>JAOXYL010000059.1:3888419-3899277 GCA_028564955.1 Terapon puta
TTATTTCAGTCCATTTTTTTAATGCCACAATACGCGCTGTCAAATTGTGAAGTTAGAGGGCGAGAGGGTGGCAAAAGATAAAGAGGCCGAGTCAACTTTATGTCAGCTTTAGGCACAAACCAACAAAGACAAACGTAGGTGTTTGTTTAATTCGTCTTTGCCCTCGATAGTCTCTGCTTTTAGTTCCACTAGTCCAGAGCGAGCATGTCAGATCGGCTTGTACGTCTTCACAATCTGCAGCCTGGAGTTTAGTTCAGAGTAAATCTAACCCTTACAAAGTTACACAAAGCTTCCAGAGATTTCTGAGGGGAGCGCTGTCGAGCAGCAGGAGCCCTGTTAGTGAGCTTTCACAACTTTGGTCAAAGCCTGAAAATTCGAGAAAAATCTCGTGTTACTTTTTCACTTCTCAATCTTATTTTCTCTCTCTCTCTCTAATCTTCCTCCACTGCTTGCTATAAATTGCTTTCATAAAGAAGGAGGCAACGACTTTCCTCCTTAGCTCTTATTAGCCTTTTTTTTTTCTTTCTTTGCCTCGAGGGATCACTGTATCATCACAAGAATATTGTTGGGGCGCTGTCGCTCTCACCCCTGCACTCCTCAGCAAAGGCTGCCTGCAATCGTCGCGATTTCGTAATTATTCTACGTGTCCGCTTTAAGTGGCAGGGGACAAGAGTGTCAACTAAAAGCCTGCCATGTAAATGTAAACGTGGCTAAGTGGAGAGATACTAAACCAAGAGAGGAGAAAAACACCATTAATTAGAGCAAAGCACTTTTTCTTCTTCCTGTGGCACGCTGCCTTTTCACTGGGGAGAAGGTGTGTCTGGGCTATTTATAAGCGCCTCCAGTTGGTGGGCCAGTGTGGTCTTGTCTTCCAGGCCTGCCCTCACCAACCGAGCTTGTTCAGAGAGAGAGAAATAAACACTTGAAAACAGGAAGATAACTTGGATATAAGGGAAAAATTTGGATATCAACTGAAGTGGTATCGTCCTAATTAGAACCATATTTCATCTTGAGAGGTTTTGTAAATGAGGGCTCAGATGGGATTGTGAGGCAAAATAGATCTAAAGGTAGTATACTCCATTCGCTTTAATGAAAAATTCTGTCAGAAGACTGATAAAAAAAAAAGGTAATAACCTGCTCGTGTGCTATTAATTCATCTTGAGCGTCAAATTAGGGATCCAAATTGATTCTTATGTGTAATGGTCTGCTGTCGCAGCAGGTTCGTCCTGACTGTAAGTTCCCACGGCTGCAGCCATTATATTTTCTGTTGTAATGATGGCAAGGTAAACAGGAAAAGGAGAAGACACCTGTGAATTGCATTTGTTGGAATACATAACCGAGGCCGAGGCGAGGGAGCTGGGGAGCTTGGCTGACGACTGAGAAAAGATCAAGTGTGTTGACTTGAGTTTCCTCGGTCACTGACGCCTAGCAGAAAGAAAGAAAGTGACTTCGGAGGTGTTGTTTTCCTCGTTGGCTGCACTGGTTGATCAGTCTTTGCGGGAGACTTCGCAGAAAACCGTTGTGCAAGTTCTGGAGAGTTTTTAATAAGTGAGTGTTTTTATGCGGAGACAAACCAAAGAGCCCATTAAGCGGGGCAAAGTACAGCTCAGATATTTATGACGTCGGTCCGACCGACCAAAGGGCAGCCAGTCATGGGAAAAAACTTCTGTTGGTGTGGACAGCTAAGCCGTTTTCTGACATCGCAGGGCAAAGGTCGTCACTTCTCTCTGTTTTAATCCTTTCCCCTCCCTCACCTCGTGCAGTTCTTTCCCCCCTCGATGTGTTTTCTCTGACGGCCGGCGTTGTCGGCGCTGTGTGGCCTTTGTCTCGTTATCTGCTGCGCCTCAGACAGACGAGCCGAGCTGCTGTTCGCCTACCTGCTTTCGAGTGCCTGACGACTGAGACCTGGGTGCCCGCTGCATCTTGTGTTTCATTTTTCTGTTATTCAGAGGGGAAGGTGGAGGGGGAGGGAGGGTGCCAGAGACGCGAGGAGAGCGGGCCAGAGCAGGAGGGGACCGGAGAGCCATTTCCCCTACGGCCCCTCTTGACACAGATTTGAGGCTGCACGCATCTCTCTGGAATATTACTCCTCCTCAATCCACCTCTCCAACCCCATCACACACAGCCTTGAGGGTCCTACGCCGCCATTATAATACTGCATTTGGCTTCCCCCAGCCTACCTGGTTAGATTATGTAGATACAGAGCAGATTGGTTTCTAGCCGTCTGAGGACAGAGGGCATGGGGATGAAGGAGACGAGGAGGCAAGGGAGCAGCAACGGGAGTAAATTTGTTTCGCTCTTGCTCGGGGTGTACTATTTGCAGTATACGCCGCCGAATTTGGGAAGAGACACGTCAAGAGATGGCGAGGCCTCGACCACGGCTCCCTCGTTAGTCCAATCACTGTCAAGAGATGTCAGGAGAGAGGCAAGGAACGCGGGAACAAAGATGGGCTGAAGGGGAAGAGGCGGGGAAGAGGAGTGTGACTATTAGCTAATAAAAGCATGGACTCAACATGTTTTCTATCACTGAGCTGCCTCCATAATTATCCATCAGCAAAAATTGATCCGCTTCTCTCCTGTGCTGGATTGTGGAGAGCGGCGAGGAGTTCTCACAGCATAAGAAGAAAACCACAAAAAAAAGGCACAAGGCTTCATAAATTGTTGATTTTTACGCAACTGGTGCAATCCCGACTGCAGGGTTTTATTGGAGGGATAACTGAACGTGAGCCAGTATCGTCGCGTCCCATATGCAAATATGACAATACGTGCCAAAAACTAAGAGTGTGAGGTGCGCGCTGTTGTTTGCAGAGACGGTCGGTATACACATTAAAGTCAGTCAACAGAGAAATAACTGATAACTGTGTGCTGCAGCGATAAAGAGATAATTACACCGAGGGTTTTACCCGGAGCTTGTTGTTTAGTTGCTAAGCTACGCAGGTGCATGATTGCATAAATAAGGCGCTGGAGTGTAAAAACTATTTCTTGCAGGAAGAAGATAATTGCTTTTCATTTTACGTTAATGACTCAAAGACTGTGATGACTGAGGTCCATCTGCAGGTGAATTTTTTTTTTCTTTTTTTTTTTTTTTGCAGCTGCGTGGTGTGATGGGTTCGAGCAAGCCCGCCTCATCCGCAGAGCCCCCGTCAGCACAATCAACCATTCTTTCCCTTCTGCCCACTAAAAGCTCTCTGCCTGAGCAACCCCTTCAATCCTCCGTCTCCCTCCTTTCATCTCCATTCACTTTGAGCACTCTTTGTTGCTCCCATCTCTCCTTGCCTCAACCATCTCCGCGCATTCACCTCCCCACCTGCTTTTCCTGTCGCCCTCTCAGTATGTGCGTCCCTCCCGCTCAGAGCCATGTGAGCCGGCGACCCTCTCAGCCCTCTCTATCCGGGCTTACCGTTCACGTGGCCCAGAGCGGATTACATTCTTGACATCACTGCGCCAGATGTTTACGACTAAAATAGACGGAAAAAAACGAGCCTCGCCGCAAAGTCAAACAATGCATTTACCCAAAACGTGACACCCCATTTCCCCATTCACGCTTGAGCAGGTTCCCTCGGTTTTAATAGGAGAGATTCGCTTTTTGCCTAATGATCTCCCCTGTTTCCTTTTGTCTCTAACGTCTCTCTCTTTAATTGGAATCAAGAGCCGCTGTCTCCATTACCCCGTTCAAGTGACTAAATTGACTAGCTTTCTCTTGTTTTCACTTCATTGCTTCCCTTTCTGTCCCAGGCCTGCGCTTTCGCCGCTCCTCCCAGCTGCAGCTTCTGCTCTCCCAGCTCTCTGAGGCGAGCCGGTATGGAGATCAAATAGCCGATAAGCCTCCCACTGTAACATACACATTAGCATGATTAAATTGGCCGTTGCCTGTCCATTTATTAAAAGCCTCTCTGTGCTGGGTGGGAGGTCCACGGGTGAGCAGAGGGATGTGTGTGTGTGTGTGTGTGTGTGTGTGTGTGCGGTTCTCGCTGTCATGTGTGCGTCTAAGCCTGACATCAGTGCGGCGCAGAAGCTAATGAGGGTTGCAGGGGTGTTTGTGACACTGCGCTGGCTTTCTGCGGGGAATTTCAGGTGACGCGATGGAGAGGGCGAGCCTGCCGAGAAGTGATAGCTGGGTGGGAAAAAGTCTGCGGTGGGCTCGGCTGTGGCAGCGGCTACACAGGAGATTTAGGGCTTAGGCGATTGTTAGACGGGGCTCAGTTTGTTTTGAACTATGGGCCTGTGTTTTCCGCGGGCCGCTTTCTGTGGACGCTGACTCTTTCCCCACTTTGTACTGCACCCTCAGCAGTTTAAAAGAGGAGGATTAGACGCAGGAGCGTGCCTCTCTCTCGTCTGCCGGAGAGCACAGCCGCCTAATCTCTCTCGCTGAGGAGAGGGGATTTGGAAGAAATGACCTGTGCTCACTTCACTTTCTCTTGCCTCTCTTCCTCTCACACCCTCCAAGCTGAGTGAAAACACAGTGCCGCATCCTTCCTTCCTCCCGTCACTCCCACTCCCGCTTTTTCATTTTCCTGCTGGATGACTCCACGCTTCATCAGCATGCAGCACCACGCAGCTGCTCCTCAGGACCGAGGCGGGCTGGCAGACAGGCAGGGAGACTTGTCAATAAGGGAACAACAGTAACGCGGGCACCTCGGCGAGGCCTCCGGCCCCGTCACTGACGTCTCTCTCAGCGGCCCGGACTCCCTCACTTAATGAACACGTAATTGTTGAGCAAGCAAAAGCGAAATTAGGGAGGCGAGGAGGGAAAGGCGGCCGTGAGGTGAGAGGTGTAATGGAGAGAGACAGTGCAGTGAGGGGAGAGGGAGGTGAGGAAAGCACAAGGACAAAATGTTCCGGCGAACAAAGTAAGACATAAAATTGCCAATTTGTCCCAAAAATGTGTGGCGCAGTACGGTCGGCAAGCGAGGGAAGAGCAGAGGACACTGTGTCTAAATCAGAGGGGCTGTGGAGGGATCGCTGCTCGGCGGGAGCTGACATTGAGAGCAGGCGGGGAAAACCAGTTTCAAGGACAACATGGAAATATCACATTCAGCCGCTACAAGGCGGCCGCGAATCGCAGCGAGGCCAGCGTCGGAGCAGGAGACCAGCCAGAGAGCGGCGGGGAGAAGAGCGAGATCAAGGACACGTAGCAATGTTTCCAAAAGATCTGACAATGTGAAATGATAGCAGGTGACAGATGCACTGCGTGGGAATGCTGAAAGAGCGGAGGAAGCTGTTGACCTTACTACTATCGGCATGACACCAGAGGTTTGACTTTGATGCCACGACTAAATTTAACATCTTGGGAGTCGATACAACAAAAGCAGATTGCAAACGGCTAATTTTGCACCATTAGTCAGAAAATGAAGGGAAAATATCAGCAAATATTTTGATAATCGTTCAATCTGGCAAGAATGATTCACGTGTCTCAAACAGATTCATATATTCTAACTCACATATATTATAAGCCCCGTGGGGGTGATGTGAAAATGGGTTTTCACCTTGCAGGAGAAAAAAAACTTTTTAGAACATCCTGAATGCTTAAAATTTCTATATTAAAATCATTTTTCATCGCACACTCTGATTACCACTTGGAAGTATGGCGGCGGCTGAGTCTGTCTCCGGTCCCTGCATGCAGCTCCAATCTCCCATGACCGCCCAAACTGATTTTAAATGAAACTCTGCCCTGATTGCAGAGATCCCCTGCTCCTTCTTCTCCCCTGCAGACGCCGAGCAGCGGAGCGGCGACGCAGCCCGCATGTCGGCGTTAGCCTGCGATGCTCCAGGCAATGCAAGGGAGGCCATTTTTACGAGGGGAAAATGATGGATGTAATGTAGATATGCTTATCTGTCATTAAGCCCCGCTCTGCCCTCCCTTGGCCTCTCCTCGGGGTGGGGGTGGAGGGATTTCAATCAGACTAGTGAAGAATATAACTCTAGTGAGACATGCTGAGGCCAACAGCTAATCAGTCATGTCGCCATGGAGAAGACACAGACTTCTCAGCAGGAGCATCCGTCTTTAGGCCCCTCCGCTATACTCACTTCGCGTCATTCGTTTGACCTTGCCACTCCCCTCACCCGCCCCCCACAAACCTCATGTGTCTTTCCCTACAGTGAACAGGCAAAGGCCGACCCCTCTGCGGCATCCTACTGCTCCTCTGGGAGCGATCCCAAATCTAAACCTGCACAATGACAGCGACGGCGAGGCGGACAAATCCCCGCGCCGCTGCATGACTGGGCTGCAATATCTGCCTGTCAGCTCCTGGCACCTCAATAATAGCACAGTGATGCTAAATAGGCTCCTGAAAACATAAGGACGGGACGCGATGAACACTGAGGGGAGCGGTTGGAGGGCGGGTGGGAAACGGAGGGGGTGGAGTCCGGTGAAGGCGGCTAGCTGCTCAGGAAGCCCTATAATTAGCTGCAGAAGATCAAATGACTTTTAATGGGTTTGTCAGAAAACAGCAGACTATTTCAGATTTGCGCTCGCAGCTATATTCATATCTCATCAAACTAATGGAATCCTCCAGAGTGCCTGATTGGTTTTTATCTCAGATCAAAATGGCAGATAGAGGTGCACCGCTGCAGCATTCATGAGCTGCAGATTTGTAAAATAAAAAAAATAAAAAGAAAACGTGTTATTTCAAGGTATTATTATGTAAAATCACACAAAATGTCAAATGACACGAGTAGTTCTTTTGACTTGCGATCTGGCAGCACAGTTTGATGCACAATCATTGTTGCTATAGGAGTCATTTCCCACTGATGTCTCAGTGTGAATGGTCTTATAATAACTTCTTGCGACAGATAATGGAAACCTCTACTGGTCATTAGTTAGAGAATTAATACGAGAGATAGTACAAGGATAATATCAGGGTCATAGCTCAGTCTGATGCGGGTGTAGGGAGGTCTGCTGCTGAATGCTAAATATCTTGTCAACGATTAAGCCTTGAGCATGCAGTGACGCACACTAATACACACACACTGTGTACCAAGACACCGGGTGAAAAAGACAATTGGTGGATTCATCGATTAGTAAATCAACAGAAATTTAATTGATCATTTTGATCACTATTAAGTCTGCTAAGTCATTTATCGAGAACAATTGGGGAACATTTGCCACTTCCAGCGCCTCAAATGTGAGAGGTCGAGTTTTTTTTCTCATTGTTTTTGTCGAGTAAAATAGATATCTGGGCTGTTGATTGGGCCTGAAGACGTCGGGCTCCAGGCCCTTGATAAGCGCTTTTCACAATTTTGTAAACTCTCAATTAAGTGAAAAAAGGAATCAACAGCTGAATCAATAGTTTAACAAAGTCATCGCCTGCAGTCCTTCGTTTGACTGTTCTATCTTTTTTAAGTCTTTGTTATTGTCTCTGCATAATAAAACTGCATTCCTTGTGTACACTCGATGCAGGGGAAATGAAGGGAAATACAGACGGAGGTAGAAGTTGCTGCAGATGCTGTCGGTGAATTATATGTGACCGAGTCTGTTTGTGTGTCTATGAGCATCCTTTATTTCCCAGGGTTTCCTGCCAGCTCTCAAGCAACATCAATCCCCCCCCACCACTCCGTCATCTGGGGTTTTTCTATTTTAGACAGAGGAAATGATGTCCGGGAGCCCCAGCCAGGGTCTCATTTACGTTTCGCCTTCTCGTTAAATTATACAATACTCAAACTTTTACAGCCTCCGTGAGGGCAGGAGGGGGATCTGCAGGCTTTAGCTCTTCATCATGCATGAACACCTCTCACTGAATTAATTACAGTGTAGGGGCTTAATGATAAGTCAAGGGGGACAAAACGAAAAAGGACATTTTTTAATCTAATTTCTATTACAGGAAGAAAATATCTGAATCCTCTCGCTTTCCTTCCTTCGTGGGTGAAACCTCCCCCTTTTTCTGTCTGCGTCCCGAGTGGACCATCCTACAGAGCTGCCTGTTTGTCCTTGGCCACCTTCTCCTTGAGAAAGTGCTGTATCAGACAGGCTGCTAACAGGGCCGTCACACAGCTCGAGTACCAGAGGCGGCGGCGGCGGCAGCAGCAGCACCGGCCTCTCTCTGGGGGTATACAGTTACACTGCACTGCTTCTATCTCTTACCGTTCTGACATTTTCATTTCCCCCCCACTCTCCAGAGGGGAAAAAAAAGATAAATGTGAAAAAAAAGAAAAGAAAAGAAAACAGGATGGACTCCGTTCTCGTCTGGATGATACCATTTCCACTACAGGGTGGGGGGGATGTGTGTGAAGGAAGCTTGGTAAGCAGGAAGACGGACAGGGAGGGAGCTGGAACTAACACTCTGTTTTTCCCTGGCAGCGGAGAGAGTATTTAAGCAGCGTTGCTCGGTGAAACAGAGCGCTGTAGCAGCAAGCCGGCCTGCCAGGCAGCTTATCAAGCCGAGAGCACCACCTTTTCCCCCATTTCTCCTGCAGCTATAAAGCCGCGGCGCTCTGCGTTCGTATCTGGACACGCAGATAAGTTAAGAGGAGAAGCTGATAAAATGGGACTTGACTCTCAGAGCACTGGAAAACAATGAAAAGACGAACGCTGTGCAGTCCTCGGTCATTTCCTAAAGCATACAAAACGTGACGCAAGGACACAAAACAATAACAACAGCAACATCCAGCAGAAATATGGAGACGTATGATGCACAAAGAGACATGAATACACTACATGAAGACAGACAGACAGACCCACCCACACACTCCAGCTCTCACAGAGAAAAGAGACAAAGGAGCAAATCAACAAAGTGCTAAGAAAAGCCACATCAATTATAACTGAAGTTAGGAAAACTGGGTCTGATTTGAATGCTCTTGTTCGACAAGAGACAAAATTCAGTTGAAGATGGGTTCAAACACGAGTAAAAAGCCCTTGAGTAATTTATGCTCTTACGTTTTCTGGTGCAGTTGAGCATGCAAACAGCAGGAAACAATGCCTGGCACACAGTTAAACTGGCTCTTTGATTCTTAGCTGCCTGCCTCCATTTTATTTCACTTTGTGCGGAGGAAAGAAAAGGCGGACAAAAAAAAATCAGTGCACAGGCCTCGCCCGGCCCTGCGTGTCTTTCACTGATCTTGCAAAAACAGGAAGACGCACACCTGAGCGAGGCGAGGAGGGGACGGCGGACGCGGTCGTCCTCGTATGTGGACAGGCCGGGGACTGAGGACGAGAGGGAGAGACAGGCGGGGCCATAGGCAGAGGCACAAGTGCACTATAACTCATAGATAGCACACCAGATATTTTATTCATGGGAAGAAAAACCCAAGCAGCAAGAGTGACTCACTGAGCCACAGGGACACACACACACACACAGACTGAGGGGGTGACAGGGTTTAACCCACCTACGTTGACTGCCTGCTCATTCTCAAACAGAAAACACATTAAAAAATAAAGTCTGAAATGGCAGGGCTCCTTTCAAAGGGATTAAAGGGGATGTTTTTGTCTACTGAACTTGCCAGAGTGTATAGTCGCTCTCTCACTCGCATAGCGCTATCACAGGAAGGGAGCCATTCACGGCACAATACAGCGAGCCGTTTGCACTTCAGGCTATGCATTCCTGAGCACTCTGGCATATAAACTGACAAAAGAAATTCTCGTGCAACCGCGCCGAGCCGGACTATCGCTGAAAAAACACACACAGGCTCAGGTGTGGCGGCGGCTGCGTTGGCCGCGCGCATACACGGGGAGGATTGTCGAAGCTGTGCAGATTGGCCTACATATGGCAGGAGGCCCGCCGCAACTTAAGCGATGTGCAGCCATCAGCGTGACGATTTGAACCCGCTCACTTCGCGCCAAGTCCCCGACGCCCGGGATCTCTCGTCGAGAAAAAAAAACCCCGACTAAATATGTGATGAGCTGAGCTGTAAGAGGATTCAGGCGTGCAAACACACACACACACACACATTTCAAAGGCAGAGACAGACACACAAACATGCATTTCCAGTTGCAAAAAAAAAAAAAAAGAGGAGAGGCAACTCTGCTCACTTGGGATAATTAGAGCACACGCAGAGCCTGGGAGACAAAGCCTGGCATCGGGAGAACAAGGCTCGCCTGATGAGGCCTCTCTATTTAAATCCCCGGGATGAGCTGCGAGCGTGTCTGTCGATGGAATCACTCCAGGAGACACGCACGGGCTCGGAGGGGGAAGCAGTCAAGGCCGCGAAAAGGAGACGGAGGGGACAGACGCAGGCAGACAAAGGCAGATGAAGGGACAGAGCATAAGGGCTCGGATTCAGCCCCTTACCGCTGTTAGTCATAAAGCGCGCATAAGACATAAATGTTGAGCGAGCACCTCTGCAATTACACACAGGTGAGTCACCGCGATCTGCGCCACTTTGAAGTCGGTTTGCCTCTGCAGGGCTCGGAAATGAGGGTTTGACTGAGCGAGTGGGCGAACGGGGGAACCGAGCGAGAGGGTGAGCGTGTGCGAGCACACCGGGAGGGGAGGGCAGGGCTCTGGGATTAGTACCTTTCCCTTTGCAGATCTATAAGCGCCAAGTGTTTCTTGTCGCTAAGAGGATTCACGGGGATACGGGGCCGTCCCGACAATTGAAAAGCAAGGTTTTAGGCGCTAATCTACGAATTCAAGGGCGAGCGAGGCCGATGGAGAGCGTGCTGCCGTCTTCGACATGATTGACACGGCAGAGCGCGGAGGTCAAAGAGGCGGTATTTACAGCTTAGAGGGGGGTGGCAGAAGGAGTCTACGGAAGGCTTTAAGTGTGCTCCACCGCCCACAACGATGCATTGAGAGATCACTATGAAATGCAAGTGCTGCTGATTGTTGCTTTGGGGGGGTTTTCCAGGCGTGAAAGTGTCGCCGGTTGCCTTTGCCCCCGCCTCTGCTCTGGTATCTTGATCACCTCGGCGTGGTTACGACAC
>JAOXYL010000059.1:3914739-3926405 GCA_028564955.1 Terapon puta
CTCTCTCTCTGTTTCCCATCTCAGAATGCAGCGATGCAGCACCTTTTCATCAGGAAGAGTTTCCGTCCTTTTAAATGCACCCACTGCGGCAAGGCCTTTCGGGACAAAGACAAGTTGGACCAGCACCTGCGGGTCCACGGCCGGGACGCCTACGCCTTTTCCTGCCACATTTGCAGCAAGAGCTTCATAAGTGACTCGGCCCTGGAGGACCACCTGCTGGTGCACACGGAGAACCGCTCCTACTCCTGCCTCCTGTGCACGGAAACCTTTGAAAGGCTGGACCTGCTCAAAGACCACGTCGGGGTGCACGCAGTGGACGGCTGCTTCACCTGCCCCAACTGCAAGAAGACATTTACTGACTTCATCCAGGTAAGTCTACAGCAGCTCGTCAACATAACAGGAACTGAACTTAAAAATGCTTTTGGCTTTTTGAAAATGCAATAACTTAAATACAGAGAGTGTATCCACAGTTTCACAGTTTATCTATACATTCATCTTAATCGAGGCAATGTTAGTTTGAACAGTCCAGTTTAAAATAGTAAACCGACACATTTACTCCTCAGGTGAAGAAACATATCCGCTGCTTCCATTCAGAGAAGATCTTCCAATGTCCGGACTGTGAAAAGGCTTTCTGCCGGCCGGACAAGCTGCGTTTGCACATGTTACGCCACTCTGACCGCAAGGACTTCCTGTGCTCAACATGTGGCAAACAGTTCAAGGTAAGATGACGAGACGGGAGCATTGAAAAATCATAGCTGTGTTTAAGATAAGTGAACCCTCATGTGACAGTTTTTTTCCCTCTTGTGACGTTCAGAGGAAAGATAAGCTGCGGGAGCACATGCAACGCATGCACAATCCCGACAGAGAGGCCAAGAAGGCTGATCGAATCCACCGCTCCAAAACACTCAAACTGAAAGTGCCCACCACAGACTTCGAGAGCTTCATGTTCAAATGCAGAGTGTGCATGATGGGGTTCAGACGCAGAGGGATGCTGGTGAGCAACAAGTTTTTTTTTGCTCTTATTTCCCTTTTTGTGTACAATAACCTCATCCACTGTGCAATATTTTAATTTAATATTTTAATTTAATTTAACCACATTNNNNATGCGTATTGATGATGTGCCTGAGCTAACGCTGCCAATTATCAAGCCCAACAGGGACTACTTCTGCCAGTATTGTGACAAGGTAAGGTATTCTACTCACAACCAGTTTTGGAAGCAAGTTTGTCATTGTTAGTGACAGTTCGATGATGTATGATATTAATGATGGATGGACTCGTCTCCATTCAGGTGTATAAGAGTGCCAGTAAGAGGAAAGCCCACATACTGAAGAACCACCCCGGGGCAGAACTGCCTCCCAGTATCCGTAAGTTGCGCCCGGCTGCTCCCGGGGAGCCGGACCCCATGTTGAGCACGCACACCCAGCTGACTGGCACCATCGCCACCGCGCCAGTCTGTTGCCCACACTGTGCCAAACAGTACAGCAGCAAGGTTAGCATGAAGCTCTGCCACCGGATATCTGTGTAAATATTTATACAGACACAGAGTCTTGCTTTGTGTTTGCAGTAATTCACAACTCTACCCCGTGTCTTGGAAAGTCTCTGACCCAGGCTGATAACTTTCTGTTTGCTTGTATCAGACGAAGATGGTTCAGCACATCAGGAAGAAGCACCCAGAGTTTGCCCAACTCGCCAACACTATCCAGGCTCCTCTGACTACAGCTGTCATCAGCAGCGCTCCTGCTGTCATCAGTGCAGACGGTACCACAGCTGAGGCTGTAGTGGTAAGAAAGAATCACACATACATGCTGAGCACAAACCATTCACAAGTGCCACATCTAAAAAGTGCAAACACTGTAAACATTGATATTGGCGGCACAGTACTGCAGAGGCAATAAAGAAAAATTGTCAGAAAGAAATGAAGAAAGGAATGAAAGGTTAACAAATACACACCAGATATTGCAACTATGGTTTGTTTTCTCCACAGACCACAGATTTGCTGACCCAGGCCATGACGGAGCTTTCTCAAACACTGACTACGGACTACCGCACACCGCAGGGAGACTACCAGAGGATCCAGTACATCCCTGTGTCTCAGGCAGGGGGCAGCCTGACCCAGCCGCAGCACATTCAGCTGCAAGTGGTGCAGGTGGCTCCGGTAAGATCCAGGATCTCGTCTAAGACTTTGTTTTTTTAACCTCCTGCGTGTCGGGGAAGGCTGACTGAGAACCTCAACAACAACCTGCCTCGTCCTGATACACACAACTCCACACACTCAAATCAAAAAGTTTAAGTAGGGCTTAAATAATTTGTTAATATATTGATTAGGCAACTTCCAGAAAATTATGTATGGTTTAATTTGGTGAATTGCAAACAATTAATGTAATTAATGGTTAATAACAACAATGCAAATTTTTTTTTTGGTTCTGTCCTCTCAAATTTTGTGCCTTTCTCTTTTATGTCGTTGTAAATTCATTTCTTTGGGGCAGAAAAACATTTAAATGTTTCCCTTTGGGCTCAAAATAACCGTCTGCCGCTGTGGATATTCTGGCAAATCACTGTTTTGATATGTAGGTTTCATTGGATGAACTTACTGCTTTATTTTGAAACTTTCTGTGCAGGTAAAATAGTTCTATTTTTTTAGCAATATCTGTGAAACATGTCCCGGTGTGGCCTGAATACAATAAGAAACAGTAACAGGAAGTTATTTTCTGTTTCACAGGCCTCCTCGCCACACTCCCAGCACCCGACAGTAGATGTGAGCCAGCTGCATGACCCTCACGGCTACAGCCAGCACTCCATCCAGGTACAACACATCCAGGTCACCGAGCCCTCAGGCACAGGACAAGGTGCCGCACAGGTGAATCCTCACTGCCTGAACTCCGGGGTCAGATCGATGACTAATTTATAACACGTTTTGTTGGCCCACGAGAACGCTTACAACCATCTCTTAACTCTCTCCCAGGTCACAGGTCAGCCTCTAAGCCCCACTTCCCAGCAGCCTAATCAGGAGCTGAGCCCCACCCAGCTGACCCCCGTGACCTTAGCTCAGAGCCACACTCTGCAGACCAGCAGCACGCAGCAGCAACAGCAACAGCAGCAACAGCAGCAACAGCAGGGGACTGTGCAGCACGCTTACATACCGGGGAACTGGAACTACCGAGGCTACTGTGAGTCTCACACACACACACTCACACACACACACTCCTGTATCGCACTGTATGATTACCTCTCAGGTTAATACGGAAACTTTTAACTGTTGCAGCGTCTGAGATTCAGATGATGGCTCTACCTCACGCACAGTACGTGATAGCTGAGGCTAGCACACCTGTATCTGGAGTCAACAGCAACCAGGTGAAGACGGTGAGTGAGCGCTGACTGATACTTTTACTTTTACTATTTTACAGCAAAAAAGTCTTTAACCTAGAAAGAATTTTTTTTCTGTAAACCAGAAGCCTCTTTATATTTATTTCAGCATTTTGGATTGTGTGTTTTTATCTGAAGTGTAAAAATATAGAAATAAGTTATTGTTACTCTGAATTAGCTACATTTAAACTAAAAATATACAGAACTTTTAGCCCAAAGAATCTTTATTAAGGAACGAAAAAGGTTCCTGTTGTCTGATCTGTAATGATTAGGTAAATTAGTCCACTCACATTTGAGGAAGCTGAAGTTGTTTCTCCTCAGTATAAATAATTAGTAAGGCCTGGAGTTTGTTGTCGTCATAGACCTTCATCTACTCTGTGTCTATGTCGAAAAAAACATCCCTGATATTCAATAATTCACAGTAATTAGCATAGTTTCTGAATTGAACATGGTGGTCTACCTTTATTTGTGCAACTAAAGATGTTCTCGTCCCCGTCCTGCAGACACACTACGTTATCTCCGAGGGTCAGACTGAGCTGGAGACCAAACAGACTGTTCCCCAAAACACAACTCAGACGCACGGCGAACATCTGGAGCAGCAGCCGGCCAATCAGCAAGCCACCACGCAGTACATCATCACCACCACCACCAACGGCAGCGGCACGAGCGAAGTTCACATCACCAAACCCTGAGCCCTGCGGCGGCGACCTCTCCAGACCCTCGGACTGATCCTGCATGTCGGCCTCAGCAGCTTGTACGCACATAAACGAGCAAACGCACAGTCATACGCACACGGATACAGACTGATGTACATACGGAGCTGAAGTGGCGATGAATTGATGACCAGCACAGTTTTATGTGTCTGTAAAGTGTTACGATGTTGAATAAACTGAGAGAGAAAAACAGTATATAAACGACAAAAAACTAAAGTGAACACTTGTTTTGTGAACGCACAGCGCTGGAAAAGGGGTGGAAAGCATTTTCATTAAAACTGCTGAAAACACCAACATTAAACTATCTGACATAAATGGAAGAAGTTTGCCCGCCTGCCTGTCCTTCAGTTATCTCGACGGCCGTTCATCTGATCGGGTGTGGTGCTGAGGAACCGAAGAAGTACGGTGTGAACTTGTTTAGATGAGCCGCTCTCAAGAAATCTGCAAGCAGCAATATCTGCAAATACAGGATGCACATTCAGAAAGCGTATAAAAAGGAAATGATCATTTTAAGGTCTTGCTGTGAGTGACTAGATTGAGGTGGTGGAAGTGTTCTGTTGCTCAGTCCATGTCCACAGATTTGAGTGCTCATTTTACATATTTGTAAAGTTACAGACATTTCTACATTTGTAAAGTTGAAAATCGATGTGTGGGAAGAAATACAGTAAATTTATCCTGCAGTTGACTTTTTTGCAAACAGGCCATTTATGTTTCTGTCCAGTGAGGGTACCCGACACACAGCTGTTGTATTGTTTGTTACCACGTTGCTGCTGATATCTGATGTGATTTTTTTTTTCCTCCATTAATTCCCTCGTTGGAGTGTCTCACACGTCTGATTACATTTACATGCTGGATTGTCCTGATTTCCTCAAACTCTTTTCCTTTGTCATTGTTAAGTACTACAAGTACTGCACCTGTGTTTTTTTTTTCCAGTAAAATTCAGAAAAACAAACTTAATGAGTTCAACTCGCTGAATGCTCCCGAGGGCTTTGAGCGTCAGTTATGAGTGTTTCGCTTTTCATTCGTTTAATTTTTCAGGTATTCAAGGTTGAGTTCTCGCTGACACAATTGACTTAAATGTTGTGGATGAATCATCACAGATTGAATGGGGGCGGGGGGTCAAATGGGGTCAAACTGTATTTAAGCAGAAGTCTGAAAAGTCGTATCTCACCGCCGTTTGTGGTTGTGAGTTGCCTCTGATACCAGGTGTGGTCAGAAAAGTGCCTCGTCACACCGGTAACCACGCCTAACCGTTCGGTAAAACAGGAAGTTTAACCACTGAGGGTGTGAAAAAACAAGATTTTCTGGGGGTGTAACTAAAGGTTCATTTTCACTTTGAGTTTATTTACTTACTCTTCTCATGACATCATTTGTGGGGGTCGCTACACAACAACCAGCAAACATGTTCAGCTCTGTCCTCAGTGGTCTATAAAAAAGGTCATTTTATGGAAGCTTAAATCCAAATACAGGTTTTATTTATTATAATCTTGATGACAAATAAAGTGTTACAATCACAAAGACAGAGACAGGTGGGCAGCTAGTGATATGAGCTTCTTCCACTGTAATAAACCATTTATTGACCTGCAAAAATACTGCTTTATGTTAAAGGACAGTGTAGTATTTTAAGGCAAAAACCAGCACTTCGTACTGTCACGCATATTTTCTTAGCAGAATAGCGAGCAAGAAGAGTTCAGAGATAATCATTCGCACAATGAAAATGTTCACGAAAAGGCATTTTTGCTGCTGCAACTTATTTTCTGAGTATTGGAAGTACATTTTGTTGTTGTTTAAAGTACATAATATCTGATAATTTCATTATGCACTGACACAATAAGCTGCCCGTGAGGACAACACAAGTCAATTTGCTGAATTAAGACCATACTAAAGTCTTTCAAGGTGCCAATTATTTATATTGGTCTACGACAATGGACTTGCACAAGGTAAAATATAGCAGGAGTATTCTGAGAATTCATGTACAGCTGTTCTTATTGTTGCAGGTGATTTTGCCCTTTTGCCCTCGTGTCGAAAGAATTAAATTATTTCATATCTGTACATTGTGTTTCCATTTCCCCTTATCATACATGTCTTAAACCCGGGAGCAAGTGGCGCCCAAACAATTTAATAGTGCCTCTTGATTAGGGTTTGATTTTTCTGGGCGTGTTTCTTGTTCTCGCTGCTAGATGGCGTCACGGCCTCAGGAAACAGAAACTCAGGCAAGAGCATCACATTTGAAACAGACAGTGTTAACCTCAATTATATAATTAATGAATAATTATGATTATTAATGATTTGAAATGGGCTCCCATCCATTTGTAAACCTCTCTCTCTCTCTTTCTCGTGACAGTTTACCACCCTTCAGATGCCAACAGGTTGCTCGCACGTTGCCATCTAATAATAACTCCGTGTGAAGTGTGCGACAGTGATTCAGAAGAAAAGAAGTGGCTGTCGGAGGGCTTGTTGGCTCCTGGTGTGTCTGGGCGGAGCAGGGCTTGTCCTCTACACAATTGCGATCAGTATGTCTGACACATTCCTGCAAGGATGGAATGTGGGAAAAGGAAAGAAAAGCCACGGCCTTGATGAAACAAATCTTCCTGCAGAACCAGTCCAACGAGCTGTGCCGTGAGTGCAAAACTAATCACATATTGAGCAGGTGAAGGTTGCGCCAATTGCCCTGCTGCTGTTTCTCGCGGCATGTCTGTGTCTGCGTCGCTCCCATGCCCCCGTTGAGAGTTCCCTACCCCAATAAGGCTCGAGGGGTCAAAGGTCAGGAGGAGAGCGCCGGCTGGGCCTTTGCCTGTAAATGGATGGAGGCGGTAAAAGAGGACGGAGAGGAGGGAGAGCCTGCTGAGAGGAGCCGGAGGTAGGTAGAGCTTTCGTTTGAATCAGCCTCCGAGAGACAGGTCTCTGATTACCTGCCGTCACAGGGGAGGAGAGGTCTGCGTGAAATGATGGTCCCGGTGCGTGTTGACAGCAAATTCTTTCTCCTGCTCGGTTTGACAGACATCTGTCAACATGTCACTCCAGGTCCACGTCTTGACGTCTAACCATTACACAGGAAAAGACCTGAAGAGATATGTGAAGAATCAGATATACAGCACGCTGCTAATTTAGGGATTAACCACTTCAGATTGGACAGCAACATGTGCTCTGTCATTATAGTTCACAAGATTTTCAAAGATACAGAAGTTTATGAAAGGCGAAGGGCAAGAAATCTGTAATTTTCCATCTCATGTCGCATATAAAAACATGCTTTCTCAGCCATTTTGAGACTTGTGTGCTGTAAGTGACATGAAAATGTTCCATAAAAGGGACAGTTATGATACAACTTTTCACACTATTGACCATATGAATATTTATTTAAGTAATCCTACAGTTTAAGTAACCCTCTGGTGCATAGTGGTGACTACAGTGGACAGCTACTAAAAATGAACTTTCTCTGTAATGCATTGGTTTCTATGGTGGAACTGCATATCAGCCTCAAAAAACGTGACCAAGGATTTCATAATTTATGCATTCGAGGGTTAAAGTGTCTGCCTGAACATTTCTATTCAGGCATAACAACTCCTCTCCCTTTCCTTCCCATTTAACAACTAACGGCCTTCCTTTTAATTTCCAATAAACCACCCCTTGCTCTCTCTGTTGATTTATAAGTGTTTGCTCTCTCTCTCCCTCCCTCTCTGTTATCCCATTACTCCAGCAGTTCAAACCAAACACCAGCTGTCCGTCGGCCACGGCAAACATTTCTGTCACAGGCTCTAAGGACACTGCGACCCCGGAAAAGCTGGTGCAGTTTTGCTCTGGTGGGTTTAGTGTGGTCGGTCTGCCAGGTGGAGGCGCCGCTGCACCCCTCTCTGCTGCCGGTGGACGCCTGCTGGAGGCTGCTGCTGGTGTGTTTGCTGTGGTTGGTCCTGGGGGTCGGCGTCCATGCCCTGAAGTGCCGCCCGCGGCCAGGACAGGACCAGGTGAGCGCAGCCACGTGGACTGAATCGCACCCAAACCCTTCTTGGTGTGTTTAATCGCTTTATATTTATTCATTGACTTTGCCTCCATTCAAGGGGGAGACTCCGCTGAGGATGCAGCAGGAAATCGTGCCTGAAAACAGGAATAACCAGTTTTCACAGTGAGACTTCATTTTACAATCATTCCTACGGTATCTGATAGAATTTTTGGCATTTTTGACAACTAATGGGGGCACCGAGGACCAAAGACAGGCACAGAAATTCATCACACACCTCATAAGTCAGATTTTATCCAAGGATGGTGCATGTATCAGGCATTTCCTTCCCACCTCAGAGCATAAAACAGTTATTACATCTGCTATTTCCTCATTTTGGAAAAAATACAACACAAATGCCAAACGCCTGTTTACTAGGAAATGTTTTTAATTTTTTTCTTTAATAAAACACAAGTACTGGCAATTGGAGGGCTGAATACTTACCTTTCTTATTTAATGTCCTATAACCTACAGACAGATGTTCTAAAGGTTCATTATTACACCTTTGAATATACAGAAATATATAATCTGTGAGTTTTAAGTAAAAAAACCCCCTACTTTTAGTCCACACACAGGGTCACTGTGTCTCTTTATCTCACCAGGATGTCCCAATCGAGGACCCCGGCCCACGACTTTCCTCTGGCCCTCGCCCTGGCCGACGGCCTGCTGCTGTGTGTGCTCCAGGAGCCCCTGCCGGACCCCAGCGTGCCCCACATAAAGGCTCTCCTCTCCAGGCTGGAGGTAAGAGGGAGGAAACCGCCTCGCAGCAGCCTCCAGCAATGCCTGTCATCCCCCGTGTTTTCAGTCACTCTTTGCATGTAGATCGGCGTGTTCGGTGTTCAAGTCTTTACAGAGATCAGACCTTGCACTCAGGCGTTCACAGATATTCTAGCCTGGGGCAGCGTACCGTCATTGAGCTGCTGCCGACTGCACTGACTCCAGCAGATTGGCAGTGGAGACGGATTATAATATTTCGTCTCTGTCTGTGTTTCCTGTCTGAATTTTTAGCACACAGAATGAGCGATGGCAGCGTCAGCGGGCCGCTCAGCCTTTTAATGTCTTTTGGTCCAACACTTAGTTCTAGGGCGAAACATTTAACATGGTTTTTAAAATCAAAGTGCTGTAAGGAATGTGATGCAGTCGAGGTTCTCAGAGGATGAATCCCTGAGACTTTCCTAGACTTTTCTAGTTACAGCTGCAACTTGTGGTGAGCTTAACGCTTACAAATGCGCTGCCATGGCGAGCCACACAGCTTTTCCCTCTGGCTTCAGCCTCGGGCTAAACGGAGTTTTTTGGCCATGAGCATCACAGCATCAAAAGGCCACTACTGAAGCTGAAACCATTTTGTCTTGTTTATCGTATTTATTAGTCTCCTGTGTTGGGGGTCATCGTTTCATTTTCTGCAGTTTCTCCGTGTTTTAATAATGTTCCAAAAGAGTACTTTTAAAATCTGTACAGTTTTTTATATTTTTTGGCAGTTTTGCATGTGCAAAACAGATGTGCCAGTGGAGGAGGGACATAAAATGCAACAAGTAGATTCCTGCACACTGTCTTCATCTCTTAAAGTTTTATATGACAGCATTATGCACAAATAAATTAACATATGACTCTCAGCTGATGTATTTATCACATGTGCTGCAGAGCCACAGGAGGCACACGTTTTGCAGAGGCGGTTTGAAGTGTCTTTACCAAACAAAACTGAACTTAACCCTCTCAATCTTTTTTTTTTTCCCCACTGTAGTCGGTGTCTCACACTCTTCGGATGCCTGATATCGAATCGGAGGCAAACCGAGACTCCGTGCTGATCGTCAAAGTGAAACTCATCCACACCTACCTGCAGCAGAGGTGAGGTTCAACATCTTGTGTACGTGCCATCTGCTTTCTTTGAAGCTTTGTTGAGTTGGATTAACATCACACGCTCCTCTCTGATAGGATGAGGTCACTGTGCAGGCTCGTCCAGGTGCAGGGGGATTTTGAAGCCGGCGTGAAGGACATGCTGGAGGGCCTGGACGGCCTCTGGGCTCGGCTGGAGGAGCTGCACACTGGAGTTACGCTGACGAAGGAGGGGAGCCGAGACCACGGAGACCTGGCTTCGGCCCGGGCGGATGCAGAGGTAAGCAGCTGTGAAGGTTTACACATCTGTGGTTTTCAGTCCATCTTAACTACCTTTACAAGCTTTTTAGTACAACAAAAAAAGAACAAAGCATTTTTTAGTTTCTTTCTTAGTGAAAAAAATGATCATTTGCATTGTTGTTTCCTTTATGTAGAGTTTGTTTGCAGTCCTGGGTCACTACAGGAGCAGACTTCAGTGCTGCGAAGCTCATCTGAAAGACAGCACACAGCTACTGCAGGTAAAGCTCTCCTCATGCAATGAAAATCCATCTCTTATATTTCAGCTATCTGCCTCTCATAAATTCCCTCTGCCCCGTTCGACAGGAGTTAACCTGGAGTCACACTCATATAAGCAACCGGGTGAGCAGCAGTGCTGAGGCAGTGTGGCCGGAGCTGCTGCTTCAGTCGAACATTGAGCAGGTACACTAAACTCTGGCTGCAGACAAACAGCAGGATGTTGTTTATGAGTTTAACAGGAATAAAAACTCCTCTCTTTCCAGTTTGACAAGGTGCAGGAGAGTTTTTTCTCCATGGAGCAGCAGACCTCTACGTTTCAGGCCCACCTGGAGGGACTTGGGAAGGAGAATCAGGAGGGACACGCGGGGCCCTTCGCTCACGCCAACGGGGCCCGCTCATGCTCAGCCTCTCCGCAAGCTTCCCACACGAGTAACGCGTCGGCTTCCACGTCCGTCTCCTCAGCGGACGCAGACACGGATTCAGAAACTGAGGCTCAACTGTCGCTGTGCGAGAGGTCGGCCCTGCAGGTCTCCTCCACCATCGGACGCCTGCGTAAATCACGGACGAAGAAGTGATTTTGGAGAGAGGAGAGAATAATTTCAAATGTTGATCATTTGCTGGTTGCCTAAGAATTTATTATTTATTGTGTTTTTTATTGTGTGTGTGTGTTTAATTGCTCTTGCATTTTGCTTTTCATATCAAAGAAGTTTGGGCAAGAGCAGCTTGTTGATTTATATTTTAAACACCAGGGGGCACACTTTCACCAGTTATTGCATAGCATTAATGACGTCTCACTGCATACTGTATTATACTATCAAACCATTCCTGTGCTGAATAGAAATCTCAGATCTCTGGCCCTGACCCTTTCCTTTCAGTCAGATTTATAGAAGGAAAGTGTTGGGCAGGCCTCTCAAGCATGTGGCCAGTAAATGTGTTTCTTTAATATTTGAACAGTCAGCCTCAATGTGCATCTGAGGAGTCTCACAGTGCTTCTTATGGATAAAAATCAGGCAAATACTTGAAGTCTTTTGGAGGTTTAGAGGAATTTAATTTCATTTACTGAATAATTTGATCATCCATGCTATCTGTACTTCAAGAGAATAATATATTATTGGTTCTGATTATGCATTATTGCATTTTTCTTTGACTTGCTTTGAAGCCTTACCTAATGTCACGACTCATTTAACTGATGTTGTTCAAGTAAAAAATGTTTTCTGTCTTCAGAAGTATGTTCTTGTAATGTGAAG
>JAOXYL010000059.1:3963921-3974922 GCA_028564955.1 Terapon puta
AGGGCATGAATAGAATAACGATAAATAGATGAGATAACTTAGATAACATACACATAGTATAAACTTTACAGACATGACATAAACATACACAGAAGTTTGGACTATGGAGTTCAACAAAATGGAGTGTAATGATGGATGTTTTATGGCTTAAAAAAAATAGATATCTATGATAGATTATAGATATATGATTAAGTAAAAAACACCAGATTCCAGATCATATTAAAGAACCAGGTGGTGTGTTTGTAATGTAAGGATTCAGGACTGTGTAGATTGAGTCCTCACCTACGCGGCGTCCCACCTGGCCGCATGCTGAAAGCGGCTTTTGCTTCGACTCTCGAGGTTGTCCTGCAGCGGGTTGTCCTTCAGTCTGCGGGGCGATAACACTCTGAAGAGAGCTCTTTCACACCCACACTGCTTCCTAATCCACACCGCGCCACCCAAACCACCAAACCCAATATTAGCTTTCCTGCAGCAGCCTGTGCAGGTCATGAATATGAGCATGTTTGTTTGATTGCGTGTGTCTTGTTCCTGAGCTCTCAAATGCAACTTTCTCCATCCATGGACTCTGCAGCAGATTACACATTTGAATTTCATATTTTTTCATGTATCCTGGCTTTTTTTTAAAAAATAAGAGCACAAATTAATGATTGTTTTCTTTATTTATTGCCTATTTGCTTGATTTATTGATCAGTTGTTCAGCTTTTAAAATGTTAACACAGTGTGAAAAATGTTCATCACAACCCAAGCTAAACTTAAGAGAAAACACAAATGTCTCAAACTGATATGAAACAGAGAGAATCAGCAAATATTCATATTTAAGAAACTTCATGAAGCAAATGTTCTGGCATTTTTGCTTCAAGAATACATAAACGTCTCATGTATGATAATAAATGTCAGTGATTTCTCTCAGTCAGCTTGCCAATGAGTCAACCAGTCATTTCAGGACTACTTTAGACTTTGAAATAAGAATCAAAATGTAAATTTAATGTGGATGTCAGGCCCCCAAAAAAGGAAAGAAAAGAAAAACAACTGAATTGCATTGGCGGGGCCATGACTTCAGTTTTCACTGCGGCTGCCATCAAGCTTTTCACTGTATGACTTAGTTTACAAAGACATTTTACAGTGAACACCTTCTTTGGTATGAATATGAACATGAGAAGATTTATTTGCCTGGCTGATGAATCGAGCGCCTGGCTTGTCCATTCGCAAACGTCTACCAAAGTCTACCAGACAAAGCCAAAATCCCATTAAAACAACTGAACCGCTGTGGTTCGCAGTGACATTTAAAAAGCGTAAACACGGCGCAAACTCTAATGAATCAGACACAGATGTTCAAATCTACTTGAGCAAAGTTTTGTGATCACAAATACATCAGACAAGGCATTTCTATGCAGCCAGAGGAAGCACAGTGGTGCCCATTGTCGCTGTGAAACATTTATGACCGCCGCTCTGCAGTTAAACGTTTGTTAACACTCCATCTACCCTTTCCCTAATCATCAGTCATTACTAAAGTCCACCAAGCTCCTCTCATTAACCAGCCCAGGCTGACAGGTAGAGAGAGCCTTTCATTCTCTCCACATTTATTATTACCCACTTTAATGAGCACTTAGGACCATCACCTCCACTCTGTGATTTATAGCATTTTTAGCAGAGATCAGAGACCCGGGCCTGGTGCGCGCCTGTGAAGCCGGCAGCCTTTCCTGACACCCCGGACCGGCCCGGGCGCTAGGTGGACACAGCTGGGCCCAACATGGCGAGAGGTGTGAACTCCCCGGGCTTAATGAGCTGATGGGAGAGGCGGATTACAGGGGGGGTCAGAGGTGATGGGACCGGGGCCGCCGAGCTGGTCTTAATATCCATGAGCCAGATTAAGACAGAAGAGATTAACTCCCATCAATGTGTAGTCTGAGAGAATTCCTCAAAATGAAATGCTCATTTTGGGACAAGCCTGTTTTTATATTATACCCAGAAACACTACATAAAAACAGTGAGACTTACAAATGCAACTCACTGTTAAATATCAGATGGACTTGTTGTTGTTAGGACTGTAAATGGATAATTTTACCTCAAACTGAAAGCCCAGTCATTATCCTCTCACCTCAATGTCCAAAAAGCCTAAACTTATTTTTTCTAAAAAGCAAAATCATTTCTCTGAACAAACATGCAGCATAATCAATGTCCTCTGCAGCCAAAGGATTGCACTGTGGGTCCAAAGGACTAGTATTTATCTCATTATCTCCTAAATTTCCCTGACTTGACAGCTCTCTGATTACAAACAGACCATACAGTAGCCAGTGAGTCTTTCATTAGAGTAAATATATGTGTGCAACCGCAGCATAATCAGTAAGTAGAGTTAGTGCAGTTGTGACTCTCAAATGTTTGTATCATGCAGCACGAGCTGTTTAGAGAGACTGAATATGCAAGTTTGTTTTTTTTTAAACTGTAAATGGATGATCTTTTTCTCTTCAGTAGTTGTGAATATCTTGCAAAAAAGGAGTCAAATTCCTCGAATTTGTACAGAAACTTTTCCAATAAAGCTGATTCAGCCAAGTTCGGATGTTTGGAGCAATTAACTTTTATCGAGCTTCAACATAACATCGTGGAAATATTATTTGCTAGTAGAGAAACAGATATTTTTCACATATTTCCTTTTGTTTAATATCTCACTGAGAATCAAAGTCTCATTTAGAAGTGACATCTGTGACAGCAACAACATCAACATACAGATAGGAAAGAAGCCAAAAATACTATAATTTGAATTTTGCCAAATAAAAAAAAGGATGCTCATTATCCAATTTTAGCCCCATGTTTAAAAAAGAAAGAAAGAAAAAGCAAGAAAGAAAAAAGAAAGGACTGTTTCCAAAAGACTAGAATGAGATGAGTCTTACTTAAAAAAACAAACGCCTCTTAAAGTGAGGGGAGGAGACGGAGGCGGGCGCTGACGTCACATGAAGCTTGTTTTGGCCTTCACAACGGGGAAACATATTCTTTCAGGGGTCAGGGTCGTGTTAGCCACGCTCCTCTGCTGCCCTGACCTGTAAACAGATCCACCCACGAGCACCTGGGGTGTGATCAGTTATGTGTGTGTGATCGGGAGGCCGGTATGACACTGTACGGCGAACGGCGTCAGATGTCCCTCAGTTGGAGCTCTGCACCTCAACAACAACAGTCGAGTATCACAGAGGTGAACCTGAGCTGCCGGAGAGTTCCCCGTTGAGCCATCAATCCATCTTTAGAGCTAAAAGGAGAGATTTCACCTGCCCCGTCTCTCTTTCACCAGTTTTAATCATATCTGACACTCAAAACTAAACAAAATACATCATTTTCTAAAAGACTTTAATAGTTGAACCACTACTTTGTTTATATTTGGGCCTTAAAATGTTCCAGAATAATTTATATCCTTTAACATTGTTGACAGAGGAGGCTATAACTCAATGAAAAAATATGAATTTATATTTCAAAATGTTTGACCGGCCATGTCTGCGGCAACAGAAACAACAGTTCAGCTTCTCTTCTCTAAACCTGGAGATACATTTTTCAAGTGCGAACACACCAAATTTAATTTCTCCATCTCACTGCACTCCATTTCATTTTGAGTATACAACTCCGCAGTGACCTCAGTCCATCAGGGCACAGAGGCAGAACGAGGGAGGAAGTCCAGCGAACTCACGCTGAGCTGGGACATTAACTGCGGTAGCACACAGGCCATGAAATATATGCCTCTTTAGAGGGAGCTTTTATTCGTCTTTAACAGGGCTGTAAACCGCCTTTCAGTTCCCTGATCAGGGGACCACAGGCACGGTGACACCAGCCTCATCGGTCCGAACACACCGACTCTCGCCCTCCAGCATCCGTCTGTTTGTCCGCAGGAAATGGGATACAGGAAGTAGATATGATTTCAACTTTGGGGTCGAGGGGACTTTTGTCCAGCAAGCATAATTTGAAACAGAGGCCTTTTCAGACAGCTCTATCTGGCTCCGCTTGTACTGTCTCCCCAGCTGTCCCCGGGGAGCTGCGATTTATGGAGCAGAGAGGCGAGCGCAGCCTCCGGGATGGAGCAGATTGTTCACGGATCTAGCCTGTCTCCCCGGCATGAGGGGGAGAAAAAAGAGGAGACGGGCAGAGGCGGGTGAGATAGCATGAAACAGAGGTCATTATGAAGACATCAGTGTCTTCGCTTCACATCTGCCTGAGATTTCCCCGCAGCCCGTCCTGTTCCAGGGGAAAGTGACTCCTCTGGGGTTTGATTGAACCTCACAAATGCATAGCGATCATCACTGCGATGCGCCCGGAGAGACAAAACATGCATCCATGCAGCTACATATGGAAACAAACACCCATGACATGTACAGTACACGAGCACAAAGCCACACACAAACATGGACACGCGCTCCCTTTGTTTACTCTTGGAACATTTTCCTGCGGCTCCACGGCGATTATCTTGCGATACTCTGCAGCGATTGTGCGCCGGGCCCCTGGTGGGGGCCGTGAGGCTGCACATCAGAAAAAGCGGAAGAGAGATAGATGCTATCTCCCTGGATGGTGTGTTTGACCAGCGAGACCTACAAACAAAAGTGATACTCCTGAGATGAGGGCGCTGTCTGTGCAGGGAGAGACGAAAAAAAGAGAAAAAAAGATGAGGGCAGCGGCCGCTCTATCACACCCTGACATCCTGTCCTCGGCCTCGGCTCTGTTTCTCAAGGTCTAATCTCTGCTTCCTCGCTCAAATCCCTGAAAACAAACAAGCATGATGGCACGGTGAAATATCCTCTGGAGGGTCGTACCGTCACACTCGAGGCCTCGGCTGATACCGGAGCGCTCTGTTTGTGGATTATTTTCGCACCTGTGGGGATGCCAATAACTTCCGAAGGCCATAATGAGATAAGTTTAAACGCCCAAACATTTTGGGCATGCGCTCTCCCCCGAGGTTGACAAATGTGCTCTGCAAAAGCTGCGTTCAGGAATGCATGCTGACAGCTTCATGGCCTTGTCTAAAACAGAGCCGGCGTGATTGATGGCGCGCTCTCTGTCAATGCCAGCTGGGGATATTTGTGTATTTGCGTATTGACGACTATATCTACGAGCATAGGTGTGTGTGTGTGTGTGTGTGTGTGTGTGTGTTGATGAGAAACATTACCAGGGATTCCTCTTCTTTACCCCCCTGTCCTTGTCTCTGACCTCCTCTCACCTGATTCCTGATGCATTCCCAAAAGCTGAGCACATCCACGCTTTTAAACTGGAAATATGTTTTGTTGCTGTGGCGAACCAGGTGTAACCAATTTTTTTTTTATTGTCTGCACCCTGATGAAGACTCCATGAAGTTTAAACTTTTAAAAAACGATAAAAGTGCTCTAACAACTAACATGGCTGACTAAATAAACCCCTTGTTCTTTGGGAATGTTTCTTTTTCGTGACCAGTTTTAAAGAGCACCTGAAAGGACAGGTTGTAAATAAAATGTGCTCCAGTGATGAGTTGGAGCTAATCTAAGGCTCCGGCGGTCAGACTAACCAGGTGGTATAGTTCAGAAGTTTTATTTACCATAAAAATTCTTCTCTGTGCTGTTTGTTTTGTTTGCTGAGAGGCACGGCAACACAAAAATAAAAAAGACAAGGGGGCACCAAAACTTATACCAGGACTTTTATTCACTTTTGGCAAACTTTGGAATCATCGTGGAACTTTTTCACCATCACTTACACTGAAATTGATTAAAAACAGGAGTTAGATGTCACTAGTATGAACAAAAGAAACAACAAAAACTCTTTAATGTACAAGTTTCTTTAACAGAGACTTGAAAAATGCAAACTTGCTCTTTTAAGGCACTGTCTTCTTGAAAGTAAATGGAATTGAGCCCTTGTTTCCATTACTTTTTAAATGTTGGGAGGACTCATTTATATAAAGAATTTCAATTCTTACACCAAAAATGAATTTCCTAAAGTTAAAGCTTATATACAACCATTTAAATTTCAGCCATTGTTTTATTTTCAGTTTAATGTACTGGGTATCAAAGACTAAATAAAACACAAACACTGTCAGTAATGTTCAGTGCCCTGAATCCTTTTTACTGTAATGGCGAAAAAAGGAGCACAGCGGCTCAGTTTGTGTTTGCAGAGGTTATATGACCAGACGGAGCGTGAGTGAAAGAGAGTGTGGTGACCTGTAACAGCTCCATGACTCCAGTCTGGGGCTTTAAAATCCACACGCCGGGGTCCTGGATTGAACCCACCGCAGACCTCACTTAAGTATAGACAAGGCAGCCCCAATGGGAAACTGATTGTTTATTTAACTACTGTTTTATGGAATACCTAGTGACAGGAAGTCCTTAAAACAGCAGCAGTTTCTATTTATATAGTCCCTTTTTGGAGTAAACACACTGGCTCGCCCCTCCTCCCTCCAGCAGACACCCTGCCGTTGAGGAATGCGCCCATTCACAAGCTGGTGGCCATCTTGGACGCTTGCCTCTCACTTCCTGTTTCCATGGCTACACTCCAGCGCTACGGAAGATGATAAGCACTAACAGTCTCGGGTCCTAATCCTCTTCATCTAGCTCATTTTCTACATCACTTCATGCCATTCAGAATGAGCTGCAGAAGCCAGTTAGCCGTAACAGGCGTCGCATTGCTACGCGCATAATCTCCGGATTCACAGGCAGCAGCAAGTCTACACCAAAGAAAAAGAAACGCGGATACATTTGTTTTATTTCAAGGCTAACAGCCGGAAAACATCCAGGCCAACGCTGCATTGATTTGTACGCAGACTACCAAGCGAAGGCATGGAGAGCTGAGGTTTTGAGTCTGGTATACACATGTTTGTGTGCAGCTACGGGGCAGCTGTATTCTGATCTGCTCCTCCAGCGCCGCGCCATAAATCACAAGGTCACCATGAGCCTGTGGGACCAGAGGAAACATCAGTGTTAAACAGGAATTATATTTCACTTTTGCCTCTTCCTGCTCCACTACTCCCCTGATACCCACTACAACCAGCTCCTCAATGCTTTATCATGACAGCTTCACGTCAGTGCTGATTCGGTTGTTCGGGGATGAGACCGGAACAACGCATCCGTGCGGTCTGGGAATCGGGAGGTGAAAGTGATATGGTGCAGGAGGAGTTCTGAGCAGGAGAATAGTTTTTTCTTCTGTCTTCACATCACGAGTACAGTTTGAAGAACGGTAGCAGAAGTTATTACGTATGTTCAAATTAACCAAGGATGGATCAAATTTATGCATGTAACTAATTATGCTTTGCAAAATCATACTTTATGCTAAAATTAATCAGTATTGTTGTTAATTTATGTGTAGCAATCATTAATTGTGCATATCTATAACTTCAATAATTAGTTCTGGATCCACTCAGCTGGAACTGTGAGAACATTTGAGAATATTTCACAATTATATCATGTTGTAAAGATGTCTTTAGAAGTTGAAATCATAGCATCATCATATCCTGCAAGTCCTACTTCTGTTTCTTTTCATTAAAAACCCACAGTAATATTTTCAAACTTGGCATTTCCTCTCCTCGGTTGGTTTTTCGTTCCATCCCCGCAGGCCGAGCAGCGTTAATGCGAACGTATATACTAGAGCTGTGGACAACTCAGCCAAAACAGCGGCGGCGTGAAAACTGTAGTTTAGACAATTTTATGCGCTCTGCAGTCCTCACAGCGGCACGATAACAGGACGGGAGAAAAGTTTTAAAGACGGTCGGAGGATGCGCAGGGTCACCGTGGTGTCAGGAGGGACGCTCAGGATTGTTCTACATGGCGAAGCCCGGGGAGACGTGTGAATAAGTGAGATGTTACAGACTGATGAAATTCCCAGAGAGCCTACGATGGATAATGCGATCCCACCGCAGTGATGCAGAAACCAGATGGAGAGGGGTGCCTTCAGATTTCTCTTTCTGTCTTACTTTTACACATCCATGGACACACGCACACACACACACACACAAACCCACAGAAACACACAGCACACACACACTCATGCGCACACCTGTCTAAGTCATGAGATATACAGCCCTCCAAGGGGAAATCCATTTAGTCTATGTTGTAAAATATTGTGATTTTTCTCACTCTCGTATATATTTCTTCGCCTGCGCAAAGTTTTCGTTGTCTTACAAAAACGTATAAAGAGTCCGAAATAAATGTCCATGTCTTAGTGCCTTAAAAAAAACAACAAGATGATACATCTATGTAATCGTACTACTTCATACCAAGGCACTAAAAATAAAAAGCAACCAATGCTTATTCGCGGCTTTTTACCCTTTAAATTCCTCACACATCTGCTTTTGAGTAAATTACATAAAATTGGGTGTCAGATCTGATGCCAGCAAATCGGCTGTGGTATTTTGTCCTGAATCCACAAACGTCCGACTGGCCCAAACAGAGAGATGGTACTCCTGTTATCTCAAAGTGCCTTTTAATAGCATTAGGAGTCAGGCGTCCCCCGGGCCCCTGCTGACAGAGTAAACACAGCCCAGGTCATAAACACTTTGTTGACAGTGGTCGAAGGCTTATTATCCTCAGTGCAAAGGACAGCAAGCTCATGTACCAACTCCAAACAATCCCAGCTTGCGGATTTAGAGCAGCCGACACTTCCCCTCCTTAAAGTCAGGTGTCACATGAGCGAAGTCAATATCTTAATGTCTGATTAACTGCTGTTGTTTTCTCACCTCTGATCATCAACAAGTGATCTCGCATTGGCTGAAAGTGTTGTAATCTGACAAAGGAAGAGGAAAAAAAAGCTTCATATCAGTGAAATGTAGGCCAGAGGTGACTGTGCTTTGTGTGTTTCTGCTGCTCCTGCTCGGAGAACTGCGAGATAAGTGAGTACATACCCCAGGGGGCCAGAGACAGCCGAACCCTCGGTGGATGAGAAGTGTCTGTGCTGTCAGCTTTGGTTCCCAGCGTGGCCTCTCCTCCTCGGTCGCCCCTCCCGCCCCCACCGGGTACTCCCCCCTTCCCCTCCCCTCCCCGCCTCCCTCGGCCCTTTGTGTGCGGACCCTGCACCCTGTGGACTCGCCGCTCTCTGGCCTTTCACATGCGACTGTGTCCAATCACCCTGCTCACCCCCCTCTGAACCCAGAGCCTCCGTCTCCATCTCCATCTCCCGACCCTGAGAGAGGGAGCTAGAGGGAGGAACGGCTGAAAACACAGCACTTTAATACTCCCACAATTATGCTGCTAATATCAAAAATAATTATTTGTTCTGATCCGGACACACTGAGGTCAGGAGGAAGAACTGGACTGTCATTGCATGGGGATGTTTTGCATGATGACTAGATGGAAAAAAAGGCACATTAATGGCTTATTACTTATCTACCAGCAATGATAAACTACTCATTACATTAGCAGGATGTTTGGTCACAGCTTAGAAACTCGAAAAGCGCTGCTGATAAGCGACTTATCAGTGTGAAGAGAAACAAAACGTGGAAGAAGTAGAGAGAATATCAGCAGCTCGCAATGACAGAAAACTGGCACCCTCAGCAGAAAAAAAAGAGAAAACACAGCAGATGAGTCCAACTCCTGAGTGAAAACAGAGCCGAGGCATCCGTCCTTCATCGTCCCGTCTCCACCACCTCCTCCGTGTTGTTTTCCCTCTCCTCCCCTGTCAGGGCTTTGCTGGTTTGTTGGCTTTGGCCTTGAGCGCCTGAAGGCCCCGCGCCGGGTCGACCCAGCCCCGGGAGGATTGGATCACACCTTCCATAGGAGTCAGCTGTCAGATGGTGAGCTGCACCTGCTGTCTGAAGCAGGGTGGGCCCGCCGTCGCTGCTGCCTCCACCTCCGCCGCCGCCACCACCACCGCCGCCGCCCGGCCAAACGCTGGAGCACATAATTACTGCCTCAAAGATGATTACACTGTTTACTCATGCCCATACGCACAACAGATGACTGTTTCACACTCGCTGCCCCCCCCCCCGGCCTCCCTCCCCTCTGCGAAGGCGTTTCACCCAGCGATGAGGAAATAGCTGCAGCCAACCAACATCCAGCCCATCCAACCAACAGGTCTCATGCCAGAAATGACCCATAGCTATTAGCTGTTCAAACATCACCCCTCCCACATAACTTTAATTCAATTCAATGGGCCCAGTGAGAGCAGGTTTAATCTACAAGGCACAGTATATCCCACTGAAAAAAAAAGAGAGAGAGAGAGAGAGAACTGCCTTTATGGCTTTCAGGCACTGTTGGGTTCAGGCTTACTCACTGTTTTGAGTAAACATAATCTAAACTTGTGTGCACTCGTGTCTTTATTCTGGTCTCTTAATTAAAAAAAAACTCCAGTAAACAGACTAAGACAGAAAAACAATCAACCGTGTCACAAAGTCTGCCCTAAGTAAACACTTTCCTGCTCATTTTCTCCTCTTTTGGGCTCAGTTACGAAGATGAATGTTTCTGTTAACTGCACGCCATCTTATTTTTTTTTCCTTTTCTCGTGATGACCACCTGCCTGCACGAGATAACACTTTATTGCGGATCACAAATAAAACCTTGTTATTTTTATCTGATCCCTGCTTATCACGGTCGCACCTTCGGTAAATAATACAGCAGGTGAAGTGTGTCTTTATGGCATCTGACAAATAGTACTAATTGTGCAGATTTTTTGGTTAGTTGTCTTTTTATTATTATACTTATTATGTAATTTAATGCATGTGTCTGACTTGGTTAACTTAGAGTGCACATATGAATTCATAACATGTCATCCTTTGAATGAGTGTCATCGCAGCTCCAATAAATGAATCAAAATCTACATTTTAAGAGAAAACAATCTTTTTTTTTTTAGTTTTGAGATTTGCTTAATGTTAAATCCTTCATTTTACTCTGAATGTGCAGCTTGATTCAAAGTGGATTTTGTGCTCATGTGACTTTACTTTTCACCTGAAAACAGAAAGTCAAACGCGCACAAAGGAAGGAGGAAGTTTTCCTTTTTTTTCTCTCTCTTGTTAGATTGTAAAACTTGTTAATGCACAGTCTATATGGGCAACACCCCCCCTTTGCCTCCTCTCTCTCTCTC
>JAOXYL010000059.1:4003222-4013989 GCA_028564955.1 Terapon puta
TATCTCATTGTTATTTTAAGATGACACAGTTACAGGTGTAGTTTGATATTTTATGTTCATTACTTTCTTGCCCGGAGTCAGATGAGATTGACACATCTGCTTGATAACTTAGCATAAAGACTGATAGTGTCACCTTTACGGCAGGAAGTCACCTTTCCTGGCCAAGAAAAAGTCTGAAACACAACCTACCCAGTAGAAAAAAAGTGTCATTTCTAAACTTTGTATTCATTCCAGATTAAACAAATGTGTTATAACACGTTAATCTGCGATATTTTGAAGTTTAAATCCTGCTCTGATCCTGACTACAGCCTCATATTTACGGCCCAGAGCGGTATCGATCTTTTCATCTAACCCTCCACAAGAAAACCAAAAAAATGCTGGACCACTGCTTTAAGCGACACTGGATTTAAAAACGAACAGACTCCAGGAGATAAAGTGAAAACATGAATTTCCAGGCCGCCTTGTGAAATCTCGACAGCTTTTCATGTCTTACTAGCAAGTTTTTACATCTTCGCCAGCCCTCATGTTGTATGCAGGCGAACTATTTAGCACCGCCGCAAAATTACACTGTGGGCCTCTTCAGAATCTGTTCCTGTCTTTTTTAATATGAAGTATAAACCAAAGACTTTCCCTCTCTCTCTCCCTCTTTTTCTCCGGCTGTGCAGCTGAGGAGGAGCCCAAGTGCGTGGACATGGAGGGGCCTGTGGTGTGCTGGGAGAGCCTCGGCCTGCCAGACTTGGACTGTGACGAAAAGCCTGGGTGGATCTCCAGCAGCAGCCTGGCGGGAGAGCTGATCCAGCCGAGCCCGCAGGAGGTCTGAAGGCGGCCCACACGCAAACGCGCTCTCCTGCAGTGTGCGGGGCTTTTTTTTTTCATTTTTTATTTTTTTAATTTAGAGAGACGGTGGTGGAAGAGGACCAGCGATGGGATAGTCAGAGACACTGCATGTTACTGTGACAAGGACACAAAAACTTTTCGATGGACCGAGCTGGGACGAGCGATGTAGGAGAGCCGAGCCAGATGGAGAGAAACTTAAAAGAGCAAAGGAAACGTTGCTCAGAGACAGAAACTGTTTCCCGCTGGAGGGGTGGGGGAGGACTCTCATAAAAGATCAAAAACTCTTTAGATGACTTATTTATTTTTTTGTAGTAGTAAAATATTATTTCATATGAATGTATCTGTTTTAAAGGAAAAAAAAGTTTGTCTTTTATATTATTTATGCCTTTTTGGATGAGAAATACTTTTTATTTTTTGTCGTTTTTGTCCCTCTGTGTTCCACCCGAGCGTGGAGATTAGCAATTGTCCGTGTAAAGTTTTGTAATAATATAAAGAGAAGATATGGAAGAGTAAACAACAAACCTATGTTCAGTGTCTTTCCTGCCCTCCTTCATGTGCAGCGTGAATGAGTGATTGCCTCAGTGAATTTCCCGGCCTCGGTCCAAACCCATCGATATTTCTGGCAGGCCTTTGATGTGGCTCTGTGATGGGCTGTTCCACTGCAGTGACCCCTGAACGGGGTGAACACTCCCTTCACTGTTCAGATTAAGGCTGCTGCTCTTTGCTTCAGTGAATACTTGATAGCTCATCACTTTGCACAAAATGCACTGTTGCTTTTAGAGCGCTGTTGACCTACTGGCCCCAATCTGTTAGAGGAGTCGGGCAGTTACATTAAAACAGAATTGCTAAGTGTGGGCAGAAGATCTCACACAAATCTTCGCATGTTGACCGAGCGCTTTCTCATACTTAATCATTTTGACGCCGTAGTGATGAAGTTTATCTGACTGCGTGAGTTTCAAATCTCCAGAAAGAGCTAAATCTAAAGTTAAACAAACTGCGATGTGAATAGCGGTAAAAACTCCTACATCCTCTTTCATCCATATCATTGGATTTAATCTCATCATACCAACAAAGAAGTGGTCCTAATTGGAGAACATAGACATCTGAAGGTTATCAAGAGTAAAAGGAAATTATTTTATTTTTTAATCAATCGGTGCCAACAACATTTCCATGACCACCATTGCACTACGTTGGAGGCAGAAATCTCACAAATCACATGAAACCAGAACTGTCTGCATGCCTGGGAACCACATTTAGTTATTTTTGGGTGAACTGACCTTTTAAGTAATCACAAATTGGAGAGGTTGGTTTAAAAAAAAAGAGAAACAGGCCCAGTTTAACGACAGTACCCTCCATAACTTCTGGGAACTTGGGGTTGAATTGCCAGTTAGAGTTGCAGTAGCACTAGAAATGAGTGTAAATGAGTTTTTTTTTTTTTGGTGTGTGACGCTCGACGCCGTGTGAATTTGCCGCCACGGAAGCTAATTCACAAAACGGTCGTAAATCGCTTCTCTCAGGTTTCGGCCTGCATTTGCCAAACCCATTTTCTGACGGCTTAAACCCTCCATTGGTTTTAAAATAATCTCCACGGCGTGCTGGCTGATTGGAGTTGATAGGATTGCAGCGGGCAGATGACAGGGCAGGCCGCGCTTCGCCGAGGATGACTGTGGTGCAGGCTTTCCACGCCTGGTGCCTGTCTGCCCTTCGTTTGTGCCAGAGCCGGCTGCCAGTCCTCAGGCCCCGGCTCGCCTGGCATCTCTCTCTTCCCCCTGATGGTATACGGGATATTCCTGGCACCCGGATTTACTCGCCTGCTGCTGCCGAGGCGTGCCGTCGCCTCTTCCGGCTGTTATTTTTAGTCCCGGAGGCTGGCGGCGTCCGCTCAGTTGACTCGACTTTAAACTTTCCCAGGAATACCCCGTCGGAACGTCTCACCCTTCAAACTCAAAAATGTTTCAGATGTTTTTTTTTTTTTTGTTTTTTTTTTCATTTCGCTTCTAAGGTGCGAGTCCAAAACAAAAAGTGACTCACAGCCCGGATTGATGAGAAGATCTGGCTGTTCTTGTCTTCTTGGCTGTCTCATTAAGTTTCCTTTCATCTTTTATTTTATTTCTACGCGGTGTCCATTATAAGCTGCCATTAGGAAGAGAAAGAAGGGGAAAAAAAAAAAAAAAACAATGGGTAGGAAATGAAGCTGGAAACGAAAGAGAAATGGTCCGGGGAGGGAGAGGGGATGCTGACAGATGCAGGCTGGGCTGATGGGGAGAAGATAAGGGCAGGGTTGTCTCTAAATGAGCTGCTTCTCCATCTCCCACGTCTATCAGTCGGCACTCTCCCTCGGCCCGGCCCTGCACCCTCTACCCACGCAGCTACACCCCTTCATTAAGGAGCCCATGGGAACAAGAAAGCTCATTGTCTGCCCTGGAATTTCTGCCCCTTGCTGCAGAGCCGACCTGTTAACGCCGGTCCCTCTCCCCTCCGCCCACCATTCTTCCTCTCTCCCTTTTTCTCTCTCCCCTCTCCAGCGCGCCCTGAATGAATGCAATTCTTATGAATCGGGCAGTGTGTTGTTAACTCGCTTGATTCGGCCCCGGGCGGGTTTTTTTATCCTCGAGATGTCACAAACCGCGAGCGGAGCATGTTGTGGTTGGATGGACTCCAACGGCATTCAGGCGGGAAACGATGAGCTCATATGACCGATAATCTATACGTTCCCTCAAGGATGCCCGCCATTTATTTGTTATCGGGCTCCAGTCTCGACGCATTAAGATGCCGCAGGGTCAACATTCGGTTGGGTTTCCATGTAACCACAACATTTATAGACTGCACCTGTTGGGGAAAAAAAAGTCTCATCTTTATCCCAGCTGTATTTATTTAACTGCCCCTGTTTTCTGATTTACTTACGAACTTTTAATGGTATTCACGAAAGTCAGAAGAAGCTGAGAAATAAATCAGCTATGCAGTCATATTTTATTCACCAACCAATGTAGGACACCTGTGCACAGACACGAGCGAAGCAATGTTTATTTTGCACTGACGAATTAATGAAGACAACATTTGTTTTTTTTTTATTCAATCTGTCAATCTGTCTTTTATCTGTCTGTTCAAAGGAGCTCAAATGTTCCCCAGAAATGATTTAGGAATGATAGCTGGCGGCCGGCTCTGTTGCGAGGTAACACACAGTAGTGAAATAATGAGCGCAGTCTAATGCACTCGCAGAAAGAAAAACAGCGCAGCAGGCCGGCTATTGGAATTAAGCAGAAACAGTAATGAACTATATATTTCAAGAAAAACAAACAAAAAAAATATAGTCCTGTCTAATGAACCCGCTATCCAGATGGTTCTAATAATCAACACAATGCAAGACGGGTTAAGTATCTGAAATGGAAACCCCAACCTCAGGTCTGCGTGGTGTCACGGTTCGTAAGTTTATATGGCTACAAAGATCGCAGGAGACAATGGCTCAGTCTCTCACTGATCAAAGTGTTTCAGTGTGTGTTGGAGGCCAGTCTGGTGCTAAAAAGTCTGTTCATCCAAACGACATAAAGTATATTCTCTCACATAGCTCTTGTGTTATTTGTCCTGGTGGTTTTTGGATTTAATTGCCAAAATGTTTTAATGTACTTGTTTCTAAATCGTCTGAAAAGTGTCTTTGGATCATTTAAACAATCCAGGACATTGTTTCCAAGGACTTCTTTTTTTTTTTTAAAGTGACATTGCAACAGTTTTGTGTTGGACTCCAAGTAAAGTTGCAGATTAAATTCAATTTGGTTGAAGTATCTCCATTTAAATACACGCGCAGTGGTTGTGAATCTTAAAAGGCGTTAATGCAACACACTTTTGAAAGGATGAGACTGAAAAAAAAAAAATAGACGGAGAGTTCTCATCAGTCGTCCTCCACGTGCAGCCGGGTGAAGTAGAAAGTTATCCTGGCCCCCTCGTCTGTATCATACAGAGCCTGGCAGGTGTACGTCCCCTCCGCGTCCCTCTGAAGCTCCTCTATGACCAAAGCCGAGCTGTTAACGGGGACGTGGATCACACCCAGGCCGCCGGACTGAGGCTGGAGCTTGGGGCCTTGTCCGTAATTGTAAGCCAGAGCGACGTTGTTGTCGGCCCCCGCCTTGGTGAAGCCCCAGATGAAGATGGTGGGCACGGAGGGGCCGCAGTCCAAGGCGACCGAGCCCCCCGCCGCCGCCGTCGCACTGGAGCGAATGTATTCCACCTCCTCGGGGTCGAGTATCTCCAGACCTGTAACGCAAGACAGCCACAGAGGAAAGGAAAAGCTCGCGTGTTGTTTTCGACTCATCGGCGAAAACAGCCTCCGCCAGCTCGGTATTGACAGATGTTTATTAGTGAGTGTCTTCAGAAAACTTTTACAAGACCTCACAGCTCGCTGGGAATGGACTGCGTCAGCTCTCGAGGATGAACAACACATAATTAAACACACTCCTAGTTTATCTGCCTCTGGCCTGCTACATGGATCCAATTTTTACGACGCTCCCTCTGGCTGCGCTCGGCAATTTTGACATAATTATGACGGCGGTTTTTGCGACGAAGAGGAGAGAGTCACGGCTCGCCTCAACTTGTCTCCCAGCTCCGCATCTAAACGCAACGAGCCTTTACCTTGCAGAGGAAGAGCCAGCCAGCACAGGGCAAAGCAGAGATGTGGGACCATCCTCAGACTTCCTGTGGTGTCACCGAGCTTCAGCTGGAAATTGGGAAAGGCTATTTAAAGAGTGGTGAAAGCGCGTCTCCTCTCCGGTCCACGCACGTCCGAGAGTGACTGAGCGAAGCTGGAGGACTGACAGGGAGATTTCTTTCAAACTACACCGGATTTAAATTATTCATCAGCGCTTCCACCTCCCCGGCGTCGCTCCATTTCGCCCGTCTCTCTCCAGCTCTCCTCTCATGACTGGGCTAATGGCTGGACCTGCGAGCGAGAGGTGTAGGGTGTCGGCGCGATGACATCTCTTCATATATTATTGAGTAAACCGGTGGAGATAGCCTTTTTAGAAATTCCATCACTCGAAACGTGAAATGAAAACCAGGGCCCGGGCAAGGTCAGAAAATCTGCGCCGAGGCTCCCACGCAAACACATGCGAGTTATTATTTACCCAGCGAGAGGCCCGCCGCCAAAATAAAATCACCACTGATTGATGTCGTCTGATGTTAACTGGTTTTCTCACAGCTTTTCAGTGTGTCGTCCTCGGGAGCAGGCGAACGTGAATCGTGGAAGCAGGGAATTTTTTTTTTCTTTTCTTTCAGAATTCGTTTATGGATTAGTCCCAGAATCTTTAAGTGCTCGTTGAAGTAGGCCCCTCGCACAAGTATCTCTGTGGCAATGAAAGAAAAGGCTCTGTTTAGACTGGGTGTAGGAGGAGTCAAACAGTGAGCATCATCACAACTCAGAGTCGATGTTCAGGCCTGCTCACGGCAACAGAAGAGGCCGAAGCTGAGCGGCGCTGACACCGCGAGCAGCCCGTAAACCTCCTCTTACTGGAGGCAGCCCCAGACTGAGGCTCTAATTAGTGAGGACTTAGTGCGCAGCTCTTCTGGAGGAAGAGGAGGACTATATTTAGAAGGCCGCTGGAAGACAGACGCGTGTAATAAAAGTGCGACGTAAAACAACATGGTTTCTGAGGGCAGAGCGGACTGGCAGATGAACTTCAAAGGTGTGTCAGAGAAACGCTGATGAGCTAGTAAAAGCACTGCACGGTGATGAAGTATATTGCAATGGAAAATATTCTGAAGTAGGTCATGTAGGGAAGGGAACGTTAATGTTTGCAAGGCGGGGAGACAAAAACACTCACAGCAAAGAAAGTTTTTTACTACAGATTTTTATTGTTACTAATTTGAGAGACTTTTGATGTGTTTTCTTTTAGAAAAACGTATCAACTTGTTGGAGAGCAGGTCATAAGACGATTAGACATCTCAACCTTCAGTTTGCCTGGTGTTCATGTGAAATGCATTCAGATAACAAAAGTTTATGTCGCCATTATATCTTTACAGCAGTTTTTAACTAAAATCATTGTATTTGTTCGCCATTAAAACTATGGAGATGTCTTGGCTTTTTATTTCAAAGTCACCTGATGTTATGTGACTAATGTCATATAATGACACCTGAGCAAAATCTAATTCACCGTGAGACACAGTAGAAAGCTCTGCACAGAAATAAGGTTGGAAATTGGGTTTAGCGTGTGTATGCCCCACTAGATGATCTGAATTCGGAATACATAAGAAACACATTTATCCTCAATTTAATCCATTCATTTTGCAAAAATGAGTAAAAATTGCAGCTTGGCCGCTGACACAAGCGTGACGCAACCGCGTTGCAGCTGCTGCAGCGAGCCACGATGTCCAGGCTGTGACAAAGGAGAGACGGAGTGTGAGTTGTCATTAATGGGACCAGTAAGTCCTGTTCTGTTGGAGTAAGAGCTGACCAAATTCTTTACTGGTGAAGCACATCCTTTCCAAGCTCTGCAGTCCTGCACACAAGGGCCTGCCACATCTGCTGGCTGCCTGCCTGATTTGCTGCCTGGCTCCTTGAAGCTTTAGAAGAAAAAAAAAGAAATCGGGAAGGAAGAGGACCAGGCGACTGGAAAATGTGAGTCGTTGAAAAACAAAATGTTTTGGACGGTGGTCCGAGAAGGGGGGAACAGGGGAGTTGGCGACAAAGGGAAGGTTGCATCTTATCTGGACCCTCTTAGGCCTGTAAAAGCTTTCAGGTGCAGTGCCCCATTGAGCGGATCCGGCCGGGCCAAGCTTGAGCAACTTTTTTTTTTTTTGTTCTTGGCAGCAGATGAGAGAACAGAATCAGGTCCAGATAGCTGGGACTATATAGGGATCTGGGTAACACATTACTGCCACCCCAACATGTGCCACCCGCCCAGACTGTGAGTGCTTGGCAGGGCTGCGCTTTATGTGAGAGCAAAGCTGGCAAAACAGGTGGGTTTTTCTGAGCGTGCCCTATGATTAGATCAGTCATTACCACTGGCATTGTTGAAAGCAAAGCTAACCTCTCATTTCAGAGGACCACCTGTATTGGAATGTGTTACTAAAGCTTAACAGCAGATGATTCAATCTCTGGATGAGAAAAATAGTCTGCGCTGGCTTACAGTGGGAGTGTGTGTTTCCACTTATCAACTAATGAGATTCTGGTTTTCTTTAATTTCGCCGTACAGCCACTGTGTTTATTTTTCCAAATCAGGTTTTAATCAGAGATCTCTACTGTCCGGTTCCTCTTATATATAAGTGTAGTTGTCCTGTTGTCCTCAGACTCGAGTCCCATACGTCTCATGCTCGCTGCAGCTGGGAGGTTTCCTCCTCCTCCTCCTCCTCCTCCTCCTCCTCCCTGCTTTTTCTTCACTTGACAGTTGTGTTGGGGACCACACATTGAGGAGGTGGAGCGAAGCCGTTGTACTATTCTGGTAGACAGGCTAACATATTAGCCGGTCTACCATATATTTCTGGTCTATCATCATTTATCTGCGGGGCAGGCGGAGCGGAGGTAAGCAAGGCTGTGCAGAGGCTTGTGCTCGTAAAGCACGGAGGCCCACCCCCATAACCTCCATTCCCTCCTGGCTCACTCATCTCGAGCCTCAGACCTGGCCGCGCTGGCCTCTTCTGCAGAGGGCTCCCCGTTGGGCCTCTACCTGAATCACAGAGCAGAGCACAGCCACAGCTGACTGGCCTTGGGACAAGGGCGGCAGGAAGGGGCCTCTCTCCCCGACCGAGCCCCGGGAGCACAAAATATTGTTTTACGGCGACGCCACGGATAACCTCTTTTCCAACTAATGTCCAGTTTCAGTGTGGTCTTAGAGCTGGGTTTTCTTACAGCAAGTGGCAAAATAGGTCAGTGAGGAGGAGTTGATTCCACAGTTTCTAGAAACGGCTGATATAATACTCAAAATATCAAGAAAACAATATAAAAAGTAGCATCGTATGCTTCACACTTTCTTTTTGAAAGTGCTGATTCATTAAAAATAAAGATGGAGAAACAGGGAAACAGCTACCTGACTGTTACAAATTTACTGTACAGGTGAGTGGTATCAATTTTCTCGTCCATTTCTTCAAAGATGTATCTATCTGTAGTATATAAAAAGCACATGGGTGTTTGGGTTCTTTAGGTTTGCAATGGAGAAACACATCCTGTCTCTGAAATGATCTTTTTTTTAAATAGTCCCCAAAGTTATTGTGTCCAGACAAATTTGAGTAAAAAAAGGCATTAAATGATCTTCAATGTTACAAAGTGTTGGGCAAAGTCACCAAACAATGGACTTTTACATCCTTTGATAAAATAATTCATCGAAAAATCAAATCTAAATAATAAAAAAAAAATTGCTGTCGAGTGCTGAAAACAAAGGCACCGCACTTTGGTCGTTACGCGGCTCTGAAACAACCAAGAAGTCTTGTTTTGGTTTTGGATGGAAAAGCCGAGCTGACGTTCAAAGGTCTGTGGATACATTCGCTCTCACAGCCAGAACGCAGCGTATTTGATCGCTTGCACCGCGTAAAAGTTACACCACGGTTGAGCCCTTTGGTTGAACGCTTAGTGCTGACATCTTGTTTTTCTCAAAACGAGACGAAAAAATATGTCATCGGGGTGAGATTATTTAACTTGTTCCCAATTAAAATCAACTCGTGTAAACAATTTACTTGAATCAAGTGTTGTTCTCTCGAGACCGGAGGAAAGATCTGCTTATTCTGTCTTGTTTCAAGATGTTTACACTCACTGAGTCCTGTAACGGGAGAACCCACATTGGATCGAACAGGAGTTGTTTCGCTCCGCTGGCAGAAGTTTTATTTTGGTTTGAGAAGGAAACGGTGTTAGGACTCAGCGTAGTGCCGAACAGGATCTGACTGTGGTCATTTTTTTTTTTTTATTACAGCGTGCTGGCCTGAGAGGAGCTTGCGACATGCTAGGTCGGGTATGGAAACCGCAGGAGAACAGAGGGCCTGGCGCTCTCGGAAAGCCGGGAACGTGTGTGCAGTCCTGGACGGGCCGACCTGGAAAGGGCCAGATGGGGATTGGGATTTAAGCACCATAGAGGCCTTCTGCAAACAACATATGGAAAGGCTTTGGCAGCTAATGTAGCGTGGAGTATTTATGTACTGAGTGCAGTCTTGACCACTGTCCATCAGAATCCGGGAAGCAGATGCCACGTACAGCCACGACCCCTGTTTCCACAAGGCCACCTCATCTGGACCGGCCCAACCCCCTGCCCCCTCCCACCCCAAAGCCGCCCCCCCCCTTCTTTGGCCCTTTCCCCCCCTGGGGACCCTCATGCGGCTCCTGGTTCAGCTGTTTAGTGTACAGTAGCTCATACCCACAATCCTCTGTGAGCAGGTGGTCTTTCATAGGCCTCTTTGTTTTCCGAAGTCTCCCATGGCAGCTGAGGGCCGAGAACAAGAGGAACATGTAGTAATCCAGAGCTTTAGGGCTTTTTTTGGCCACACTCTCAGCGGTTTAATTAATTTAGCCCGAATATCATCACATTAGATCGGGGGAGTGAGGTTGACGCAGCGGTTTGCTCCATGTATATTTCATTTGGTGGTTTTGCAGGCTTATAAACCTCATCGCGCCAAATTGAATTCAACATTGAGTACGGCGAGTTTGACGTTTCCAAAGCAAAACTGAGTGTGTGCAGCGTGAAAAAGGAAAAACGTAACTCATTTGAAAGCAATCCAGTCGGTCTGAGCGTGTTAATTATTGTAATTTAAGGGATTTGTCTTGTTGTGAGACGAGTGGGAAGTTCAAAATCTCTTAATTATGGCTCAGAAACAAAATACCTATGCTAAAGATGCTAAAAATTCAAATGACTCTGGGATTTTTTAATTGGTCACAAATATTAAATGTGCTTATGCTAAACCAGAACCAGCACAGATGCCGATCACAGGGGGATTTATTATATTAATCAGACACCTACATGT
>JAOXYL010000059.1:4031678-4044863 GCA_028564955.1 Terapon puta
CATCCTTACCTGTTATATGCAAGTATCACCATTATGGTTCTGTCAGAGCTCCATAATAGCCGATTAAAGCTGAAATGTTAACTTGAAATCATCCTTGGCCATCAGTCACACATGTTGTGTTAGCCTTGGCCTTGTCCTGAGATAGAGAGCGGCGGCGGCTCGGTGAATTTAACTCATTTTCCTTCCTCTCAGGCCGCATTTCGATTGGCGCCATGTGCAAATGCAGTTTGTTAACCAGCTGATGTGAAAAAAGGAGGAAAAAAAATCCAAACTGTGCATCTCTGTGTAGCTGTGTGTGCTCCTGCGTCATACACATTATTCATTCATCAGTACTGTTAAACACTTTGGCCCCAGTGTTTACTGGTGTCGGCACCACAGAGCAGCACTGTGGCATCTGTGTTTTGGACTTGGCTTCGTATTTTGTTCTCAGCGTTGGCCCTGACTTCCCTGGGCTCTCTGGGTCTATTAATACCAGCTCGCTCTAAAAATACAGAGCACTGTGTGACCCACTGGGACTAAATAGGAGCTCAACCTCTCACTGTAGGCATACTGACATACACACGGCGGTTAGAAACTCTGATTTTCTTAGAGTACATCATCCCTGGACGGTCAGCTGAAAGAGAGAGAGAGGGAAAAAAAACAGGCAGTGTTTTCCACACTCAAAGGCAAATACCTCTGGCAAATTCATTTAAATCATTTATCAAACCTTCAGGCCGCGAGAACAGTGATGTTTGTTTCCACTGATGTCGGAGGAATGTAGGGGCGTGTGTTTGTGTGTGTTCGCCCCGCTCTGTATGTACTTATCATCACGCCTCTAAGCGGACTGGCATGATGTATGTAAAGACCACGCGCTATGGATTTTAAAACTCATTGAATTATTCCCCTAATTTGTTTGGAGCGGCGGCGTGACGCACGGTCCAGCTGTTAAATTGAATTGGTTTCCCCCCAAACAACTTGTGAAAATGTCAAATAAGGGGAAAAGGCTTATGGAGAACATTTTATACCCCGGCACACGCGTCGATTAGATAACCCGCTCAACTTTTCGTAAACAAGCGTCCGGCTTTAATATCTGCGTTAAACAGCAGCGACGTGTTTGGTGAAAGGTTTAATAATTACCTCACATACATAAAAGACGGCAATAAGACGACGGGATATACATCAGGGCGTGAATTTGTTTGTTTGAGTTCATTAAAACGGAGAAACAAGCCGTCAGATAAAGATTTTTATTAAAAATTTGATTTAGAAACGTCCACATAATAAGCAGTTGTCAGTTTGGCTGGGTTCATTTTAAGAGATCCAGTTTTGTACACATGGTGAGCGTTGGCAGCAGCAAATTGCCATGAATAGGTTTTTTGTGCGGCGCCTATGTCTCCGTTAATTGTGCACACCTTGCTTTGCTCGGCGGGAGACAATACGTTTTTTTTTTTTTTTTCGAGCCTGTTTGATACCATTTGATCCCAGCAAACAGTGATTATCTCTCCTTCCTCAGTTGAAGGCATCTTTTATAAAAAAAAATTTAAAAAAAGGGGCTACACCTTGACATAACAGTCTTCTGTTTCTTGTCCAACTAAAGGCTGCTGTGGAACATGCAGATCTGATTTTTAAAGGTCCTGAAAACCCCATTTTTACAAGAAGATTTTAACTGTTATGTGCTACATGATCTTTAAACCACTGACTCATTCCCTCAATAATTATATCAACTTTTTCAGTTGTAAGGGGAAAAAGCTACAGGTTGTTGTGGGTAATCTGGAAAGCCAAGGTTGAGTGTAAGCAGGAAGTTCACTGCGTTTTGACAAAGTGATGCCTTTAAATGATTTTATCGTTATTATCATTATTACTCGTCTCTGTCCTCCTTGACTGTGGCTGCAGGAAGCACAAGTGCCACTTGAACAGCAAACGTCGTCAAGTCATGGACGGTGTAAATGAGTCTATTTACCGAGATACATGTGTGTATTTGAGTTTCTAGCTGTACACACTGCCATGTTTGACATCCCATAAATGTACTTTATGGCAGATTCTTCCTTTCCTGTTAATTCATGCACACAAGTGATTCATTTAGGAGCAAACTTTACTCATTTCTGTGCACAATTTGCTACATAAAAACCCAGATCAGCACTTTTTTCTTCAGTTCGTGTGGCAGATTTGTGACAATCCAGGCAAACTTATCCAGATAACACAGATATCCAGAGAGTATCTACATTAGACCTTTTGTAGACCTCTGTCCACAACATGAATGTGGCACTTCTTCTTCTCTGCCCCTCTTTTGAGTTGGAAAACAACAGTGTTTGTGCATCACAGACGATCCCTTCTTCCAAGCAGCATGACCACCTATAAAAGTTGCCCTGGAGCAAGCGTGGTTGTGTATTGCTACGATATAGGGCAAAGAATAGGCTCAGTCCTGTGCCTACTCTGAGGTTTCCCGGTGACATTTCTCAGACTTTCACCACATGATGAGTGTCTTCTTTGTTGCTTCTGGTTTTATGTCCTCTCCGGAGGACTGGGGAGTTTGTTCCGCATCATTCAGCATCTGAGCCGCTCGTTTCCCGGAGCTCGGGGCTGCTGCTCCTTAAATCTTGGATCCTTACCTTAAGGCGTGCGACGTTATAACACATCATCATGAAATACTGCTGCATGGTAGATCTACATCCATCCGGTTGCACCTTATTGTGAATTTTGGCCTTTTTTGTGTGTGATCGCACAGGTTAGCATGTCACCACACTGTAAGATGTAATTATGTTTTTAACTTAGAGCGGCGTGAAAAAACGTTTCAATTGGTTTCTATTTCAAGTTTTTCCTCTGTAATTGCACAGCTGCCAGTCAGCACGGGTGATGTCAGAGCCTTGATTAGTCAGTTTCTGTACACGGCAGGTATGTGCGATTAGTCACAGGAGTCGGTGGCCTTTACATAACAAGCTAAACTGAGGTTTGTACATTTCCAAACTGTGGCAACATGCTCTTTTAAGACTTTGGCGTTAATCAGGTTTCATCTATCCATCCTTTCATCACCCCCTGCTGCGTATCCTTTCAGGGTTGCGGTGGACTGAAGTCTATAACTTGGGTGAGAAATTCTCGAAAGACTTTCATGTTTGCTGTCAGATGTTGGTTATTTTACATCACTTCCTGTGTACGTTATCTGTTGGTTGGGTGAAGAAGCGCAGTTAGCGTTTTGGACCCGCAGATACAAATATATGAGAACAGCGTGTCGTCTTGCCACTGAGAAGTTGTTAAACCATTAGATGGGAGCTGCAGGAGAGCCGGTTTGATAAGGAAAGCTACAGCCTGTGAGGCCAGATGGAGAGCTGCAACCTTGTCAACACGAACACAAAGGCAAGACTAAAAATCGGCATTCAAACCTGCTCCGGCAGATGATGGGATACGAGGAGGGGGAGAAATCGAGAGAACGCCTCCCTTAAGGGACATTAAGTTTGATTTTTACAACCTTGATTTTTATTGCAAATTAATTGCATAGCAGCCAGGTTGATTTGATTTAATTCCATCATTCAAATGTCACCATAATTAAGTACTAATCATTTCTCGAGCTCAGCTGTTAAATGTCTTGTTATGTTCGTGTGTTGCGGTCAGGATGTAATGAATGCAGACGACACCAATTAAGTTTAATGTCGGCGCTTAAGGTGTGTCTGATTAGTTGACGCCCTCCTCTAAACAAAATTGAGAACTGATGGGTGAAGATGCAAGTCAGCTTTTGTTTCTATCTGTCCTGCTGTGCAAAATACAGTAACAGTACCTGTAAAAACTATCAAACACCTTTGCATTTTTCCTTTTTCTGACTTTCAGCATCTAATTATTGCGAATGTGAACTTGTCAGTGGTGCAACTCATTGTTTTAAGACGTTGCATAATACGTTAAACGAGGATCGTCAGTGTAATGTAATTATGACAGGATTTTCAGATTAATGGCCCTCAAATTAATTACATGTAACATGAAATTACTTAATTTGTTTGCTCAAGTCCGTAATTTGTTCTCCGAAAATATTGTTTTTCGAATCCTCGAAGCCAGATCTGCCATGTGACAGATTTAATCTAAGAACTCCTACGTTACGGTTGATTGTGTTGAATCACTGAAGCACTGTTCTCCAGATGTTGCAACACTAACTGGGACTTGAGGCCGGTCCAAATAAAATCATTTTTTGAAGCCTGCAAACAGCACTGTACAAATAGAACTTCTTGGCTTGAATAGGGAAACCTGCTTTGTTTGAGACCTGTGGCCACGCAACAGTTCGGTTAAACATTAATGCGTCAACCAAAAACTGCGAGTCACGCTAGCGCCGTCTTTAGCTACTACTCCGAAAGGTCAACAATCGACATGTGTTACCTACTATGACACTCTCGAAGGGCAGAGTTCGTTTTTGCACTTTTACCACCTCACAGATCCCCAAAACTCTCAAAGTAAAAACTCCTCCAGTCTGAAAAAGGGCTTCAGCTGCTCAGAAGTCACTGTAATGTTCCTTGTGGCTGATTGCTTAAATATAGGCTCCACACACGTGGCAAGGAGTGGGGATAATGGTAGTGCAAGGCCTAACTCCAGGTTTACAAAATGCTCAAGTGAGACACAACAATTACGAGACCTTTCAGTAACTTGTACCTGCTTCAGACTTCTCGTGCAGTCCAAACCGGACTCCTTATGACCTCTTAAAGCTTTTCCCTTTGCGGCCCTGCTGATCGTATGAACGGCAGCAGAAATCCTCCATGTTTAGCGGCGTCACTGGCGTTCACTTCAGATGTGCCTGTCGTTTCTTACCTGTCCACTCGAAGGCCAGCAACTCGCCATATGATTCGTCCACCTCCACTTTGTGTTACACAAAGCAGGTGAGTCACACTTTGTCAACAGGAGCGACGTCTGACTGTCCCTGTTTTGAGTTAATGAGTGATGAAGTCCTCAGCCGGCGAACAAGGCGCCTTTCTGTGCTGACTTGGCCTCTGCGAGTTAATGACTAATTACAGCATTGTGTTTACCATTACCTGTCAAGGTGAGTGAGCGGTACAGATGGTTCTGTCAGAGCGAGACGGCCGACCGGACCGACCGCACCACGTGCAGCGGTGGGGCCGTGTCATCGGCCGAAAACCGGAAATCAGTGGAAGGGTTTACGAGACGTGCATTGTGCCAAATATCTCGGCTGGATGTTTTCGAACAGGCCGCGATGACTGTTTTGACCAACTATTGTTCGCCGGCAACAGGTGTGGAAGGGTCTTGTCGAGACCTGCAAATGCTGAAGAAATGCTTAATGCTCCGAGCGCAGGCAGCTTTTGTGGGACAGACAGCCGGAAAACTAGTTTGCAGACTGGAGCACAAATTCTTCGACACACACAGAAGCAAAGGTTAAAACCAGAAGCTCGGGGTTATGGACGCAGGCAGGTGGCGGTGTCAGGAGGGCGTTAGCTTGCAGCTATGGACTTGAACCCAAATTGAAGCCCTGCGCTGGGAAGTGTCCTCCATCCTTAATGTCGAGCTTGAATCCTGCTCGGTTTAAGGCTGTTTTCATTCTCTAAAACTTCCTGTAAATGCTAGAAGTAGACATCTGAGATCTAAGTGTCATCTGGGTTCTCAGAATGAAATAGAATAAAAACAAATGCAGATAATGCTGATGAATGTTTGGAGGTTTTGTGGCGCGTCTAAATAGAGCTAAATTATAATCTATTATAAGGAGGTAATGAGGTTTTTTCTGCTTAAAGGCAAAGTGCTAAACTGAGCGAACGAGGCTGCCTGAGTGCAGGAGGGAGTGACAGGTATTGCTGCAGACAGTGTTGTGGAATGTGTGGTGGAGTTTTTGTGGTTTGCAAAGTGTTTGGTAGGGGGAGGGACCTGAAACGCTGCTGATCTACTTCTGAGTTGCAGGTCCCTCCCCCGGCTCGAACTCCCGTCTTTGCTCCCTTTCTCTTAAAGCAACAGTTACCTCACCGCGTCTCTGCGGCTTCTGTCTCGCGTCAGCCTGTTTTTTTTTTTGTTTTGTTTTTTTCATTCCTCGTCTTTCCTTCTCGCGAATTTGATGCTGACCCACCGGCCGAGGACTGACAGGCAGCACTGACTGTAAAGGTTGCTATCTCGCTCCACTGATGATATCACTCTTTCGGTTGTCCCCCCCCGCCACCCTCCCACCCCCACAACCCAACCCCTCTACCCCCGCCCTCCAGGTCCATGTGTGGTCAGTGAAGTGTCCTGGAGAGCAGCATGGCAGTGTATCAGTTGAGCGTCTGGGTGAGATGAGGTGAGTGAATAAGCTGATATGTTTAGTGTCAATCATCCCTTCATTACAGGCTCTGTATTTGATTGATGTCTAGAAAAATACAAGCTAAAATAGATTTAGTGAAAGTGTGTTTTAGTAGAAATGAATCATTTCACATTTCCAAATGATGAGATTTGTATTACTGCCAGGAAACTGAAGAAATGATCTGAATTTGTCTTTCAACTCTATAAAACTGCAAAATTTTCATTTGAAGTTCTGATCATGATTTCTCTGTCCCCATCAGTGTCGCCCGTAAGCAATGTGAGCTCCACTGAAAAAAAAAAAACGGGCAGCCATTCTCCGCACGAGACCTCCGCCTCAATCACCAGCCAATCAAATGCACCCGGACAATAAACTGGCCAATCATGGCAAGCAGGTCACCGGCGACAGCAGATCCCAAATGCCCAGCGTGAACCAGCAGGCTCAGCAGCAGCAGGGAGCCGCTGCCCACCTGGGTCCAAAGGGGGTCGGCGTCGGGGGCCATGGGGTCAAAACCAGCCAGATTCCCCCCGGCAACCCTGGGCTGAAGGGCGTAAGCCAATCAGTGAGCGGCGTCGGCGGGATGCTGAAAACCAAATCCAAGCGGGAGCGGAGCGTGTCCATCGACTCTGGCGAATCAAGAAACGCCATTCCTCCGGCCCTGGAGACGGATGCCAAAGGAGGTAAGGCATGCACACGCAGAGGAAACTGTGTCAGCATCTGGGACTTATAGACAGTGTGTTCCTGTTGTTAGTATGCAGAAGTTCACTTCCTTTACTTTCCTATCAGCCGAATCTTAACCCGAAAGACCAGATTACGTGAATTCACCACCTCCACAACAGGAAGTGAATGTAAGGACCGAGAGGACAGAAGAACTTGTTTTCTCTCTCGCTGAAATGCCCTGACCTTTCAGTGAAGCGTCAGAATTTCCCCCCCGGCTTTTGATAGTTTGTGCCATGCCCGCGCTTCAGTGACGTGTCTCAGATGAAAAAGCATCTGGGCTTTCTGTAGAGAGAGAGAGAGAGAGGGAAAGAGAGAGAGAGAGAGGGTGACAGGTCATGAGGTTGTGAAAACTTAGTAAGTCGAGAGAGGTTGTTATTAAACCCCGAGACAGTGAGTGGGTGGGAAGACTTAAAGTTCCTTTTTGTGAGCTTCCCTGTAAACATTTGTGATGAGGTGGTTTTAGTATCAAGAGTCTGATTTGCATATGTTTGCTGTTGCTTATTTAAGCCCTTGTGTGTTCACGTGAGCATTTGACTGCAAATGACATTAATGTGAAACTCATCTGGGCTTCCTGTACATGACTGTAACCTCCTCCTTAAACACACACACACACACACACAGTCGCATTCAGACACAAACACACACCTTGACAAACTCGGAGGGTGAGGCGGGGTTCACAGACAAAGAGCAACAAGGGCTGAAAGAAAGAGAGAATGAAAGATAGGGTGGATCATTTGAAGTGAAATCTCTTCTGGTTCCAGTTGACCTCCCCCTTCCACACACACACACAGGCACAGGCACACACACGCACACACACACACACACACACACACACACACACACCCTCCTTCTGTCTCCCTCTCTCTCTTTTTCTGTCTCATTCCCTGTGATCTAATTTCTGCCTGTAGGAAAAACAAAAGTGCGTTCAAATGAAACACAAGCCTCCCTGCTCTTTACTTAAAAATCACTCCGCCACCAAACCTGGAAACCCGTTGAGAGTTAATAACAAATAGTCTGAGTATGTCAGCAGACTTTCTTGTTAAGATAAACCAGTTTCTTCTGGTAACAACAACACAAAAAGATTGACAGAGGACAAGAGGTCAGTTCTTTTATACTGTCTCTCTGACAAGGTAGCAGTCCTCCCTCTGCTGCTCTGTATTATCACTGCAAACTTCCTTCCTTACTGTACTTGTCTTTAAAGTTTGTGGTTACCCAAGCTCATATCTGATGAAGGTAGTTTTCTGCCACAAAGTCAGAAAGATGTTGAATTATGACATTGACGGTGTACTTTTCTTTCCTTTTGGAGTTTAAATGCTCCTGTATCTGCTGTGGGAAGTTGGTTCTTGCGCTTCTACTACAGGTTACCTTATTAAAATGTTAAAGCTGGTTCATATTTGTTGCAGCTGTTTGCATCCACTGGCGCACAGCAGCTTGTGCATCCACAAAATCATAACTGCATCATGTGAGAGGGCCCAGCACATGCTTCTCAAAGCGTTGCATCTGCAGATGTGATTTGCATGCATGGCATACTATTGTTAGACAGCCAATACAGAGATGAACAGAAGTGCACATGATTGGAGTGTTTCATTTCTCCCTGCAAATGTTTTTTAAAGCCTTTTTTATATATATCGTTAAATTAAGAAAATAAATGTATGGCAACGTGATTTCAGTAATGTTTACGTTCTGCACAGGGGAACTGAGCACATTTCTATGAACTTTATGTCATTGCTGTTCTAGGCCTGTGTATCAGCTTCACCGATGACAGCACATAACATACTGGTCAAGACACCTGGAGCATATCAGAGGAAATTATTAAAACACATTAAAAGTGCACCTTACAGCAATGTTTTTAATATTTGGTTCACAGAGACATGCTGTAGGTTAAAATAACATAATTTTACATGATCACATGTAAATACACTTTATCATTTTATGATGCAGCCTGATGTAGTGACAGTTCTTACAGTCATGTTCAAGATGTTTAAGATTAACTGCATTAGAACAGATAAAAAGAAAATCCATTGGCAGTACCCTTTTTAAAAAGATAATACTATGACAGTTTCTCTCCCAGTGTTGATATGTATGTATTATCCTCTAGAGGGTGTTATGCGCAGTAAGCGGCGCTGTGTTCTGGAGAAGAAACAGCCTTATAGTGGAGATGAATGGTGTTCTGGACCTGACACAGAGGAAGATGAAGACAAGCCACACACTGCGACCCACCGTGAGTCTGTCAGCCTCCACAGAGGGGGAAATACATTGCTGCTCATTGCTGTTGTCTGAATGTAGCACAGACCTACTCCACAAATGGCGTCACGGTGACTGTAAAGGCAGCATGAATTACAAATAGAAAGTCCCTGTCATGTCTCAGTTTTATTTTCTGTGAAAAAAACAGGTTAAATCCCGGAATTATCAGTGGATGTTTTCATATCTTGCACACACTGAAAGGAAGAGGGTGTCAGCTAGGAGTGCCTCACTATCCTTTTCCACTGATTTGGCTTTACATGTGTTTTAGCTCCATCTAGTGTTTGAATGTTGTATTCAAAATTATGTGCTGGTGTTACCATTATAAACCAAGGCACCACTTCAGACAAACTAAAATCGTGTGCTGCTGACTTTTCACAGGAGAACGTGGGTTGGCAGGTCCTGTCCAGGGGCTCTCTGATCGCCTGTCTGCAGGGCCCCTGTCTGAATCTGGGGGTCCTGTTGTGGGATGTGGAGTTGGGCCAGGCCTAAAGGCAGAGCCACCTCAGCCCTCACAGCAAGTGGTGTATGTTTTCACAACCAGCCTAGCTAACAGGTGAGAGCTATTTACAGGCCTGATATGTAGTTATGATGTATTTAAAGTGGTCGATCTTCATTATCTTATTAATAAGGGGGGGGGATTTTGAGTGGGTTCAGAATTTAATGATGTCAATGCATTTCATTTCTAATATTGGTTAATTTATTTGACAGTGCTGCAGAGGCAGTAATGAAAGGACAAAGTGATTCCATCCTTCTGTTTCACCAGCAAAATGTTCCACGCACCAAACTGGAGCAGGTCAGACATTCACAGCTCAGCGGCAAACAAAAGAATATGTTACGTTTCTTGTAACCATGTTAAACCTCGGGGGAATGAAAGTGTTTCCACAGTAAAGACCACAGGTGCAAATTATTCTGAAAGGTTAATTTGTTTAGCTATTTTGGTCTCTTTGTTCCTGTTTTCATTAGCAGTTGTATCAGTGGTGAATACTTGAAAAAGTGAAAGGCACTCTGTGTGTGATTGTGTTCCCTTGGCAAATTACTAAATAGACAGTAAATTATACACAACAACTACAGTTAAACAGCTACTACAAAAAGTAAACAATGTAATTACAGGAGTAATAATGGCATTTTAACAGCCTGAACTTTATTTTTCTCCTTTTATCTGCCACAGGGTCACCCATCAGGGAAACTTCCTAACCTGACTGAGAAGGTAAACTCCAGTGGCTCTCCACCCACAGGCACCCCTAAATCCCAGAGTGGAACTCCAAGGCCAGCCTCTGCAGGAGTCGGGGGCCCATTGCATCTTGCAGGGACACCGTCATCAGCAGGACACTCGGATAATGAATCCTCTCAGGCAAGACCTGGCGGAGCCTCCAGCAATAACAGCATTGTTGCCCATAGGTCAGAGGGAGGAAGCATCACCACACCTGCCGGCCCAGTCCCAGGGACTGACGATGGGGAGGGTGCAGGGGCTATGACTCTTCCTGTTGCAACTGTTTCCCCCTCAGGCAGTCCCTCAATCCTATCTGCACACTTACAGAGTGATACAGGCCAGAGGAGCGGCCCAGGAAAGACTGATGGTCTTTCCAAAGAGCAGCTGGAACATAGGGAACGCTCTTTGCAGACACTGAGAGACATAGAGAGACTGCTTCTGCGCAGTGGAGCGAGTGGAGCTGGAGACACGGGAGGCTCCAACAACAATTCTGGTAATAACTCCTCCAATCTAAATAATAACAACAATACTGACCGAAGTGGTATTATTGAAGATGGTGACAGCGGTACTAATACCTCTGGAAATTGCAGTAGTGGTAATATGCTATCAATGGGAGGGATTAAGAAATATGAAGAACCCCTCCAGTCCATCATTTCCCAAACACAGTCTCTTGGGGGACCTTCCCTTGATAGCCCTCAAATAGACTCTCACCATAACCTACCACAACACCCCCATCACCAGCTGTCTTCACCTGGGGTCGACATGGGTCCTTTACTTGGACCAGAAGGGCTGACCCCAGAGCAAATGGCATGGAGGAAACTTCAAGAAGAATATTACCTGGAGAAGAGACGACAACAAGATATGCAACCCCCCACACATCCCCAGCACTTTAGAATGATGAGCGAGATGGGCATGCATGGTGGTCCTATGATGATGAGGGGACCCCCTCCTCCCTACCACAGTAAGCCTGGAGACCAGCAGTGGGGTCCTGGAAATATTATGGGAGGAGGAGTGGGTGGAAATGCACGAATGATAGACATGCACCAAGAGGGTCCTCGTGGCCCAAGGATCCTGGGACAGATGCAGAGAGGACCCCCTGGGGGAGGGGGATTTCCTGGTGGTGGAGGGGGAGTGTTATCAATGGAAGGTCTAGGACCCCAAAGACCCACCAGACCAGGAATGATCTGGCTGGATGATATGCCTAACAACATGGGTGGTGGAGGTCCTTTTCATGGCTGCTACCCCGGTGGACCTCCTCAGCACTTGCAAGGTGACCCAGAGCATCTGTTAACACATGAAGAAATGTTTCGCATCATGGAAAAACGACAGATGCAAGGGCTTCCCAGATTTGAACTTGATAGATTAGCGAAACAACAGCAACAGAGCAATGTTGGCTCAAGAATTATGGATAATCCTGGCGGTCCAGAATTTCCAATGGGTAGGGGTCCACCCTCCAATCGAGGTGATCATATGGACTTTCCAGGCTCACGGGAAATTATGGGCTCTCCTGGAGGTGGTCCTCAAATGAGAGACTTGGTGGATTCTCCTTTGGGGAGCCACATAACTATGAATATGAACCCACAGATGAATGTTCAGCAGCAACAGCAGTTGATGCTATCTCAGAAGCTCCGAGGTGGTCCTGCAGGAGGGGGGCCTTTAGGTGAGATGTTTAACCCTGGAGATATTTCACGAATCAGGGCCTCACAGAATGGAAGAGGAGTAAATAAGGGAATTATCCCAGGACCTGATGGCCCCTTCCAGTTTCCCAATCAAGGTCCCTTCTCTGGAGGACAAGTGGAAGGGCCTTACCTTCAACAGCCTGGCCCTGAGATGTTTGGGCCTGACCAGCAAGGTCCCAATCAAATGGGAGGTACATCACGTCTTAGTCATATGCCGATGGCTGGAAATCTCAGGGGAGCAGACCTTGGTCCCAGACACCCCTCTGATCTGTCAATCAATGTTAACCCCCTGACTTCCCCTTCAGTGCCTCCTCAACATCACCTTAAGTCTCCATCCCTCAACCAAGAGCCATCCCCTCTTCTGCCTTCGCCCTCTGCTCCAGGACTGAAGTCACCCTCACAGATCTCCTCTTCAGGGCATCACCCCCCTCTTCCACCTGCATCCGGTGCTGGGACTCCATCCTCTGCTTCCATGAAGTCTCCCCAGGTAATGGGGTCTTCCAACCTTGTGCTGCACTCTCCGTCTGCCTCCCCTGGACGGCTCAAGTCCCCAGCTATGGCTGTGGGCTCTCCAGGGTGGGCGTCCCCTAAAACGGCTCATCCGAGTCCAGGTGGTCCAACCAGTGGAAAGGTAGTGGGCAACGGTGGAAGTAGTTCTACTGAGACAGGTACACTTATCCAAGATTATGCTGGATTATCATCAGTGCTGTTCCTTGTATTGCTGTGATGTTAATCTTTTTTTTTAACTGTCATTGCAGGCCAATCACTTCCCCCCAGGAGTTCCAATTCTACTCCCATTAGTCAGCCAGGATCTATGAATCCTAGTATGCCATTCACTTCTTCTCCCGATGCCCCTCCATCTCAGAATCCTTTATCTCTTATCATGTCTCAGATGTCCAAATATGCCATGCCCAGTTCTACTCCTCTCTACCATGATGCAATCAAAACAATTGCCACTTCCGATGATGAGATGCTGCCAGATCGACCTCTTCTATCTGGTGTCAGCATTGGAGGTATGAAAACAAGGAAACATTGTGACACAGACATAAAACAACTAATACAATTTGCCAGCACACAAAAAGAAGCAGTAGAATAACCCTGGTTCAGTC
>JAOXYL010000059.1:4046981-4058800 GCA_028564955.1 Terapon puta
AAGTAGCAATGGGTACTACATCATCAGAACATCTGATAAAAGAATAACATTTTACATCATAAAATATGCAACGCTGAACAGAACAGTATTTTAGTTTCATGTGACACTGCGCAAGAGTCAGTCAGATGAGGACTGTGCTGGTGGTCGTTACCCCATCTGAAATAGACGGTCGACTGAGACCCTGAACTCTGATAAAAGGCATACAAATACGACTGCAGCCTAACCTACAAAGTAACTGCAGTAGTTCATTGCGAAACCGCACCCCAACAAAGGCATACAAGAAAGGATTCAAGCAACAGTGTGAGAAACCCAGGCCCTTTGTCACAGTCAGGACTTGTGTCAGAAGGGTTCTGGATGTGCAGGCGTCAAATGGGTTTTCCTGTACATCCTTTATAGTTGCTATGAGTAAGGTGACATTATATGGTAACCAACAGAAACAAAAAACAAGTGTGATAAGTAAAGCCAGTCGAACTGCTCCTTGCTTTGCTTGACTTTTCTGACTCTTGCACAGAGTAACTACCACTGCTGTGTAACAATAGCTCATGACAGCTAGAGGTAGGAAAAAGCACAGATGATCGAGGGCCCTGCTGGTCAATTTCCAGTTGTTTGCATGAATACCATAATAATGAAAGGAACAGGAGAGCTTGTTGTCCTCAATTTTCACAGAAGAAAACACAATATTGGGTATTGACAAACCCAAACAGATCAGCCATAATATAATGCATGTTTGGTGCACTCTTTTTGGACGTCGGCTTTGCATGCTATGAATAGCATGAACAATAGCCAAATACCGATCAAACGCAATGCAAGCCAGAAGCAAACTCCCACAGAGAAAGTTGAGACATTTCATCAGGCTTGCCATCTTGCAGAGAAAGTCCCCGAAGACCCAGCCGCTGACACTGTTGATTATATCGAAAGGGAATGTAAGAAGGAGCATGAGGTCAGCCAGGGCAAGGTGCAGTAGGTAGATCTCGGTGATGCGCAGGAGGTGCCAACGTCTCAGGAGGACCATTATCATCAGGCCATTCCCTGCCACACCTAGCAGAAGGATGAGGCTGTAGAGCACACGTTGGAACAGTGCTTCGAAGGCCTTGTCTTCAGTACAGAGGGTGTCGTTTTCTTGAGGATAGTCGTATGTAAAATTATCATCGTATTCAAAGGCTGGCCGCTGTAAAATACGAAGAGGATGCAATGTTAATTTCAGTTACCTCACAGTGAGGAGAATAATCACCGTTAATGAATACACATTTGGACACTTAATTTATTTCAGATAAATCCCAGTAGTTGTTTTGATAATGACATGAAAAATGAATAATTACAGAGTAACTACCTTGTTTGTATTTTTTGTTGCGTGCAATTTTCACATTCAGATAGCTTTGCAGGAAACACTGAATAGACCAGAGCTTTTTCACTTCCCTTTAAGAGTAACTAGGTTGTGGGAAGATATGTCAAAAACAATGCCCACAAAAGTGTCATTTTCTCATGATCAATAGCCAAATTAGTATTATACCTCGGAGGTACATCATAGCCATTAAAATTAGGATAATCTGGTACAAAGCTAATAATTCTGGTTTATGAAGATCTTTTAAAATTTACATATGACAACACTGTATGCACCCATTTGAATTTCGTTACATTCCGATGTATTAGTAGCAGAATACACTCTGTCTTTGCATGAGATAGGAGGCAATATTTTTACAATATTTATTTTTTGTTCATGACACTATCCTCATGAATGTAAGACAAGAAAATTCTCTTACTTGAAACAAAATGTTTAAGTCTGATGTAAAGTAATTATAGCTGTCTTTACCATCTATGTTACTATTGAGCATTCAGCTCATAATGATTACTATATTGTCGCCTTATCGTAAATCACAATGTTTTCACAACATTTTATTATACATATATAACTTAGGCTATGATTATCAATTTTGTACATTTGATTCATATTACAAGTAATAGCACTGGTGTTCTGCTAAATTGTGTTGTTTTTAATACTCTAAATCAATGGAAAGATAAGTTAATTGCAAATTACATGACAAATATACTATTAATTAATTTGGTTTCACTTTTATTCCCAGAATTTTCTTCTGCTGTTATGTTCTGTTTTTTGTCTGCCTCCTTTTGTGTAACGTGTCCCAGGGTCCCCTCTGCAAGCTATTATTATACTTATTACAGTAAGATGTATAGCATCTTCCTTCTGCATTTCCCTGGTGAGTCAACAGGAAAGAAGCTGTAGACACCAAGTGTAACTGAACCACATCTGTTTGGGTGGTTTTTTTTGGTCCAGTAAATCAAGGTACTGTAATTAATCTTATTTCTTAACTTTTTAATGTTTTTTTTTTTTATTCTAGTTGAATGTTAATCATAGGAGGTATTTAAATTCTATTATTTAAAATGCTGTACTGCAGCTGAGCCTTAAAAGATATTTAAGAGTTATGTTACACAGACTTAAGCAGCAGATTGTAGCTATTGAGAGATGTCCACTAGCTGTAAAAATTACATTTAAATTCATAGTATACATGCTCAATTAAAGTAATAAAAGACTGTGACTGTTACTTATGACATCTGTACTTTTAAGGGTATAGAATCCAAATTGAACTTGAAAACATGCAACATCTGAATACATAAAAGAATGTGAACCACTGTATACAGTATAGAAGTTTCCACAGGACATCAACAACAAACTGCCATTTACTTCAACAGTCATTAATCACTGTCTTACCCCATAATATGTGAAGGCGTTTGTCACTGCCATATTGGTATATGTTGGTCACCGGAATGGATGTCTTGCTCTGCTGTAGCAAAATGCGCTTGAACTTCCTGTTTGCGCTGTTTTTCTAGATTTGCTTCGCGGATTTCTTTGGTGGGGGTGTATTTAATGGAAACAAAAAAAGTCAAAACAGGCAAATGCTTTATGTTGGCTTCCTCTGCCAAGCATGCAAGAGCAGTAATGCGCATCCAAGTAACTGCACGTTATGTTCTAGCATCTGACAAGTCATTACCAGCGGAAATCAGCTCTGTGTTTGTGACTGTAACATTTATTAGTTGTGATGATAGAAACCTGAAGATACTTTGTGGGCAGAGGTTAGAGATTTGCACTTGTGATCAGAAAATCTACATGATTTTCCACATGGTTTCACCAAATAAATAGAAGTGGGGAAAACCACCAAAAACCCCCCGAGTATGGCACTTCACCCACAACTGCTCCAGGTGAGCTGCTCCACATTAAAGTTTCAAGTTTATTTGCCCCATATCACTAGATTGAGTATAATCGTGGTTAAATACATGCCTTTTTCACACTGAATCTAGTTTCTCATCGTGTCTTCAGCCATGGTGTCAGCAATGAGGCGTTCAAATCTGCCACTGTTACTTGGCCTGTGGAAACAACCGGGCAGAAAACTTCAACTGTGCTCTGGGCGACTGCAGAATTTATTCCATCATATTACTTCTACTCCATTCACAAATTACTATATTTACATTTCCCCTATAGTCATGAGCTCACTTACATGGGGAGAGCGTGAAATAGCTTCCTTAGAGCTTCGCTTATCTTCAGATTTGTTAACAAAAACGAAACAAACCCCTTAAGCATGTCTACCGTTACACACCCATTAGCAACAACTAGCATAACCATTTATATCTAAGCATCTCTATTTAAAGTGATTACAGCAAAACTGCTCAGTTCTACACGCGACACATTATCTCAGTAACTTCTATCACTTATGCTGGAATGCCTGCATACCAGTTTGAGAGATTTTAACCCACTTGTGAAAGTGTCAGATTTTTATGCTCTTCAGCGCAGATTTTTTTGCTCCTCTCAAGCTATTTGCACCATCTAGTGATGTGTTTCAGTATCATACTAGAACAATACCTACAATGAGGTCCATTTGTAAAATTCCTGTATATACATTTTGTTTGTTTTAACGCTTAATACTGTATGCATATTTATATCTGGCATTTATATCTTGCTTGATATTTGATGTCTCCTGCCATTTTTCCATGTTGAGAGGTGTACTTGAGTCTAATATATGTCAATATGCCTGGGTGAAACAGTTGTAGTAGGAGAAAAATTAGTATGGAAGGGAAACAGCACTGAGAAGAGGGTAGCTTGGCGGTAGTGAGTTTGCTTCTGCGCTCCATTGTTGGTAAGACGGCTGTCCCAGTGTGCCATGGGTGGACATCTCTTATGGCCTGACTGACTGTTAAGATGCCTCCACATCCACTTGGTGTCCTTCCTCCTCTGCTACCATTTCCTCCAGCTCTTCCTCCACTGTGACTGAGAGGAGCTCCGTCCCATACATGTGGTGTATTCTTCCCCTGGTTCTGGGCGTCTACCTTCTCTCTTACAGTAGGGTGAAACTCAGAGGCTTTGGTTCTTAGCTTTTGCTCAGTCTGTGGATGTTTTTTTGTGATTTTGTGCTAAAACTGTTGAGGTCTGTTTTTTCTCTTTTACCCTTCACCGAATCTTTCTGACATTGTTTGAGAAGTGTTTCTTCCTGAGGCAGTTTGTTCATTGGGAAGATTAGTTTTGGCTGCCGTTTTTCACAATTTGTTCCTTGTTGGATATAGCTGAGCGAAATGTGTAAAGTGGTCGACTATGATGAGGATATACTCATAACCTTTTGCTCTAGGTGAAGGTAGTTGATGCATATTAACTCACATGGACAGCTTGTGGAGATGTGTCCCATGGGGACTAATGCATCCAAATCTTTTGTTGACATAGTTCTCTATATCGCTCTTCATGATTGGCTAATAAAACCTATTGCCGGTAGGATGGGTTACTTTCTCAGCCCCAACATGGCCCATGCCATTGTGCAGGGTCTTTAGAGCCATGGGTTTCAATTTTTCAGGGAGGACTAGCTGCTTTTTATGTTCCATCTATCGATAGAGGATCCCTTCATCCACCTCCAGCTTACTTACGCAGTCTCCTCACCATTTTCCTCAAGTTTCTTTCATCTATTTGGTTGGCAATCCAGATTTTAAGTTTTGAAGTGACAGCTTTCTTTGGCTGGGCCCTCTTACTGTGTTGTTGTTTTCTGGTGTAACAGTGGAAACACTCTGTGGTGGTACCGCATCTGCATTCTCGTCACCCAGCTGCAGTGCTGCGACCCAAGGTATGTCACTTTCTTGAACTACCACAGGTAACATAGTCTCTGCGTACTCTTTCATGCTGTCCTGAAGAGTCACAGGGTACCTTAATAGAGTGTGAGCATCTATGTTCATCTTCCCTGGTCAGTACTGTATGTCAAAGTAAAAGTCAGCCTGCTCACCAACCTATCTGTGCCCAACAGCATTTAGTCTGGTAGTGCTAAGGATACACTATAAGTAAAGGGATTGTTATTCAAGGATTCAAGGATTCAAGGATTCTTTATTGTCATTTCAAACACATGTTAAAGATGGGATAGAAACGAAATTAGTTACCCTGGTCCCGGAGCAAGCCCAATACTATATAAACTATTTTAAATAAAAACTAGTATAAATACAAATACAAAAATAGACATTAGAAGAAATAAATATAGGAATACAAAAAAAAAATAAATGAAATAAATATAGGGGTGGTAATCAAAAGAAATAAAATAAACTAAGAAAAACAACAGCAGCAACATTGTAACAGCATTGGTGTATACTGTAAATGTTGGAGCATAATACAGATAATCTCAGTTTACCACAGATAGCCCACTTAAGGTCCAACAACTCCAGTTTATCGGAGTGGAGGTAATTGTTAGTCTCAGCGGGTGTTAGAGTTCTCGAACCATGTCCAAAACCCACAAATTGCTGTTCTGACACTGGTATAGCACTGCTCCTAAACCTCCATTGGACATGTCAGAGTGCAGTATAAATGGGAGGTCAAAGGATAAGCTAGGATAAGCGAGTTAGTCACTGACTAGTTCACTAGCTTGGCTACATCATCTCTGTGCTCTGCCCTCCATGTGATGAGTCTTTTTGACAGAAGCTGTCCTTTACCTCCTTTCGTAGCGCTGCCTTTACTTTTCCTTGCCTCGCTCTGGGTATTCATTTCACCAGTTTCCATGGGTGGCCAAGCCGAGAGAAGTCTTAGATGAAGGTGAAGTTGTAACCGAGAAACCCTGGCTGGTACTTGATATCTCAAATTGTGCAAGGATCTTTCTGTTTAAGTGTGATCACTGTTGCCAAATCCTGTGGCTCAATTTTTCTCCAAGTAAATAATGTTTTCTTCTAAACAGCCAACCAACCTGGTTGGTCTCAGTTTGATGCTTTGTTCTCTCATATGGCTGAGGTGGTTTGTATGATCCTCAAAGGATATTGAGTAGCACAACATGGCTTCAAGGTATGGAGCATAGCATTCATCGCAAATCCCTTTCAGCACATCCTCCATACATCTCGGGAAAGCAGCAGGTATGTTTGTCAAGCAGAGTGGAATCCATATCCATTCATAAAACCCCCATAGTGTACTGACGGCTGTGTGGTATCTAGATTCCTCTTTCATGAACCCTTGGTGGTATGTTCTGTCTTGATCCAGTTTGGAGAACGATGTGTTGGCCTCCAAACTGTCAAGCAGGTCTTGGAATCACGGCAGTAGATGACGACCTGGTACAGTTTCTCTGTTCAGCCCTCTGAAGTCCACACACAACCGCAGACACTGGTCCTTTTTCTGGAGAAACTACTGGAGAGGAATATGAAGAAATAGATTTGCAGATACATATCTTTTTAACCTCCTTGTATGTAGACACATACACACACACACAGGTGTATATACATATATATGTATGTATATGTATATATCTATATATATGTATATGTATACATACACAGAGGTGAAGAGGTATGCGTATTAAAGTATATTTTTCTTTTGGGTTTGCCAGATATCACCACATTTAATCTCTAATTTTGAGTTTTAAAAGAACTATTGCTCATGCACAAGAAAAACCTTTTGCACTATGTTTAGTACAGTCACACTCCACTGCAGATGGCAGGATGCCTTTCCATACAAGTGACCGGGGTAAGAGCAGGAACAGAAAGTGATACCAGCCATGCAAAATGTGGTTTCTCTGTTATATTTATTCACTGAGGCCGAGGTGGTTTTAATCCCAACCAGGGTGGCAGTTTTATCTTGTGAAATACTTAAAATTACAAATTAAAGCCTACAAATCTTTCTCTTGTTACACATGTATAAAAATGGAGTGAGAGTAGTTGCTGCAATTAGTAATTTAGTGTCAGTGTGATTTTTCACAGGAGGATAAATCCTTGATTTGAAATGAAATCAGCTGATTATTTAAAGGGGGCGGGCTCAAACACGAGTGGAAGCCATCTTGGTCGGCTGCTTGACAAGAGTCTTTCGCAGTCAGCTAAAAAAAATTGAGTTCACCTTAAAAATACCGCAGAGGGAACCGCTTATCTTACTTAATCAAGGTAAAGACGCGGCATCTGAGCTGTGTATACGTGTAGATGCGTCTTAAGAAGATAACTTGATATTTGATGATGGATTTAAAAAAACAAATGTTCATGCTATTTCGCCACCGTTAGCCGGTTTGTATTAGCTTACTTAGCATGGCAGTCGTCGCCTCGGCTGAGTTTAGGCTAATATTACTTCATATTGAATCGGTAGCTTTGTTTGCGAGCCTGCACTTGGTATTTTTAAAGACTTATTTTTGCATTAAAACATATAAACATGTTATAAATATCGCCAATAACTTGATTAGCGGCGAGCATAACATTAGCACAGCTAGCTTCGTGCGCTAGTTAGCCGGCTGTCGAAATAAAGCAAAGTCTTCCTCTTGTTAGCTTGATTAAAAAGGACGGGAAAGTACTCCTGGTTGGCCTGGTTCTGGTTGTGTTTAGATATCTAGACACTATCCCTTTCAGATAGCTAAATCTGAGTTCACTGTATGGATAATTATTGATTTCCTTGCTTATATAAACGCTTTTTCCACCGCTGCTAACTTCTAGGCCGGCTAGCTCCTTTCTATAGTCATTGATTAGCTAAACGACCACTTGGGGTATCTCTCGGCTATTACCAAAACAGTTAAACGATTATAACTTGTTTATTTTCGTTGGTGTGTTTTTAATGTTTTGTTCTGTTTCATTTCAGGGTTGGACAAACCTGAGAAGGACGCTCGGCTAAGCTACACAAGATGGCTTGCTGAATAGTCAGGCCAACACTTGACAAGCTTGCTGGTGTTTAGTTTCCCACATTACGTCTGTGTTAAACCCTAATTTACTGAAGAGACCAGTGCTCAGAAGTGTCCCCTTAAAACTGATTAGAGATTTTTTTTGTGCCACTTGGATGTCACTGAAATAACAACATTGTCGAGGAACCTGCTGAGAGAATATTTGAATAATTAATAATATAGTCTCAAGAGGGAATCTTAAATTTATGAGTGGTCCCTTCATAGTGGACTCACGTCATCTTGAGATTATTGGTAAAAGTTAAGTCCAAGTAAATATGAGTACTGCTAGGACAGAAAACCCAGTGATTTTGGGCTTGTCCAACCAGAATGGGCAGATCAGAGGTTCGGTGAAGCCCGCCACCGGAGCGCCAGGTGGCGGCGGCGGTGGCGGAGGAGGCCCTCAACAACCGCAGCTTAACCAGATGAAGGGCGCAATCAATAATGGTAATACCCAGCCGGCCCCCACAACCAACGCTGTCATCAAGTAAGTTATTTAACAACCAGAAATGCCAGAAAGTGCATTTTGTAATAATTTATTGCTGTCAATTCTTTGCTGTTCTTATTGCTTACAAGAGCTTTTCCCCCCATACAGACCTGGAGATGACTGGAAGAAAAATTTGAAATTGCCCCCAAAAGACATGAGGATGAAAACTTCGGTTGGTATATGATAGCCCCCCATCTTTTTTAAAATATATATCTTTATTATTATTGTTAATTGAGCATAAAGTCATCCAATGTGGAAGTTGTAATTGTGGATGACAGTTTGTTTTTGATGAATCCTGGTGAGTTCATTACCATTTCCTCACTTATTTTAGTTTCCAGACATGTCAGCAAATCCTGCAAAGTGTGGCAATTTTTGTGGAGAGCAGGAAGTTATTGCATATGATATGACCTGAAATAATTTTTTTTTACCATAAATAGATATTATGAAGCTTCCACTTTGATATGAGCAATCATCCGAAAACCTTAACAAAGGTCCTCCATCAATCACAGGATTGAGTCATGCTCAAAATCATTCGTTTCATACTGCAATTTATAGATTTTAGGTTTAAATGTTGTATCACTGTTCTCTTTGTAGCTGATGACATAGAGCTACTAATTGAAGAGAAGCTATTTTTATTTTTAAAAGTGGCTCATTTTTATTATCAGTGGAACGTAATCAATTTATAAGATCATAATATTCCATCTTTTTAACTGAATGCTAATGAATATCTTTTTTTGTGATTACAGGATGTGACTTCAACTAAAGGCAATGAGTTTGAAGATTATTGCCTAAAGAGGGAGCTGCTAATGGGAATCTTTGAGATGGGCTGGGAAAAGCCATCTCCAATTCAGGTACATTGAGGAACAAGATTTCTATCAATCTGGCCAGCTTGTCAAGTGTCTTTATTTTTAAGGAAGCGTTTGTAATTATAAATATAGTCAGATGTATTTGAAAAATCCTGGCAACCCTGCATGTTACCAAAAATATTATTGATACCTTTGCTAAATTTAAATAATTAAATACTACTTTTAGAACTAAACAGTCAACATGAAGTCTGCCATTTTTGACATATTGGTCCTTATAAAAGTTTCCATGTGATTCAGTTTGTAATTCCAGTTTCTAGTTCAATCTTAATCCTAATGGTGGTTAATCCTAATGATTGTTTAAAATCTGGTTAGTTTTGGGGTTAAGGGTTCAAACTTGCACAGGATTAAAATTGTATTTGGTCTTAAGTCAGTCTCAGGTTATGCAGCAAATAGACAAAAATGATTATTTTTAACCATGTTATGTTAGGGCATAACAATGTCCTTCAGTCTGACAAGAGTGGATATGTCTGTGAATATCTAGACAACATGTGGAAGTAATGGCCATTAAAGTTTGAAGGAGCTCTCCTGGTTTCAAAAGTATAACATCTAATATCTCTGGTGACCCCCAAAATGACATTGACACTGTTTTTATTTCAACCATTTGATTGATTTGGAATAATATTTGGTTCAGAAGTTCAAGGTCACCAGAGGATGAGTAGTCATCCATGTTGTTCCACTTGACTTTGCCATCATCTTGATTTATGAACCAATGCTTGCTAAACTTATTGTATTCTAATCAAGTTCAGCTGTACTTTGTTTAGCACAAATAATCACACAAAGTAAATAAAGTTGGTGAACATGGTAAACATACCTGCTAAAGATCAACTCGCCAGAATTATCACTGCTGAGAGTAAATAACGTTGTGGTTAGAGGGCTGCAAAGAGAGCTGACATGCTTTGAGTGATTCATATAGACCCATGAAGCAGGTTTAACATCACAGTTGGGATTTGTAAGCCAGTGTTTTTCAAATTGCCTGCATTGCTACATTTTTTTTATTCTAAATGTCCAAACCTTTAACTTTAATGTTTCAACACATCTGTTAGTGCTTTTTTTTGTCATTTTCCAAATTAGTTCTGCTCTGACTGACCCAGCCATACAAATCAGTATTATGTATTAATCTGCTGTTGCCTGATTTTTGTTTTTTTTGTTTTTTTCTTTTCTTTTTATTATCAGGAGGAAAGCATTCCCATTGCACTGTCAGGAAGGGACATCTTGGCCAGAGCCAAGAATGGCACGGGAAAGAGTGGAGCCTACCTCATTCCCTTACTTGAACGCATTGACCTGAAGAAGGACTGCATACAAGGTGAGAGTGCCTTTTCTGCCACAGCTTAAATGTCGCACTAAATGTCAGAAAGTTGGCACCTATGAAATAAAGGATATAAAAGGATTATGATGATGATGATTTTATGGCATGTTAGAACATTTCATTGAGTCATCATCCATTGTATAGACATGTTTTTGCTTGTGATGACATGGAAAATGTTTTGTTCATGTGTCTATATTAAGACCAAGCTGACTCAGGCTTAATAAGCATGTGAATGAATACACTCTCGCTAAACTGTCTCTGCTTTTCCAGCGTTGGTCATTGTGCCCACCAGAGAACTGGCTCTGCAAGTAAGCCAAATATGTATCCAGGTCAGCAAACACATGGGCGGAGTGAAGGTGATGGCAACCACAGGTGGAACCAACCTACGTGATGACATCATGAGACTCGATGAAACGGGTAAACAATTTACACAAATGGACAAACCTAATTATGACATACATTATCAGCACTTCCTTATACTAAATCAATAAGTGGCATGTCTTTAGGTATCTTAAATGACTCATAAATAACTTAAAAAATAGTGTTGTTACTTCAGCTCTAAATCATCCTGTTGGGTAAAAGTCGATGACTGCATCTGGGTTGTTTTTGTTATATAACTCTGCAGTACAAGCAAATGAAAAAGGCAGTCTAATCTGTTCAGTGGAAACACGAAAACATCAAATCTAGGCCTTGTATTTTAAGGTGGACTTCATGATTTCTAACCCTGGGCAGTGCAATGAGGTCTGTGCAGATGGCACTGTGGATGATTTTTTTTTTTTTTTTTTTTTTTTTTTTTTAGTTGAAGGTCTGGCTCATGCATTAACTGGAGTCTGGAAAGTCTCTATTTGATCTTGCCAGTATCTAACACAGATAATGACAGGGTTCTGTCCTCCTTGGTTGGATGTTGGCAATCTGATGCTTGACCTATTTTTAACTTAAGGGCCACATCACGAGCCCTTAATGTGAGGTGGTTGTTCTGGTCTTCTCATGTGAGGCCATTATTATTGATGACACTG
>JAOXYL010000059.1:4077547-4088044 GCA_028564955.1 Terapon puta
TAGCATGAACACATTTTTTTTCTTCATTTGTTTGTTTAGAAAGCTTCACATCTTGCATCCAACTCAGAATCTTAAAACGTATTTTTTCTTTACTGAAGATTTACAGTTTACCAAAAAAAAAAAGCTTTTTGTATTCATTTACTTTACTTTTATAAAAGTCTTTATGTACACTACAGGCCATTTCTGTGGTAGTTTGTCAGAGATTTGAACGCAGTTGAGATTATTGGCATTTTTGTACTCAAAAGCCAACGAGTTGAAATGAATAATGCAAACTATGATTTGTTTTTGTTTTTTTTACTTTTGCACTGAAGTTGCAAATCTTCTCGACCCTTCATTTCTTTTGTTGACCTTTATTCAGCGATGTTCTGGCATCACTGTATACCTGAAGGTAAACTGAGGAAAATGTTGCATATCAATTAACGTCTGATCGTGCAGTAAATACATCCTGAAATAACTCAAACTCGTTTTAGTTAGAAGTTGCTTCCAAACTTTTGGCCTGTGGTGTAGATTTGGCCTTAGGTATGTTAAGAAAAACACTCTCGCAGCATCCCCTGATTTCCATAACCAGAGTAAAACGCAGGATCATGTGTGAAATCTCATCAAACAGTTACGAAAGTGGGAAAGAAAAATTGGCGCGGAGGACGGTAAAGGTGGATTCACATCTTCGAATGTCTGTGTGGCTTCAGATGGAGGCCCGCGCTTCATTACTGTTCCCCGCCTCAGCCAGCCGGTCCTCACTAGCCCCTGCAGCACACATCACAAAGACTGCTCATTATCCACTGAGTCCTCGTGGTGCCGCTGAGTCCCGCTCGGTGCCACGGGAGCCCCCGCGCTCTGCACTGCCAGGATAATCCCCACCCCACCCACTCACGTCCCCGCAGCCTGTGAAGACCCGCGATGGGGATGTGCAGGGAGGCTGCCTGCCTGTCGTCTGATGTGGAATCAGAAAGACAGTGATGGTTCCCCAGCTTCCACTGACTCCCATTCAATATGTCCTGATCAATAACTCATTGAGGGACCCTGCCCGTCTTCCTGTGTAATGTATTCCCCTAATTATGAGCGTGGCCTCAGTGAAAAAATTGGTTTGTCTCCGACTTAGCGGCTAAATTGTTTGGAGATTAGGCCAACTCCTTGACCTCTAAACTGGAAGGATTGGCTAACTGGAGGCATTATACGGACAGATATGAGATAGCTTAGTAATATCGATTCTGCACTGTCCGGAGATATCAAGGTTTTTTTTTATAATCAATAACTCTTGAGGAATCGTTCCTATAGAATTTCGCCTGCTTAAGAGACGATTTTAAAATCCAATCTAATGGAAGGAAGAGCTATCAATGGGGGAGAATTTAATATCGCCTCAGCTGATCTGCACCCTTGAACCTGAGACCGGGAGGACTCTTTCGAAACACTAAAGTGCATCAGAAGCGGTTCACCTTGCTCATGCAGTTCACAAGTTTTCTCCCCCGTTAGGAGAGTCCTAACCGGCTCTCGGGTATGATAGTGAAGCTACGGAAGTGCAGCTGTAAATATATTCTGTCCTTTTATTTTGAATAAATCGATCAAATTCAACTCTACGTCTGATCCAAATATGCACAACGTACCACAAACGTTAATATGTTATGTAAGTTATAAAAAACTATTTCTGAAACTATACAACAACTATTTCTTTATCACGATGAATATTCACAACTAAATATGCAACAATTAAAGTCCTAAAAAAAAAAAAAAACTTTAATTATTAAGAGTTTAACTGAGAGATTCAGCTAATCTGAGAGTGAGAGTGTGGTTAGGCAAGATTTAATTGACAGTGCTGGCAACTAAATAAACCGAATAAGTCCGCTGCATCTGCTGTCGCGTTTTCATTCAAATGTAGTTAAACTCCGATTAGTGCACAGACGTACGGCGCCTCGTCCAGACCAACGACAAAAAAGGCACAATAACTAAAGAGATCTCCTCTGTGAAATAAATGAAACTTTTCTAACTTTGGAAAATAGCGCGTCCGTGTACAATCTGATCATTTAAGCCTGAAATGTATTTATCTACATATGTCTGTTCCTCAAATCTCACCGTATTTGATAATTAAGTGAATATAGCTAAAACATTTGAAGAATAATAAGGCTGTATCCAGAAATAATTCTCACTTAATTAAAGTGCAAACACTTCTTGCACAGCTCCCGTGTTTGTGTTTGCATCCTCAGTCTGGAAATCTAATTTCTTATTGAAAATTTCCAGACACCTCAGAAGGATGAACACACAGTTTTGCTATTTGATGTCCCTCCCCCCGTCCAAAACATTTAGGACTGTTGCCCGAATGTGCCACCAAGAGGCGGTAGAGCTCTTTGTTGTGTTGGATGGTACGCCTCGTTTTCTTTTTTCTGAGTCATGCCGTTTCTTTCTGGTGTGCATACAATCAATATGGACACCACAAAAGCCTGTGACAATTTGCAGTGTGGCACAGTGTCCTTGCCGGCTGATGGAAGGCTTGTTTTTTTACCAAGCCCCCTTTATTCATAGTTAAAGAAAGAAAGAAGAAAAAAAAACTAATCACATTCTCCGAGTTTGTTTTCGAAGAGGGTTTTGTTGTGTTTGAACCATAAGCCAAGAGAATCACACACAATGTTTCACACTGATTTTTCCCATTATCCAGCTGAGTGGGATGTCAGTGTGATGACGGGCTCGGATCAATAGCGTGCTGCTGGTGAGGACTTGAATTGTTACATCTGGGGCTTCTTCGCTCCTCAGCCACGAGAGGGGAGATGGTTTTGTTTCGCCGGAGTAATTGAGAGCGATCGCGCGTCCCCCGGATGCCGCGAGAGGTGAAAAGCGTGTTGACTTAACTGGCCGGGCTCGCCAAGTAATGGCAGGACGGAGTGGCGTGACAGAGGCGCTCCTCGTAGCTCCTCAGTCGTGGGAGGCGAGTCAGTCGAACAGGCCATGCCTAGGGAGAGAGAGATGGAGAGAGAGGGGAGTATTAGCCAAAATCAGGAGGGAAGAGAAGGCAAGGGAGTGAAGGAGAGCACGCGAGGAGTCCTGCTTATTACAGCTGCACAGATGGTGCAGCAGATGAGATGGGAGGGATAGATGGATAGATAAGGAGCGAGAGTAAGACGGGGAAAGAGAGAAATGGCACAGGAGCACGTGTTTGACAGTGTACATAAGGAGCGCCGGATTGGAGAACTTCCAAGGGAAACACTTTAATATTTATTGTTCTTTGGCTGGTCGGAAACTTTCTTTCCACCTCCAATTCGTCAGCGAGAAAAATGGCCGAGGAGCCGCCTGTGAAATATTAATTCCTTTGCAGGGGAGCGGGATGCTGAAGGTTGGAAGGATGGAGCGGCATATGGTGGGGGGGATCCTGAGGGAGAGAACACCAGGAAGGAACACTCCACAGACGAGCGAGGGTCGGAGTGGTGAGGATGCGAGGAGGAGGGAAATTAAATTATTGGGAGGAGGATTCAGTGGAGCTCATGAGTCTGCAAAGGAGCAATATCTGAACAGCCCAGACTTTGTGCTTTGTAAGCTTTTATTCCGGGCGTAGTCAATATTCATTCAGTCTGTCCACCAGTGATAAATGCAGAGGTAATAAGAGGAGGGTGACGTTTCTCATCCTTCAAAAAAAGAAAAGGCAACAGACACAGAAGCTCCACGGTTCTCCCCTCAAGTTTTAAGTAATGTGTTTGATGATCGGCAGTGTTTGTGTAGTTACGTCGTGTCCTATTTGTGGCGGATTATAAATTATGTTTGAAACAGGAGAGGAGAGACGAGTGCAAGAAGAACATCGTCACACGAGGCGTAAACAGAAACTCCTGAGAATCCACCTCACCCTCTGAAATCTACACACTGCTGGTGAGGGTGGAAAAAAAATCCATAAAAAATCATGCATATGGCCTCTGGGAGAATACTTAATGTATGATTCCCTCAACAGCATACATTCTGCAGATAATATTTAAGGTGCTGATGCTACATACAAGCTAAAGGCTAACATTCATGCTGCAACCAATGCTGACTTTGTTCATATTTCTTAATATTCACCAAAAGTGCATTTGCATATCTTTGTAATCATCATCTTTGTATTTATTGAATGTCAAATATGCCACAGCTGAAACAGTTTGTGTAAAACGTTTCACCTCCTTCTGCCAGAATAAAAAAACAATCACGTACAATTCTCAGATCACATTCTCCTCTGAATGTTAAAGTATTAAACCGCGATTAAAACCTGAAAGACACACCAGCTTTTCTCTCAGCTATTGCTTATCATTGTTATTTTATTACAATGATAAAATGATTATTGATGTCCTTGTTAACATAATTTAAACCATTATAACATTTAAAATGCATCAGGACAAAGCTGGATTCATTAAAGAAGGATGTTTCTATAACAACACTCGTAAGCTTTGTGTTTTAACACACCAGCACAGGGCAGCAAGGGAAAAAAAAAATACTCTGAAGCAAGTGCAGAGGAGGTGTTTGACCGAGTCCACTAGAAACGTTAAGGCTGCTATAGGATTCACAAATCACTACAATCACAGGGCCCAATCACCAAGCTATACTTTTCACAGGGAGATAAGACAGGCCCACTCCGCCCATCCCTCTTTATTATCTTTTCGCAAACTCCTCGCCAGCAGATAAGTGCCAGCACAATCACATAGTTGGAGAAGCTGAATATATTACACAAAATAAACCTTTATGCAGATGATGTGCTACTTGATTCACAACACCCACAAACAAGAAAACAATCCACTTGACACCTTCTCCGAAGTCGCAATCTCCTCTGTTAACCTGCTGCTTATTATAACAAAGTTCAAGTGCATCAAACACCACCTTTCCCTCCATCCCACAGCTCTGTTAGACACTTAAATGCTGTGTCTTGCAAGCTATTAGAAGGAGTCTATATCTATTCAAATGTCTCAAAGCAGTTAGAAATGTCGAGAAGAATAGCCTCTGCTGAGATAGTTTCAATGCAACAACCCCTCTTCTGATTCAACTCTCTTGTTAAAGGCATAATAAAAACATAAAAACCATCTTACAACTAAATTGGTGAATACTATGTTCCAACCAATAGAGAAAACCTCAGCATTTTCCTTGAACGGTATATGAAAGATGAATGATAATAATAATAGTCTGCAGACAATCAAAGATATTGTCAAGAATATTACATGTGCAAAGTCTTCCAATAAAATGACTCTGTTGGCTGAAGGGATGAACACCTTGGAAACACAAAGAGGACCCAGTTGGAAGTGAAAACAGTCCTCCTGGTGTTGTTGAGCATGTTCGCAGCATTGGTTGATAATGGACTCGGGAAAACCTCAGTGAATAACAGGAACAGCAGGAGGCAACGGGAGAGAGTAAATGCACAGAATCGACATGCATAAACATGAAAAACAATGCACGACGTCCTCCTGATTGAACGTTCGTTGAGTTTGATTTCCTGCCATCTGATTTCGTATCCCAACACGTCTGAGCTCAGCGCAAACCTGCACAGGCAGCAGGAAGACTTTACACGACGAGGAGCGAGATCGGTTTATGTGCATTATAAAAACAAATCATTTCTATTCCAGTTGAAGTAATTAATTACACAATCAGTGTTGTGTTTGCACATCGACGTCAACCTGCGACTAACGCGGCCACCTTGGAAAAAAAAAAAAAATCCGTATTTGATGAGGAAGCTAATTTATTCTCTCTCCAGGAGGACAACAAAGGATGTTCTGCTGTGATTTCTGTCAGTCTTTCTCTTTGTTTCATGTCCCTCATTTGGAATGCACCGCGTCTGAATATTTACGAAGGTCAAGTCAAGACCATCTTTGTCCACTGGAGACCTGTTGTGTCCCAGCGGAATAGAATAATGAAGAAACCAATTTCCCCTTTTTGTCAAAGCTATGTGAACCATGTAATCAGCAAATCCTGCCAAAACACCCTTCAGGAGGGAAAGAAAAGGAGGGGGATTTCATTTTAAGGAAATATTGGAGCTTTGCAGCTTTTATTGCCTTTGATTGTCATCGGTTCTGAATGGAAATGTGCCGGGTCTTTTTGACATATTATAACCCAGCATGTTATTCATCGCTGCCCCTTTGTGATTTTTGCATTGGCCACAAGGAAATAGCTCTCGGGCTCCTTTCATCGGCTTTAATATCTGATATCAGAACTGCGATAAAAGACAAGGAAAAAAAAATAAAAAGAGAGCTATTTTCTTATCAGACGTCACCTTTGCTCCGCACCTCTGGAAGACGCTGAAAAGGAGGCGCAGGAGAATGAATTTTAATGATTAACAACTCACGATGACGGAGGGATTCGTTATTAGTGTTGCAGGGCGAGAGTTTCCCTCCTGGTGTGGGCCCGAGAATAAGTGGAAACGCCCTCCCAGGTGTTGCTCCGCCAGATGGGCTCGGGACGCGACGATAATATATTCCCCGAGCGTTGGCTCTGCCTTTGAAAAATGTTGGTGCTGGGAGAAGATGGCCTTGCGCTGTTTGAAAGGCGAGCCGCGGGGGGGACAGATGCTCTGATATTCCAGCAGGGGTGTAGCTGCGGGGCCTCGTGGCTGTTCTCTGCCTGGCGGGGGGAGGCCGTGTTGAGTCACGCCTACGCAGCCCAGCGGGAGACGCCGGGGAAATGGCGGGGAAATGGCAGGCAAAGAGCAGCGGCGTGCTCCCCGGGTCACGTTGCTGCGACGAGGGCGAGAAGGAAGATCTGATCAGACGGTGCTAATTTGCAGATTGTCAGGGAGTCGCTGTCTGATAGGCTGCTGTTCAAATAGATGTTCAAATAGATGCTAAAAAGTAAAGCTTTTTTTCCCCCCCCTAGCTTTTGATCATTCAAAAAACTAAAAAAAAAAAAAAATCTCTAAGTCTGTTAAATATCAGCAGACGTGTGGAATCAGATCCAGTGAATGTGCAGTGAGAGATTCACAAATATAATTTGTGATTTAAATATTTCAAAATGTCTCTCCACAAATAAAAAAAAGTTAAATTTGCAAGATAGTGATTTAACTTGCTTGTTAGCTAATGATCATAGGCTACCTCTTAGTATTATATGGCTAATTTGTTGAATTAATGTTTGTTAAATCTCTAACTAAGCAAAAATTCACATCTCAAATAATCATGCAGGACAAGAGAGTTGTCTCTTACCTGTGGAGAAGTCTGCCTCCAGACAGCTGTTTCATCCTCGTGTATAAAATCGCAGTCTGCACAGATGTAATGCTAAGTGGTCACATTAAATCATACCCTTGAAAATAAACCTATGCAACTGGCTGAACTCATAAGACACACACTGAACTAACTTCTCTTTTAAAAAAGGAAACACATTTCGAACCTTTGAAAACTCTTTTTATGTAGAGAGTCATTTATATATTATCACAAACTTCATTTGCGAATCCTTCTGCGTGCATTCATTAATACCGAGATCAATGTGACTCCGTAGACATGAAAGAGGAACTAAACTTGGTTGATTAAGTTCCCTTTGCTGAGACGTTGCTGCCCAACAGGTGACCTTGTGATTGCCGCTAAAAGCAAAGCTGCGATTCTAATTAATAATCTAAATAATCCATATTATAAATAAAGCAGAAAAGACCAAACTGGGAACACCTCACATCCAGGGTGAGATTTTCTCACATCACATCATTACACTAAGATGAAAGAGATTTCAGAGCCTCTCCCCCTGTAACAGTTGCATCACATTGGGTCCCAGTTCATTCCTTTGTCTCTTCTGAAGTATCAGGTTAAATTTCCATTATATCACAGTAGATGAGCAAAGTTTTGCAAAGTAGAAAAAAAAATGTGACTGTCACCGAGCTCTGTTTTACTCCGCTGTCTGATTTCAAGAACTATCGCTAAACAACGCAGGCAGCTTCCCGAGGCCTTTAAAGCTCCGTCTCAGATGGAAATAACTAATTGCGGTTAGCGACTTCCAGCCTCCTCCAGACTCAAAGAGCCATAAAGAGACAGAGAGAGAGAGACTGTCTAACAGCATCTAAATACAGCATGTAGACACGGTGATCTAAGCTCCTCGTGCAAAATGTCTTCCGGTGGGACGTATTGGTTGAATGCCAATTAGAAGCATTTATTAACTTTAAACAAGCTCAAACAAATGTGAGTTTTAAAAGCTTATGTTGGGACATGTTGGCAGACTGGATCTGCTGCTTTCCTGATATCACAGACAGATTGCCGTTCAGTTACATTAGCCAGATGGTAAAAACAGTAATTAAATGAACTTAAATGATATGTGTCTGCGTGTGTGTGTGTGTTTGCTGGTTGATTAATTTCTCTTCAGTACATGTTCAGAAGTGTTTAGTTTCCCCTTTTTGCATCTTTGGCTGTTGGAGACTCTTCTTGCATTACTAGCATCTTTTAGACTATTAGTTTAACAAGTTCAAAGAGGCAATAATCAATATTTTTTATGATAACAATGGATCGAGTGAGGCGTAATGTGAAAGGGGTTGCTCGTAATGACCCTACAGAGAATCATCAGCTGACTCTGCAGTTCTTCTCCGCTCTGCAGAGCTTTAAAGCATCTTTCAGCTGTTTTTTTTTTTTTTTTGCCTGCAATTTTTCTGTTTTAGTTTATTCTCATTGCTCTCCTGGTGTTGTTTCTGGCTGCAGCAGGAAGCTATTTTCAGTGAAAAACTGAACCTGAGGAACTGACCAACCTGCTCAGCAGTAAACAGCAGACAGACACAGTTAGCCACGATCGGGTGAACGTGGTGGAGCGTTTATCAGCTAAAGAGACTAATATTTCCCTTAGAGGCTGGTGAACGATTAATTCACATTTGCCAGGTGGCATTAAACTCGCCGAATGAATGCTAATATGCAACTGCACACTAACGGGTTTGTCTTATCAGCCAGAGAGGTGTTAATATGTGAGTGTATGAGCTAGTTCAGATTTACGTTTATTTTCCGCCATTTAGCACCAGAGTCATATCTCTTATTTTTGCTGATTTGCATCTACAGGGCATTATGAGGCGATGAGAAAGTGACAGTGTGTAATCTGTTAAATCGCACCAGCATAGTAAAGAGTCTCAATGATCATTACAGGAGGTGGCAAACACAAACAAACTGCACCATCGAGTTAAAATGAACCAACAGGGATGTGACAGACACGCACAATATGCAGAAAAAAACAAAACGAACTGGCATCCGACCAAATAACAAAACAGTATTTGTCGCAGTGTTTTCTTATTCGTGGGGAGAACTTTTGGGAAGTTTGTGGACGTACCACCATCACCGGTCGGGTTTCAAACAACACTGAGGCGTCATGGGAGGAAATCAACAACTTTAGAGCTCAACATAAGTAAAACAGAGATGCTGATTGTTGATTTTAGAAGACAAAAAGGAGGAATCAGCATCTCAATGAACCTATCGTGGTCATCTCACATCTCCATTCGTTTAAAAAAAAAAGCTGAGAGATGAATTTTTTTTTGAAGGGAACAGCAAAATTTCCATCATCAACACTTGAAATCAGCAACTGAAAAAATCCTGATTGGAAATGTTACAAATTGGCGTGGTTATGCATGATTAAACCTGCCCAGAGCATCACTGGTACCCATTTACTCCAGTAATGTCGGTGAGGTAGAGCCTGAAGGAGATGGAAAGTCAACACCCCCACGGCCACAGCCTGCCCGCTCTGCTGCCCCCTGGTGGCAGTGGATATTTCTGCCACTCCAAAGCAGCTTCTTTCCTCGGACCGTGTTCGTCATCCACACTCTCCCATAATGAACTGTTTTTTTGTTCTTTTTGGAGTTTTTTTTTTGTGTGTGTAGCATAAAGCGAGCACGCCGTGAATTTCATTACTTTTTCATCACACAGCCTTTTGCTGAATAATGATAAATAAATGAACCCTTGAACCGCAAGGTGATTTAGTTGCTTCACATTTAGCGCTTATTTAATTTACTCTTTGGAAATGGCCACTGGAGGCAAAGAAAACCTTCCCCCAGAAACACTCAGACTGTGCCGCGAGTCCTTGAAGTTGGGGGAAGCTGGTATTGTTCTGCTCATTTTCAAGGTTAAAGAGATTACGGTTACACTCGTTTGCTTTCCAGGAGCAAATAGCGGCGGGATTTGAAAGAAGACACGTCCCCGCGCCGTGCCTCCTCTGGCCTCGCTGAATTGTGGAGAGGCCTTGGACGCAACGGCTGAGTTTATCACTCTTAATGAGAGACACTGCAGTAGGCCACACTCCATTACGCATGAGCCAGATGATAAATTACATCGCCTTCCATGACTCCATGACCCCGAGGGATGTTTAATTAATCAGAGGGTGGACATGGCCACCATTAGTCGAAGGAACAGCGGCCAGGGCTGCCCTGGACACATCCTCACTCCCACACATCATTATTTGGCTATCTTTCCAGCTCCCTCACCTTGGCAGCCAGGTGTGAATATATAGAATCCGAACAGAGCGAGGGAGGGAGACGTCTTCGCGACCTCGCGGGGGCTGTTACCAACACTAACTGCTATTTGAATGTGAAACAGCCTCCGCTCTTAATCAGGTTACAATATGAATAAT
>JAOXYL010000059.1:4106895-4118130 GCA_028564955.1 Terapon puta
AAAAAAATCTGTTTAAGGTAGATTTAGAACAGATTAAAAATACGCGATTAATTGCGATTAACTATGATCAGTCATGCGATTAATCGCGATTAAATATTTTAATCGATTGACAGCCCTAATAAATAGTTTATATAAAATTACTATATTGGTTTTTCTGGCCTGTGTCAAACCACATCTGTGTCGCAGAAGTAGCCCATCTTTCAGGTAAGAGCTCCTCATTTTATCTTATCTGATCTGAGTCATTTTCCTGTTTGAACTCCACCTGTTTTGTGTCACATTCAGTCTCCTTCATGTTTGTTTGTGGTTGCAACAAATTCTGCCTGCATTAGAAGATGCAGAGTGTAAGCCAGATGACTCAAAGAGTACGATCTGTAACACAGTAAAATAGATGATGGAACATAATGTGAAACTATGGACATTTTTCTTCTGTCACACGACAAATATCACCATATAACATAATCCTAGATGTACCAATGCCACCAGCACCTGTAGAAGAGGGGCTACGTGCTGCCCGTTGGACCAGACTTTCAAATCCCATATACCGCAGATACAAGCTAATATGTACAAAATTGTGAAAAAAAACATGACCATTTTGGCAAAAATAATCTGTGATTGTGTGCAGTTCCCACAAACAAACACATTTTTTCTTTATAAGATGCAAGAGAACATAAATCAATAAAATGGTAACAAAACACTGAAAGGAAAGGTGTGAAAATGAAACTTCAGTGGAAATGTCATGAGTCTTTCCCCTCGCTCTTTTAAAGAAAGTCTTAAAGTGAAGATAATAAACATCCCCGTTCTCCTTCTGGTTGCAGCTGCTCTGAGTTTATTTCCATTAAACAAGAGATTGGAAATAAATATACACTTATTTCAAATGTCTTGCATACCTGTATAAAAAAAGATGTAATTCTGAGGTTTGCTTCAAGGGAGAAAACAAAGCTCTTGGAAGCATTGGCAGTATGTTGGTATATCATTTTTACACATAATGTTTGTTTACGTTTGTTTATATTTTTAGTCTTTGGGGCAAAACAGACTTCTTCTGAGAAATGATGTAATTTTACAAGAATCTTGTGTTTCCATCTAAGACACAGAAATGTGGAAACATCAAACTTAGCGAAGTGAACATAATTCTGCACAAACTGAAACAACTGCTGTTGTTTGGAGATGGCAGGAGCAGTGCAAACATGGAGGGCTTGCTTGGCCCCGTTTGATCAGGACGCTCTCCAGTTTCACTCCTGAATGTGTGGTAATGAAAAATAGAAGTGGTGTTAAAATGTAAAACGACTCCAATGTAGAAACACCAACATGGCCTCTGTGTGCTCAGTGTAGAACAACAACATCTGATCTGGTGCCTGAACAACCCCCCTGGACTCTTTAACCATATAGCAGCAGCTGTAATGGAGTTCCTCACCTTTTATGAACTCATGTTGGTCACAATCATCTTCTTTTGATCACAACCTAGAGCTCATCAGATGAAGGAGTTCAGGTCTATCCTTTTCCCTGATAGTCTACAGAGCCTGCATCCCTGCTGACGTCACTTTTTCGCTCGGGGGCACCCTCCAGGCATCTAAATGAAAGTTAATAAACCAACCCTTTTCTACCTTTTTCCACTAGAGTACCATAACCTCACTCTAATGCATGCTGTAGGTCATGTATGCAGAGCTACAATGTGTGCATCAAATGACATACTACAAAAACAAACAAAGCACAACGTTGTCAAGTGGCCACTGAAATAGCATTTGAATTGTTGAAGGAAATGCACAAACAATATCAATATGTATATATATGTGTGTATACAAGGACTACTTGGCCTACAGCAATGATTCTGGTGCACCATATTCTCACAGAGCTGTCTAATACAGCTGATCTACACAAGCGGTTATTCCGAAACCACAGGCGATGCAGCATTGCAATGAAATGCATTTGTACTCTGCAGAAAGAGTGGCAACAGAGAGCGTAGCTGAGCATTGGGGAGTCTGCATTGTTCTAATGGTACTGGAGGCTGTGTTTGTGTTTTCCCCAGAGGCCTCACACGACGCGGATCCGCAGGAGCTGAGAAAGTGAGCCTGTGGAGTGCCACAATATTGGGAACAGAGGAGGGAGGCTGAGAGAAGGCAGGCTGAAACCTAATGACTCAGGGACAATGAGAACATATCTGTGGAAAACCTTCCAAACGCAAGGTGCAAAAATTAAGTTTCATAAAAGAGGTCCACAACAAAAGCCACCCGAGCACAGTCAGATATACTAAAAAAAGATCCAGAGTTAATTAGATGCAATTTGAGATGCAGACCTTTGAGCTTTGACATTTTTTCCTGCACCCCAGAACTATGGATACTTCTTGTTTTTCAGACATAAAAATGAGCCCAAAAAGGACTACTAAGATCATTAAAGAGCATTTGCAACCTTATTTTTAACCCTGAACTTGTCAGAAAATAAACTCTTTTTTTGTTGTATCCCAGCAGTGCATTCTACGTCTTGAGACAGTAGCAGTGTGAACCTACATACTCTTTGTGTTGGCACAATATTGAGCAGATTGCTCGGTATCGATTGTTTACAGCGCTTCGCACACTCAGCATATTACTGTCAGTATCTGTTTCCATCAGGGCGATTGTGTGGTCAGTTTAGCATCATAATGACGGCGACCCGGTGTTTAAACATAAAAGACTGGGACCGCAAATACAGATCTGAACTTTGTAACTCACTCTCTGACAGGAAGTTCAGCCTGTTCAAAGAGAAAAACACTCCTCACTACAGAAGAAGATCAAGACTTCTTGCCTCAAACATGACAGCAAAGCAGGCGGCTGTGAAGTTGAAGAGATGAAGAGACAAGTCCAGGCCCAAATTAGGTAAGATCTACAATCCTCTCGGTTGTAAAAATAAGGTTTAATCTCTGTTATGAGGCCACACAGTGTTAACACAGGTTAAACCCCTCCTCTCTGTTTGATCAAAGTCAGTGTACAGGGAGGTGTCTCACATGGCTTAACTCCAAGGATGAGTTTAGGCTGTCAAAACGCAGGAATGCTATGCGACTCGGCTACGCGGAGCCTCTGTGAGGGTTTAGATTTGCAGTTTCATCATCGTCATTTTCTCACCGTAAAGCTCTTTGTACGTTCTGTTTCAGGTAGTGTTTCATAATCACGCTTCCCTTACTCAGCTGCATTTTAACATCGGCCTTACAATTGTATTTCACTTGAAATCTTCCATTCGTGCACCACCCACCCCCTGTAGGCTTAAAAGGTAGCTGTTGAAAGTTTGCAGTTCCCTCATTAACAGAACAACTCAAGCTGTTGTCAGCCAGCAGCACTTCTCTGATGTCCATCTGTATGTTCAGTATGTTGCAGACGCTCAGATTTGTCAAAATATGGCTAAATATGCTATTTCTGGCTGAGCTTTGAAGAAAGCAGTGGCTTGACATGGAAACAGCATATTTAGTCATATTTGGCATAACGAGGAGTGTCTGGAACACACTGAGCATACAGATGGACAACAGAAGAGTGGATTATGAGTGATTTTAGAAGTTTTTAATGGACATTTTAATATTGTTTGCCACTACAAATAAAACTGTGTTTGTTGGAAACCATTGTAACTGTCTGGATTCAAGCTAGCTGCTGATTTTCCTCAAACAGAAAACTACAACAACAACTCTTTACCAGCACTCATTCTTGTGCACAAGTCATGCTTCCATCCAGATGTTTCAGTCAGAAGACAATCTCCAAGAACAATGCGAAATCTTTATTTCTCCCACTTCAATACCCTGTCCTTCATGGTCAGCAGTCCTGAAGATGTCTCCCCCATCTTAATACAAGGGCTCACCAAGAAATGAAAACCTTACAAGGATCTCCAAAAACAATGCGAAAGGAACAGCGAATCGGCAAGTTGACAGAAACGAAACAGGAAAAGAAAATCTGTTTGCGTTTGAGTCAGTCGACAGCTGTTTGTGTGAGTACACTCGAGAGGATGTGACAACATTACGATCAACCGAGACCCCTGGCACAGCGTGGCATTTCATTCTTCCCACCTAAAATGCCATTTATGCAATTTTAATAAATTAATCTGCCTCCTCTGTCGACATGCACCGTGTGATGTTTTTGTGAGGCGTCATGGGGATGGATAGGGGAACGACTCGCAAAAGGTCAAGGAGTGTGTGACGATTAAACGCGTGCAATGACAACTGAGTTACCTGGATATTTCTGTTCCTTCTTTATCATCTTTCTTCGTTTGTCTTTTCTGGCAAACATGGAAAAGCAGAACAGTGTTTTTTCTATTCAAAAAGCCTTTATTTCATCACTTTTATTGACAAGTGCCAAACCGAGTTTTTTCTTGCACCAACTGACAGATTTATTCATGCACACGCTCAAAATGTGCATAAATAATAATAGCAAATGCAATATACTAATGGGAAAAAACTGTAAAGGAGACACTGTCAGAAGAATCCCAGACAAATAGAGGTCAGTATGCCAAGTCCATGCCGAGAGCGCCAGGATCAGACTAGCTTGGCCGCCACTAACCTCTGAGCTACTGTGAAAAATCCTTTACTATTCTAATGTTGAATATTTCCTCTCGTACAAGAAGCTTTGTGTGTCGAGGAAAAACCAGGACTTACCGGTATCTGTCCGGCGAGCTTACAATAATAGAAGTTCGCGCACCGCAGAACCCATTAAAACATTACTCGAAGAAAGAAGCTGATCATGCAGAGGCAAAGAGTCAATCTGCTGGGCATGTTTCACAAGACGTGAAGTAAAATAGACCTTCAGTGTGTCTAAATGAGCTTGTCTTATGATCCTTTGGGCCCTGTGCAAGAATTACAAACACATTAGTGTCTGCTGGACATTACTGATTCTGTTCACTGCAGTCACTTTGCTCGGTTATTCCACAATTAGGTTTTCAAATCAGGCTACTCGGGAGACGATGGACTGTTTGCCACTGGATGGCATTAAAAAAATGCAGAAGAGGTTGTTCTGCTGGTCCGTCTCTTTCTCTTCTCTTGAATTACAAATCACATTTTTACATTTTTATTGACTTTTTCATTCTTAACCATCTCTCTGTGGCAAATTTTTCTGCTGCCATTTATTACATCATATAAGGATGAGGAAGTTCAAGTACAAACGAGTGATGTGTTTTAGTCCTGGTTTGACTTTCTCCTACAGACTTGACTGGCATAAGACTGTGTGTCTGTTGAAATCATCCACAGTTGTATTTATCCGAACAAGAATTTTTAATATTAGTTGGACATCCCGTAGTTCCAGGATCTTCTTTGACGGCATCCGTAACTTTGCCTGCATCACCTGCCATCCCAATTTCTTCAGTTTACTCAGATAAATGACATAAGAACAAACATAATTCTTTTTTTCTCCCCCTTCAATACCTTGTCCTTCGTGGTTAGCAGTCCTCAAGACGTCTCGCCCATCTTGATACAAGGGCTCGCCAAGAAATGAAAACCTTCTCCTGACATTTACCCTCTTTTTTCTTTCAAACTGTATTTTCTGTTGGACCTTGTGTGCTCTTGATAATCAGTAACTCGTTGACATCTGATCATGTCCGGCCTTTTTAAAAAAAACAAACAAAAAAAAAAAAACAACCTTGCCTTTTCTTTGCTCCAGAACTGTGAGGTTATTTCTAGGTCACCACCTCAGGTCTTAGAAAAGGTGTTTGCTAAGGAGCTTACAGCTGTTTCAGATGGACACAACACTTTTCAGTCTAGTTTTCTTCAGTTTCAGTCAACAGAAAAGTCTCTTCTCAGAGTCGACAATAATCTTTTAAAGCATGGTGATGTCGGAGGACATTGCATTGTACTGGTTGTTTGCTGTAATGTACCTTTTATGGCATCTCTTATCATTGTTATGCAGATGACATTCAACTAAACATTTTGTTGGAGTCAAATGTGCAAATGTTTTTCTGCAGCTAAACAAAGTTCTTATTTCTACTTTTTCCCCAGCTGGTGTTGTCCCAAAGGTAACACAGAGTCTTTAATCTCTTCTGTTAAACCTGCCCTCCATAATCTGGGAGTTTCAATGGGGCAGGATTTCATAGAGTCTTAATCAACATGTCAATTTTTTGGTTAGCTCCTGTTTATATGCTGAGAAACATTGCTAACCTCGCTATGTCTTGAACTGAGGTGGAGATTATCATTTGTGCATTTATTTCTTCCTATCATGATGATCAATTCTCCCATTGAACTGTGAGAACTGAATTATCTCCAAATGATCCTTTGAAAAGCAAGTCAAAACCAATCTGTGAAAACCTACTTTTGTTTAGTCTGCTTTTGTTTTACTTGCATTTTGGCAGAATATGCATCATTACTAGTAATTTATTGTGAAGCATATGGTGTTGAACGTTACTTACTTAATAAAAATCTTAGTTAAAAATACACTCCTTACTTCCTTTTGTATATGGACTGATTATATTTATTATGTTTTTATAATAATGATAATTGTAGAAGATTGTATGAAATGCTCTAACCTGCCGCCGTTCACTGTGTTATCAGTGAACGAGGCTCCTCTCTTATCGACTCTCGTAGCCTTGGTGTGGAGTGCACATGAGCAGCACAAAGGCCCCGAGGAGGCCTAATAAAAGATCACGAGTTAATAATCCCGTTTAGCCTCTCCCTTGGAGCTCTGTGAACCTGCAGTCCACCGTAGTCAACTAATATGTTTTGAATGAGTCACAGGAAAAACTGTTACTCAAAATGAGAAAAAATATATTTTACAAATAGACTTCCTCTTTACTCAGTGTGACAAACAAGCACACAGTATGAAAAACGAAAGTGAATGGACAGACAAATGGTCAAGAACAGCATTTCCTAAAGAAAAAGATTATAATCAATGTGGTATTCAAATATATGACTGAACTGAAAGGATTTTGATTGGCTCTTATATTCAAACTGAGCACGTTTATTCATACAAAGTAAATGAAATATACATTAAAAACCACATTAAAGAAGCCACTGTCACTTGGACATGCATATAATCAGCGAACGCAGCCGGACGACGCTCGCCACGTCCATAATTACAATCCTCTGTCACCAAAGTGTGTCACGTAAGAGAGGCAATCAAAGCAAATGTAATCGTCACATTAACATTTAAAAGGTGGCAACTGATTCACGATGTCGGCTGGTGCATTGCCCAGCATGCAAATAAACAGTCCACCTTAAAAGTTGAGTGCAGCAATTTTCCTGCCTTTAAGTTCAATCCCATCTTCCAGCATCTATATTTCATGTCTCATGCTGTATTTTTTATCCTACGCATCGCAGAAATATTTCAAATTGTGTATGAAAAGTGTACAAACTTGCTTATAACAAACAGACGTTTTCTCAGCCCAACATTTTTTCCTCGTACACAGTTTTTTTTTTTTTTTCATTTTAGTTTATCCGACTGTTGCACTTACCATAAGCTGCCGTTCACCGGGGCAACAACTAAACGACTAAAATCCAATTTAGCTCAAAGTCCTGTTTTGCTGGAATGATGCATTATGACAGCCGCTCCGTGGACCAGATGACTGATCTCAAAAAACATTTTCTTGTTGGCTGCGTCTGAGAAGTGCTCGCTATAAAAGGGCCGCGATTACAGATTGACAGAACCGACCATTTTTCGCTCCAAACCCCCTGATAGAAAAAACGCCGCGATTTTCTAAAGTCCAAAGTTTGACTCCCGCGCGCCCACTTTAAACTCCCGTGTATTTTTCAATTTTCTCTATAGCGAGTAAATATCAGGGGTGTCAAACTGGAAGTGTAAGGGTAACCTGAGGGCACAGTGGTCCTATCTGGCAACACACAGAGCCCAGCGTGACACTGTCTCAGTCCACAGGAGCTAAAGGCTGATTGATGGTAAGAGCTTCTCCCTCGGTTGAGAGAGGGAGGACGAGACCAGAGAGCGTTAGAGAGGGAGGAGGGAGTAAAAAAAAAAAGTAGATATTGAGCGTGAAATGAGCATGGAAGTCTCATTAAAAATCTCCATGTGGCTCGCCGATGTTTAACTTTATGACGGACATTAGATCTCTGCGGTGTGTGGACTCATATCGGGGGCTGCGGAGGAAACGCACCTCTAGCTAAATCAATCGGACAGGTATGAGATTAGGGGACGCCGTAGCTCTTCTGCGGGTGAAAAGTCCCCCCCTCCGCCCCCCACCATCAGCCGCCCCCGGAGACAGAGGAGCAGCATGTGGCCCCGTGCGATACAGGTGGAGGCTGTCGTGGGGGGGCCGGCGGCGTGGGTGACCTCAGCATCCCCCCTCTGCTGGGGCTTGTTTATGAACTACTCCCTTTTTATCACACCTCACCTCAGGCCTAATTAACAGGCTTTTCAACCGAGTCCAGGGCCCATCCAACAAGGTGTGCTGCGCATTAATACTCTAACACCAGTAACTCAGTCCCTCAGACCCCAGCCAATTAATCCTAATATAATTAGAAAGTGGTGAGGTTCGGGGAGGCAGATATCAAAATCGCCGGCTTTCCTCTTCGTCATCGCGGCCTCACGGTTATCTCCTGGAGCTTCTGCTTGATATGAAACTCATAGATTAGTCTTTGGCGGCGATTCAAGGATACGTCCCGCGTTAAATGATGAACCCGGCCGAAGCGTTTCTCGCCGTGGAGGAGGAATTAGGCGGGGACGGGACAAGGTTGGGGGAGAATTACCGGGATGCCTGAACCAGCTGTGGATTACGCTGCTGACAGCATAAATTTCCCTGTTTATTTAAGAAGCGCAGGCACTTTGCGTTTTTATTAGTCTCATTCGTCGGGGTTGCTCCTCTCTCTGCAACGCTTTAATCAGCCGGGCCTGAGCCGGCAACTTTTCAACCCCGACAGGCGGGCCGCGACACCGCTCGCACGCCGAATGCGAGCGAGGAGCCCCCGCTCGGCTTCGCCCGCTTACGATTCCAGAAAAGTTTAGTCAGACAAGGCGGCCGCATCCTCAACCGTGCAGATAAAAAGAGAGAAAGGCGGTATTGCTTTGGGGAATTCCACCATGAATGAGAAGTAAGACAAAGAACAAAACAAAAACTATGGAGTCGGTGTTTCATGCGGTCTCGAGGCTACAGTCTGAGCATGTAAAATACGACTCCAATAACACCAAAACAAGCTCCCTGTAATTTATAACAGATCTTTTGACAGCGACCGTGTGGGAAATCAGATCTCGGATCTCAAACCGCCGACAGCCGACGACGTCTCAGACGAACCGATCGGCCGATGAATCATTCAGGCGGCTAATCAGGCGTCGTGATGCCGCTTAATGTGCTCAAAGGACAACCAATGTGGCAAAAACTCAGGCCAGTTATGAGGGAAACCAGGGAGCAAGGTTTAATGCATTAGAGTCTGCCTGGATTTACAGATGCAGGCTCAGTCAGATCTTAAATGTAGCCTAAAAAAGAAAAAACGTCATCATCATCATCATCATCATCATCATCACGTTATTGTTAGCATCTTTAGTGTGGCATTCAGCGCTTCACTCTGACGAGCTATATATAAATCAAAATGCCAGCGCATCACTTCCAGACACACGGCAGCGCTGCAAAAGTCACATCCTCGCTCACATTTTGAAATTGTATCTTTTGCGCAATCACCGACCTTTTCCTGTGACACAGACGGATGTGAAGATCGGGGTCGTCGGAGAAGCTCGACTTATAACAACACATTTTATGAGAACAAGAAAAGAAAAATATTCCTCCGCCGAGCAAGCTGAATGAAAGTGTGGAGTATCAGAAAGTAAGTTCTAGGAAAGAAAAAAAAAAACCTTCCACATTTTGTTATTTCCATCAGACGTGTTAATCCTCGCTCCATAGATCTATTTGACATGAGCCTGCTCTATTAGCAGGATTTTAAGCCCTGGGAAAGAATTAAATGCAGAGCAGGTTTTGGACAGGCTGCTGGTTTAAATACTGTACTCACTCTCCTCTCACGCTCCACACAAAGCCGGTGACGGTGGTGACCTATTTTTCCAGATTTTTCTACAGTTTGGGTCACTGAAATACTGTAAAGGCTGCAGTGTTGGTGTTAAAGGGAAAGGAATCAACAGAAATACCTGTTGAATGTTTCCAACAGAAATAAAGGATTCATAACATTTTACAAAAAGTGATTTATCCTCTTTAATCACCTTTTTAAAGCAGACCAAAGACCAAAGACCTTGAACTATATCGTACACAGCTAGACTGAAATTATTCGAGTTTTTTAAAATAAAAATAAAGATTTAAAAGGTAATTAGTGACTAGCCTTCAACTATGTCTCTTAATATTTCCTTATATTTCCAGTGGTTTGCTGAACTGTGACTTGCAAGTCTTTCAAATTATTATGAGTACATGTATTTTAATGTAAAAATGAGATAATCCCAGTAAGAATCAACAGTCTGTGTGTTGCTTTAACTTAAATCTGAGTACTGGTGTTCACTGCTGTCCAGCACTGTGTCTTTCTTGATGCTACTCATGGACCCAAAACTAAGCTTTGTTCAAATCCTGCCCATAGTGACTGTGAGCTAAACTACAGAAACTCAATTATGATATTAGAAATAAAATACACAAAATTAAAAAGATCACATATTGTCTGCTGACTATCAGTGGAATCATACAATAAAAAATATTATCATATTTGAATGTTGTTCTGTTGGGCTTTGTTGTGATTAATATAATTAGATGTTAATAGCAGAAAGTTGTAAGTAAAGTAAGGTTTTTACTTCACATATATGATAAGTTTGGTGTAATGTAGCGTAATAAAACCAAAGAAAGAACTTTTTATATGATCTGCGAACATGCTATGAGAACACCTGGCTATTTCCATAACATGGAACATATATGAATGTATTGATCATTGTTTTTTTTTTTACATAATTAAGCTGTTGTGATAGTTTTGGTATTGCCATTTTATTGTTTTTGTCCATTTAGGTCACTAGATTCATACTGTAACTCTCTTTTTCATTCGACTAAAAAGCCAAACTTCAACTTGTCATGAATAAAATGTTCCAAAAATTGAAAAGATTTTAAATTTAAGGAGCCATTTGAGCAAAAAACAAGGTCGAACATCAGTCCAGATCTTTTTTTAATCTTTTTTTTTGTCGACACTATGAGAGTCAGAGAGCTTTCTTGCTTTTTCAGTAAAGTCGAGTGTACATACAGCGTTCAGATTTCTTCACATGAAAGGATGTTGGGCAAAGGCTCCCACCGTGCAGGTGGGAGCCGTGCGTGACCCCGAGTGTTCTCGTGTCTCTAAACCGAGGTCAGTCCGCTGTCAGCACCACGATCCCGGACCTGTCT
>JAOXYL010000059.1:4133856-4151057 GCA_028564955.1 Terapon puta
CATATTTAGATCAAATGCCTGAGCAAGTTACATTCACTGATGAAGACCGTGGTTAAATGTTCCAAAAAAGCTAGTATGGATCTTTGAGTTGAGATGATTTCAATACCCGAAATACAAAACTTTTATCCAATAGATTGCATAACTGAAAGACAGCTTGATTTTACATGTACATTTTATATAAACTGATGATTGGGATGTAGATGCATTTTAATCCTGCTGATTTCAACCACTGTTGTCCTGTATTTCATTACATAAGTAACAAATCGTGTGTTTTGTAATTTTGCAGACCTCACGGACCTCAGACTTCATTTACATAAAGGGTGCATTCAGCACTGAACTTTCAGTGTGAATATGCAAAACAGAAGTATTGATGCCTTGAGCGAAAAAAACTATTTGTTTTCAGCGGATGATTTCAGGAGGTTGGGCAGTGCCTACAGGCTGAGGATGCGGAAAACAAACACAATTCATTGGAGAGAGAGGATCTATAATCAAAAAGCTATGATTGCTTGCTAAGTGGTTCTCAATAGATCAAAAGTTGAAGCTCAACATGTGTAAAAAAAACCTCAAAAAACAAAAAAAAGGTACCACATTATGACAGAAACATAATTCAACAGGAGGTGTCGGTGCCCAAACAAACAGCCTTTGATGAGGCTACATCCTGTGATCAGCAAGTACACGAGCTGTACAGAAGCCTGCGTGCAAGCGACGGATGCACTTACAGCAAAGGCCAGGACCGGCTTCGCAGAATAATGAGCAAAAAAAACAAAAAAAATATATGATGCATCACAGCAGATGCCGGCAAAATATGCATGATTAACACCACGTCGGCTGGAAACAACAGCCAAGTGTACAATGTCAACTTCTCTCATATCCTCTTCCCGTGTCACTAACAAACACCCACACACCCGACAACGCACACCGCAAAGGCAAATGAGCGCCGCGGCGGCCAATATTACAGCCTGAATCAGACGGGACCGAGGAGAGCAGGAAAGAATCAAAAAGAAAACTGCGGCAGAACATGCAACTGAAATCACACCCTCATTCACTCATTCATCACTTTCAACGTAACTAACACTCGATAATTTACTCTGTAGGGACTCAGTAAAATGACATCTCAGACATTAGGAATCATTATCACTTTGCGTCACAGCTGACAGGCGCGTGCGTGTCGCACGACTGTAAATTGCTTTGCGGGATTGTTAGTGGAAAAGTGGTGTACTTCGCATGCAGAGGCCACTACTTTTTCTCCTTTTCATTTCAAAGAAGGTGCGCTGTGCATAAATTTGCACACACACAATCCAGGCACTCGAATAAAATGGCAAATAATAATATATATATGTGTATGATGTATGTAGTGCACTACTGCATGAAATATTTATAGGACTTTATAGCACTTTAAAGGAAACACAATGATTTTTAGATTCAAATAAGACAGAGTATAACAGCAGACACATGAAGAGACAAGACAAGAACATATTGGACCACAGTACATTAAAACAGAAAAATAATCAGTTTCAGATTCATTGATAAGATAAGACAGTAATTGTGAGCAGTCCTGTTCTAATCTAATTGATTAATTGTCCACTGTAAGAAAAGGTTTTAAAAACATCCATTGTGTGATGTCCTCAAATGAAAAGCACCAAATTATCTCATTTGAGAGGCTGAAAGTCTATTTTAGCTCAAGAATTGACTGAAACATTGACCGATCGTCAAAATACTAATCACTGACTGATCATTTCAGCTCTACACTTCAACAGAATATAACTCCTTACTCTTTACTTTATCTTATCTTAATAACAGAGACTATATTCTGACAGTAACCCTGCAATAGACCTGACTCAGATTGATTCATTGATTAAAGCAGACCGCTGATACCAGAAGGACTCAGAACAGACGACAGGATGATGCAGAAAAGACAAGACCAGACAAGGATTTTCAAGAGACACCGTGTTTTCGCTTCTCTCTTACAGTTTTTCTCGGCGTGGAACAAACGACACTTTGCAGAGCGTGAGCGGGGTCACCGCAGCCGCCGCTTACACCGCTCGGCGTAATGGAGAGAAAACAAAATGCTGTCAGAAGAGGGTGAAGGGGTCTTTAAGTGGTCTTGTCTTTCTCCACCGGTCTCCAAAGCCTCAAATTAGAGTGCGCGATTACTCCTCGCTCACTCTGCCTCACATAGCCGGTCCACTTTCTGTTGCATAATGGCTCGCCTGAGGGAAAACCTGGCTGTGGGAGGTAAAGCTTGGCATTTTAAGGCGCCCGATTTTGACGGAGGCGCGCTTCCCATAAAGGAACCTCCACGTTTCTGCACGCACGCTGCCGCTTTGATGTTAATGTGATTATCAGAACGGGGAGGTAGGCTCAATGTACGCGAACGTGTTAATCTAATTATGTTGCTCCAATTAGGCCCATATTTGGAGCATTAAGACGTCAAGAGCTGCGCTTTATCGAACGGCTCGTGCGGGCGCCGGTTCTCCGTTTCTTACGTTTTCCATGCAAGTCGGGACGCTCGCCCAACATACATCGGGCCGTTAACTTTTACAACTACTATCTGTATTTACATCCATCCTCCCTGCCCGGAGCGTGGCCAGTGAAAGATTTCGGGAAAAGCTGCAGGGAGGGAAAGCATATAACGATATTGGGAAGGTGGAAATGATTGACAGGGCTTGTGTGCTACAGGGCAGCAATTATACCACAAATCTATTGAATTAACAACAGTGTGGATGATTGAGTGAAAGCACGAACTTCTCCTGCAATGCATTTAAACGGCTTGCTGAAATTCTTCTCATAATCAAGGCGAGGCAACAAACGATTGTGTGCGCACAAACTGAGTAAGACAAAACCCACTTGATGAGTCTGTGTAAATCAATAGACCTCCAGAAAATAAAAGAAAAAATGCCCATGGAGGAGCCGGTGCTTCTCTTCCATTTCTGTCGCGGTAATGGACTAGAGTAGCTATCGCAGCCTTTTAAAAACCTTTTTTCTCTTGGGAAGCAGTCTCACCATGAATAAATTTTGCCATTCAGATCATGAATATAGAGGGAATATAGAGGGCTAATATGGAACAGCTTTATACCAGAAAACCTCAGGCTGAATGTGGTTGCTGGAGAGGTTTTAGCTATTGCAATCACAGAAACAGTCATGAGCGGTAGATATCGAGTGTGTGTCAGGAAAGAAAGAAAAGCTTGAGTTTTGAGGTATAATAAGTGGAATCTGTGTCATGGAACTGACATGTGCATACTAATAAGGTAATGTAAAGGAAAGATGTAATAGCAGTGAATCATTTGAATGAATATATCTATAATAATAATCTGCAATATCCATCTTTTCTTAATAACAAGACTTCTGCGATTGAGCCTGGACAAGAAAATAGTCCCACTGTAATCACCTGTATAACAACAAACTGCTGTTTATACCTTTGTGTTTTTGCATTCAATAAGATACATATGGTGTCGTTGACTCTGATTTAGATGCTGCAGCGAGTGCAGGTGCAGGTTTGGTACATTTATACAGTCAGGCTAGATTTTTCCCTCTGTTTCCAGTCTTTATGCTAAGCTAAGCTAACCAACCACTTCTTGTAGCTTCATTCTTTGCATTTTCATAAAACCCTTGTTAAGAAAGTGAGCACATTTATTTATTAAACTGTAAATATGCAGAATTCATGATGCATGCATCCTTGTAATATTCCGTATTATTCATCAACATCCATGTTGTTTTTGGAAGAATCTGCTGACATTTGTTTAAATTGACAAGCTTCTCCTGAATTAAATATTTTAACACAAACATGACCACGATCTATGCAGAGAGTGGCAAAATAAAACATAAATAAATATTAAAGTTAAGTCAGTGTCTCTTTATTACAGCCTCCGTGAACGTAGGCTTAATTACAGGGATGCTGAATTACACTGCATCAATTTTAACAAGGGATACTGACTAAACTAGCTGCTGAGTGTACACCGATGTGCTCACCGATTTCCTAATGATGCTGAATCATATATTCTGCTATCAATATTATATTGGCTTATTCATCAGCTCTCCCTCATAATGACTAAGGGAAAGATGTGAGGTCTATATCTATGAAGAGCTCCTGACCCCAAATGAACATTCAATCATCTGATATGAATGGAAGGAGAGAGAAAAATCAATAATCATGCTAATGTTACAATATGCGCTCTCATCTGCATTTGTGGCCACAGGTGTCGAGCTTTAACTCTCACGATTCATGTTATATGCTGAGAGACGTGAGATGAAACATGCAAATGAGCCGGTCTTTCCCTTTGGCAAGGTGCTCTGACCTTCATCTCACAAAGCCTCTCACACTCATGCTTCATTTTGATCAGGAAATGGTTTATTATAAAGAGTTTTTTTTCTTATAAAGGACAAAAAAAAAGAAAAAGTAAATGCTTGCGATTTAAAAATGGAGCAGATGGGGGGGAAAAAAATAATAATAATCGAGCGACCTGGATTCTGGAGACGATGAAACGTACAATCACTGTTAATTCTCCCGTTTAATTATATCCCACAAAAACACATCTTGACAGGAAGCCGGGGTGAGAAAATCCAGAGCCGCTATTGTTTGCTTTGCTGCTCACAAGTGCCTCAAAGTTCCTCAATGAGCCTTTGGGTCCCACGCGCTTCGCCGAGATTATCTTTCATGGTAATCGTGTGGGTGCCAGTGGCCTGACAGGGTATGTATAGGATGGCAAGTATTTAATAAAGGGCTTCTCCCGGCTCTCCATTTCCATTTTTATAACAAGTCGTCAGCTTTGCCCCATGTAATCAGGGTATTTACTCCGTACAAAAGAAAGGGGGAGATTAGAGCATCACAGGACGGGATTATAAAAACCTGAGACCACACAAAGACAGCCAATCACTTCCAGAAAATCCCTCAACATCTTCACGCTTTCATCTGCCGTTTCCCTGTTTACTCTCCACAGTCCTGCATCCCTCTGCTTCCCTTTGTTTCTCACTCAGCTCTCCTTTACTGCCTCTTGCACACAGATGTTCCTTGGTTTTTAAATATATATATATATATATATAAAAAAAAGAAAAAAAGAGACGCTTGTGATTAATAAACATGTCAAAATGATATCTGATCCAGTGAGAGAAAACACCAACAGCCAGTTTCGCAGTCTGGGAAATACGAGGCGGAAAAAACGCCGTCCGACTAACAGCGATTATTGTAAAACCTGCAGCAAATTGGCCAGCGGAGCCCAAAGTCACTCAGGTACAAAGGAATGTCAAGGACGGCAGAAACAGAAAACGTTGCAGAAGAGGTGATAGCGAAATGAAAAATTGCCTACAAAAATAAAGAAAGAAAGAAATAAATAGAAAGAGGACGAAATAAATAAATAAACGAAAGAATACCCAAGAGAAATGGCTGGAGAGAAAACGGCTCCGCTCTCCGACTGCATAACCCGTCCGAAGGCTAAGACAATATCAAGGCAATTTCAGTTCAAATTTAAACTGCCCACTTGTCCCTTTTTCATGAAGCAGATAGAATCTCAGAGCACAGGCCTTGAGAAAAGGTCACAGATAAGACCCGGCGACAGATGACACACTGAATGGCGGCACAGCGGCGCTACCTCTGATTCAAACCTTTTCTTTTTTTTTTTTTTAGGAAATTGATGTGTGAGTAAAAAAAAAAACAAAAAAAACAAATCCATTCTGATAAACGAACTAACGACGAAACAGACGAAACGTACAAATCAACACGGCGTCGCTTCTCATTCCTGTCATATCGATTTATCAAAAAGTGACAGAATGAAATGTCTATTTTGTTTTACCGAAGGGGGGCAGGATCATGCATAATCATGACGAACTGACAGAGACTTCCTGTCATTTGAGGGAAACGGCAATCTGAGTATCAACGGGAAATAAACCGAATGGAATTAAGATAGGAGATGATTGATGTCGGGTCGGTGAGGCTAACAGTGGGGAGTGTGCAGGTAAATTGATGAGAGGAACACAATTTACAGTTTGTGAAAATATTTTTTGGGGTGTTAGGCTGAAACATTTCAGAGCCCTCATGAAGTGCATTTACCATGAAATGAGCTCATTTAACAATAAATGTTCACAAGAGTAAATTCTGCATCAAAACACATGCACCAATTGGCACGAATATGAAATATGTGGCAGATATTTTTGCAGTAGCTTTTAATAGAAAGTAATAATCACACATCCTGCGGTGTTGAAGTGCTGTTTTGCTTGAATAGCACAGATTCCTGCCAGCTGTAGAGGGCGGTAAAGTAAATGTCTACTGAATGCAAACCGCATCGGTCCATCAGTTTTCATTGTTGGGAGCAGAGACAAGCTCATAGCGGCACATTCAGAGTTTACGCTGCAGCTACGATTGCACTTTGTGTGCTGGCTCCAAAGCTACCATGTGACGAAATACGCCACGTCGTTCTACAGAAGCATCAAAAATACGGACAACAACTGGCTGATTGTGTTCCCGATGCCTGGAGAGATCTGAGAACAACATGATCCAAGCTGAAGAAAAGCCCAGTCGTCGAACCAAAGATGTTTCTGCTGCAAATGTTCCCTACAGTTGCAGTAATCTCAGTAACAGTAACAACACAAGGGGGAGCAAACATGTGCCAGAAAGTACCTTCAGCTCAACGAGAACGTCTACATATTAGAAACTCTGCACAAAGCATGTAAGCAAAGTTACCAGGACATAATCAAACAAACGCACAACACATGGATCCAGAAGCTGATGGGTGAAATGCGATACCGAAAAATCAAAAATCAAAAGCCCATTGTGTTGAGATCTCATGACTTTGTAAATAACTTACAGTGAAGGAGATTAATTTACTAGCTCTTGTTTGGTCTTCGATTTTGCATCACCACAGATCTCTGCAGGGTTACATTTATATATATATATATATAAAACCTAGAAAAAAATCATGGATCTTGGAACATAAGCTTATTATTTGAAATTCTGCCTACAAATATATCCGAAATCTCTTAGAAAATAACTTTAATTGTTAAATCCTCAGGGGCTGAAGACCTACGCCAATACGACAGTTGTAAAAGACGACAAAAACAAGCTTTATGTTCTCCAGGACTTTTTGAAAACTCTTGCTCTTACTGGCTTGGCATCAGAAGCTTCTCCCCGTCTTTGAGCGGCACCTTTCTGGCATCGGATCTTGTTATTGTGTGATTGTTGTGCACCGGGTGAGGCGGACGAGACAAAAAGGGGGGGGAGTCGCTCTTGGGGTGCGTCTCAGTCTGCGAGTCTCAGCAGGACGCGCGGGCATCACACGGAACCAATCACTTTGTAAATGAGATCAGTAGGAAGCTAATAATACATCCGCTCCAGTGTCATTGTTTCAGACAGTCTTCCACCGTGGGCGGCCACAAACTTTTTTTTTTGTTGTTGTTTTTTTTTTTGTCATCCGCTTGGAGAAAACAAGAGAAAATACCCCTAGTAAGTCCTCCAAGAAGGGGCACTACTTTTTTGGCTCAGTGAGAAAACAATGATGGAGAGACAGCAGCGCCGGCAGCGAGGCCCAGATTTGTTTTTTTTCGTGTCCCCCATGATAAAATTAGGTGAGAGCTATGGATCTGAGCCGGCCGCTCGTCTGCCTGTCACTCACTGAGACGCACTATCTGGGACAGCACCACTGAGATTTGATTTATACATCAAAATTCAAAATTACATGGGCTGGTCAGAGAGTGCATTGTCACATTTTGTTTCCTCGTCTCGCCGCCTCATCCGGCGCTTAAGAAAACCCCGTCGGCGCTCTGCATCATTTGCGGCGGGAACACGTGCGCCTGCTCGCTGTTGGTGTTTGCCGGTGTACTTTTTGACAGTCCAGCTGCTCCTCCTGTCTCCTCTCCTGCAGGTTTCGCCTTTTTGCCGCCGCTCCCCGAAAATCCAAACAAACAGCAGCTCAGACAGAGACACGTAATCCATCATACCTCGCTCCTCTAAGGCGGTTATGCGATCACCTCGATCCGTCCTTTTGTCTGTCTCTGACAAACACCTCTCTAAACCTGGACGCCCGTCTTCAGCCACATTTATTCATCAATTCAACTGAAGAAATTAAGTTTTGTCAAGTATGTTTTTCGGGGAAAACTGCAGCCTGATTTTTTGTTTTCCCCCTCTGGCGATGTTTTTTTCCTCACAAAAGGACTTTGCTACAGTCCTTGATGTTGTATTGATACTGCCCTCTCAGCATGAACGCTGAGGTCTCCTGAGCAGAAAACATTGTGCTTGCATGTGTCTCATCCTTTGTTGAAAAAAAAAAAAAAGAAAAAAAAAAAAAACAAAAACAAAAGTTTGCGCTTTTTGCAGTTCACTGATGTCATTAAACTACATCTGTGCATAAAAAGGTCAGATTTCAAAAGTTGCCTCACGCGGCTAATTGAAAGCCGCCCACAGGTGGAGTTGCCCCGTGCGCCGCTACACCGACTCTCAAAGACCTCTGATTCCATTACGGTGAGATTAATGTATACGAGACCAAAATGCAGTTTTCAGGGAGATAAAATTCGGTCATAAGCTGTGTTTGAACAAACTTCCATCTCTGCTGCTAAGTGCACTCCATTTGCTGCCAAGGCTTTGAATTGGAGTGCCCATAGCGCGTATACTACTTTTCCTTAGATCACACAATGTGATGCTTCACTTCCTCTTCTAACGTGACAGATGAGTAAATTATGGCAATCTCAATTTGCTGCGTGTTGAGAACTGTATTGAGTGTTTGTTATGTAGGGAGCGGCGCGAATGAGGAATTTGTCCTTTAAAGCAAATTGTGCTTTTTCTTTTTTTTTTCCCTCTCTGAGGACACTGACGGTGCCATAACCGGTCTCAAGCTTTCACCAGCAAAGACATTCATTTCAGTCAACGGAAGGCGCTGAAGCAACTCGCCGCAGTCGAGGGTCACAGGAAGTCAATAGCGAATACATGCCTCATTTATCCCTTTCAGTTACAGAATATATACACGCTGACATAAACCCCCCTTCTCCCGTTACTGTGCCTGAATATTAATTTGATGATAAATTTACACAGGTCTGACACTTGTCTCAATTTGTGACAACGTTACTCAAGGCCATCACTGAAGGCGTCAGTCTGCCTGTGTAATCCTGTCCCCAAAATGTCAGCGTGCACACTTACAAGGCTGTCTTTGGAAAAATGAAAAGACCACAGCGGAGGGAGGCGGGTGCCTCAGATTGCCGCACTCTAAGCAGGGAGGAGGGAGGTAATGAGTGAAAACAAATAGGGAATTAAAACACGACATCTTCCTCTGCACTCTGATTAAAATAAAGCAGTGTTATTTTTTACCGAGGAGGTTATGATTATACCCACGTCCTTAAATTCTGAAAAAGCAGATGCTCAGTCAACAATAAGATATTCCTTTTTTTTTTTTTTTTTCTCACGGGGGTTGATTGCACATGCGAAGACAATCCTGAGGAAAGAAAAAAAAAAAAAACAAGCACTTTAAGTTACCGCTCTGAGACAGCCACTGTTTGGAAACAGCTAAAAGCCCGTACTAAATCTAGTGACACTGATGATGGCCGCCTGCTGAAACAGCTGCGCTCTCCCTGGAATAAAAATTAATTGACTTTTGCCTCTGCATCGTTTGCATCGTGCAAGTTTCCATTCTTCAATATATTTTTTTCTTACTTATCTAACCTGGAAGATCTCTTAAGAATGCAAAAACCTCTGATTATAAAGCAATATTCAGTTGCTATTTTATCGATTAAGCTGCCCGTATGGATCAGTGTATCGGATTAATTTTGTCATAAATACATTTTCAGATGACGTATGCACGTTTGAATCAGCACTGGTGCTATTCAGTGGGGACAATAAGAGGAATGCAAAATGACATATCATTTTAACTTTTATTTTCAATTCATTACAGAATTTTAAACAGATGATGACATATTTGTAAGAAGAAGTACCAGGACTTAAAACCATCATAAAAGATCATCCATATCTGCAAAAAAAGAGCAGTTTACTGTCGTCCATCTTCTGTGATGATAACTATAATAATGTTTTCATTATTGTAGTCATTAACATTGGCATTTTATTTAATGATGTATGATTCACCCTTATCTGAGTCTGACTAAGTGCTGGCGCGTCGTAACGCTGAAGGTGCGAGCGATAAATCGCGAAGCTCTCCTCTTAAGCTGCTCAGTGTACGTCAACTAATGTTCGAGACCGACAGAAGAAAAAGCTGCTGTTCACTTCTGAACATCTCTCGGAGTTTGCAGACAGACTGATTAATCTCAGGTGGGGACGACTGCCTGCAGAGAAGTCGTCCTAATGGTGCATTTTAAGATTTAAAAGGTACGACTGTCGGTGCACTCAGCCTTTCACACTGAAATATGGCTCTTACAATGCTCTTGAACATCTGTAATTTTCAACATGAGAGTCTTGACTGTAAGAATTTCAGAATTTCTGCCTTGACAAACACCTTTTATGCTGGAGGAACCACGTGTTTCTTTCTTTGGCCTTCTTCTTGTAATACAGTATGGATTCCATTTAAATTCCAAAGACCAATCTTAATGCCTCATGTGTACCGGTATGTAAATGTCATCTAGCGTCACGGTCTAACCCTATCCAAAGATTTCATACCACTCAATTAGAAAAGGTCACCGGAACAATGTTCCAGGTCTCATTCAGTTTTCATTCAAGCATGTCTCAATCTCGCACTCAGTCTGTCCTCTCTATTTCCCTCACTATTTACCTTCACGAGGAAAAAAAAAAAAGAAAAAAAAAGGTGCAAAATGTCACTGGAATAATAATTCCAGCCAGGAATTGAATGGCAGAGATGTCAGATTAATACAACCACCAACACTCTGAAAACATCAAAAACTGTTCTCTTAAACCTCAGTGCTGTAAAAGAAAATAAAAATTCATTTAAGGCTTTATCTGAAGAACAGGCAGTGTTTGAAGGCAGCAGTCTGAGCCGGTTGGTGGGGTCACGTGCAGTCACGGTGAAGCTCCTGAGTATTGAAAAGTTGGAGCAAATTGTTTGTTAGCAGAACTGCATGCTTGCTGGTATATTGATTCCTTCACATACTGACATATTTGTTATCTGATAATGTTGGTTACTGTGGATGTACTATTTTTCATGATACTGTCAACTGTCTAAGCTGCTGGTTGGAGTGTGTAGCATGAGCGTCAAACTAATTTTATGGGCCCCTCTGCTACACGCTCATCTTTTACAGCGTGATTTATTTCTAGCCTCCCTGTGTATTTCAAGCTAATATAGGAGCTGCGAGTGAATGTGCGACTATGCGAAAATAAACATATTGTGAATGGAGCTAAACTCGCCATAAAACGCCTACACGCTGTAAGTTAAAGCTCCCAGACGAAGGAAGTGGCGGATGGTGAATCTGACACTCCCACGAGGGACCGCGAGGACCAACACAAAGCAGAGCGTCACATTTTGGAGGATAATGACAACACGTCCGGGGCGCCGCTGTAATTTCGGCTCATGTGCAAAGCGCCTTGTGCAGAACGGGGAAGTGAAATGTGTGCAAATTAAGGGGTGTGATGATTATCAGCGGTGTTGCTTATTTTGTGCCTTTTTTAAAACAGCTGTGCCCGTCATGATGACACATGATGGAAACGCAGATTTGCCTCGCTATTGGAAATTTGTTTTTGGTGTGAAAGTTAAGAATGGTGGTGTGCAAGACAATATTATCATTGCCACGATTTTAGCATAATAGCGTCATATTAGCTGGATTGCATTAATACACTGGCAGTCCTTAGCTCCAATCTGACACATTATTTGAGGCTTGTTTGATCAATGCCAGGTGGCTATTTCAGTTTACACCTGAATATATTGTGGTGTTCAACTTTCAGTCTTGTTTATGTATGTTCTTCTCTTTAAAGACAAGTGTCCAGAAGAAAGAAGTGACGGCGTGACGGAGTGCCTAAGCATATTATATACATTGACTTGTTCAGGGTGATGTTGGATTAAGGTAACAAATAAAGACTGTTTTGGACATGTTTGTTTAAAAAAACAACCAATAGAAATTCTGACTCCAACAGATACAAGACTTGGGTATAGTTACAATGAAAGGGGAGGTCCTAAGCCTCCTATGAGAAAGCCTGGACACCATTAAAAAATGCTTTTATGTTAAAAGAGAAATTCTAGACCAATAAAAATCCTGCTCAAATTGTCTAAAAAGATATAAAAGGGTTATGGTTGGATTATACTTAAAGTGATGTTCTGAAGGTGCTGGTTCAGTTGTTCTGCAGGAGAGCTCAGGCTTTTGAATCTGTACTGAAGAATAAAAATCTCTGGACACAACCTTGTTGGGCTCCAGTGCTTATTTTAACAACAACTTTGAGAAGAAGATTTTCAACACTTAGAACATTTTGAGCAAGAGACTTTAAGAAAATTGACTGAGTCTGCAAACCCAGCCTGAGAAATCCACATCAATATCCTTATTTATACTTTTGTGTATTATAAGCTTGTCATTTCCTCACCTACATCAGTTGTCTGTAGGTGCTACATGAGAACTAGCTCATGTGCTGGATCATGTTTTATTCCAGAGATGCAAAAATCCCAACGCTTACACTGCGGCACATTTGACCTCATGAAATTCAGAGACGGCTCCCAGATTTGAAAGATGATTATGTTTGCATGAAATACGATTGTATAATTATGTTTTGCATTCTGTATAATCCCTCTGCACAGATGACTAAATTTAAATAAATGTAAATGCAACCCGTTACCTCGACATGGTAAACACATGCATGCATAACAAAAAGTCTTTAAAAATGCATGTTACAGTCTGAGGAAATATGAAAATGTGTATTTACAAGGCATTCTAGTTCATGTAGTTTATGCATATTTTATCGGACAGGTTCTTAAAAGATTCATTACGCAAACTCTAATGGGCTCTGGAAACTGTAACGTTCTCACAGGCACTTTTTGGATTAATAGAAGCATCTCTGCAGAAAATCTCCTTTTTCAGATTGTTCTAACTCTCATTCAAAGCTCATAGCGAGGTGGCTGTCAGTCATTTAACGCTGCACTTGGTAGGACTGAGGAGAAAGTGGACTTTCAGTGAAGGGGGCTGCACTCAAAATCACCTCCAGAGCTTCCCCGCGGAGTTCATCTGTCTGATTCTTTCGTTTAAGCTCAATTTACTACATTGGTCTTCTTCCCTTTATTTGTCTTTGTTGTGTAAACTGTTGTTGGCAAAGGAGGTTGGGTTTTCTCATCGCTTCGCTGTTTGTCAGCAATTGCATCCGCTCTGCCCAAAACGTGTGCAGATACAGTGATTGAAGCTTCGTCAATGGTGTCAGCTTTAACAAAAAAAAAAGCAATTGCAAAAATAAAATATATAATATAATAAAAAACTTAATGCAAGTTACCTATTGACATACTTATCTATGTACATTTTAACATATCTTCTTGTGTAAAAGTTACAGGGGGAGATATGTTAAAATGCACATAGATTATCATGTCGATGTGTCGCTGGAGAACCTTGTCAGGTTTTTAAGGTCGGCCGATGGTTGTAACATACATGCACAAAAAAAAAAAAAAAAAATCCATCCCATCAGAACAACCCAGCACCACTTAGCATTTCAAATAGCAGCACTGGAAACGACATGTCTCTTGGATGACGTGACGGAGCCAGTAAAATGAAACCGAATCACAATTTGTCTCAATTAGTTACGAGGATTTGGCATTTCTGTGACATTTTGCTTCTGTTGGCGCGTCTGTTACCAAGTCTTCCAGGTGAAAAGAAGATTCTGACTTTCTGACAATTAAACTAATTATTTTGAGGCGTTAACTTTAAGTTTCTCAACACCACAATCAAAATTCAAGTGGAAGTATCTGGGCAGATCACAGCCCTGTACTTTATACTTGTTATATATGTTATATATGTTAACAGAAAAGCCAATAAAGAAGCATTTTGTAAGATGTTGACGTACACAGGCCTAAACATACAAATGTGTGATAATTTATTATACTATAAGAGATGATTTCTAGGGCTGGTTAATCACATCATTATCTCATAATAATGGGTCTGAAATTATTATTAGAAACCACTGATGTGCTCTTCCTAAAACCAAAAAAAGCTTTACAGAAGCAAAGAAAATCAAGAGACACATTGAATATTATGAACTCGCAGCTTTTACTGTAGAGGTGGAGAGTAATTATTCTTAAATATAATGGTGTTACTGTTCACATAAAAGTAGTAAACACAGTAGTAAAAGACTGAAAGTAGAATATTATTTTAAAGGCTTTTATTGTGAAAATGATACTGTTTTTGGTGCATAAATATGAAATGGCATTCATTAAAAGCTACGACACAGCACTCGCTGTCAGATGAGGCGGGAATGTGTGATATTGGTGCAGTGTTTGAGTTACAGCATTAAATTACCACCGGTCTCTTTTCTTATACCAACACTTGTCTGTCTATTGAAATAATTAAACTTTGAATTAAACATTTGAAATGTTGCTGAGCATTATATCAGCCGGCTGTTTTCCTCCAACGTGACTGCATTCTTGGAGCTTTATGACTCCCACTGTCCCCTTGAAGTCTGTATAATAGTAATTGTGTACAGATTTGCATGTCATCGGCATGTCACTTCCCCAGGAATAATCTCCTGTATGCACGCTGTGATCTGGGAGAGTCTGACAGCTACACCAAACCCCTTCATTATTCACCCCACACATACAGCTTCATATTTATCTTTGTATTCGCACACTCCTAAAACCCCGCGACAGTCGGACTGACAGCATGTGACAGCTAAACATAAGTTTCGTATGTATTGGAGGGTGTGCATGGCTCAGACTCTGACAGAAATATATTTTGGCGATGAGGCGCACCGAAGCGTATGACGAGTGTGTTTTTCCATCAGCAAATCAAACTCATCAGGACTGCTTGAGAATACCCACAAATTTAAGCTGTCAAAGAAATCTTATTTGGCTCCTCAGAAACAATTACGTCTGTGGCAGCGGAGTGCTCGTGTGATTCACAAATAATGCATAATGGCAAGTAGATCAGTGGAACAAAAAAGTGGGTTTTGCACACTGGAGGAAATCACAGAGTGCAGAACGCACATGCAAGAAGACACAAAGTGAGCATACCGGAGCTGACAAACAGCAGATTCCCATTACAATATAAAAGGGGCACATGACTTAATGTAGTCTGCATTAAAAGATAAAAAAGACATGCATGTAAGCTGACATGCTGCACCGACACACTGCTCGTCAAAGCTCGAGGAAGCACATTCACACACTGCACGATGGGACTGTACTTTATTTTCTTATCTAAAATACCGCTACTTACTTTGTTGTACTTACTTAGACAGTTAATCTGGTTTTGATATTTATATATTTCCCATGCACGTTATTACAGTATGCAAATAAAATGTACTTTACATGGAGATTAAGGTTCAACGTAAATGAAATTTTCTGCTGCAGCAAACATCTCCGGTTCACTCTGACACAACCCTAAAGCCAAGCACACGAGGAAGGTACTGAAATCAAATGATAATACTGTATATATGCCATAGCAAAAACAGTTTTTGACATAAGCAAACAATCTTATTAAAGACCCCAGAGACACTAAGCAGAAAGTTTTACGGTGTAAAAATCAACTCATCAGTGCCCCCTGGTGGAAAAACTCAAACTTATTTTAGCGTTTCTTTCCTATGATTTTTTGTTGTTTATCTATGACACCAATAAGTGAATTTTGGCCAGGCCAATTTGTTATCTTTTTTTTTTTTTAAGCTCCAAAATTGGAATATATGTTGTGACTGAGGTGTAACTTTGACCTTTTATGTAACAGTAAATTTCCCAATTGTGGTCCATTTTGCTCCATTTTGATAAAAACAAATCATTTCACAGTTTAGTAACCTGGTTAAACCTTTAGCTGTGGTTCTCGGAAAAGCTCAGGGTTATTATTTTATAGGCAGCCGTCACGGGAAGTCAGTCAGGTCGGAGCAGAGCACTGTCGGGGACTTTTCATGACCCTTTGCAATTTCCTCAACAGCCCATAATGTGGCAGCCAAAGCTCCACTCCAACAACACAGCATGAGGTGCATCGCTGAACATCACTCTGCTGCGGCGTGGATTATTTGTCATCCACTTAATGTCTTCCTAATCTCATCTGCAGAAGTGAAGCCCTCGAAAAAGACAAGAACTGTAATTTGCCGTCGAGTTGCTTACATAACACAAAACAAGAAGCTCAAAGTTAAAACTAAACAGCTGAGCAATTCCTAACCCAATCAACAAAGCAAATTTATCTTAGTCCGATCAAAGTCCATTATCAGCATGAAGCTAACAACAGCTGCTCTGTTGTAATGGAAATCTTAATTACACACATTAATTATGCCGGGATGAATGCAAGAGAAATGATATATAAGCCATTATCATCAAAATCAATTGAACCATGCAAGACATAATGGACTCTTGCACTACATGCAGAAATGTGCTATACTTTAAGAGGGATTTGTATTACATAGACCCCCGCGGAGTAGACAACAAACCTTCTGAAGGCTCAGGCCCAGGCTTTGTTTCTATCAGTCCTCACCTTGGCCCATGATGGGATTTTTATCTGGAGGCCTGAAGGAGGGATCTGTTTGAATAGAATCTGGACAGGCCCTGAGATAGCCTGCTATTACCACCACCCAGCACCATAACAACCATCAATCTCCCCAAGTTTCTCTGTTTACACACAGGACAGCACAACGGTCATGAGTCATTGCCGCTTAGGATGCAGTTAGGGTGAAATTATGTTCCTCCACCTCTTCTGCCCGTCGCCCGGACACTCCTAATCAAGCTCCGCGGCGAATGTACTGTCAGCGGCAGGAGTATCTCGCCGACGTTGTGAGGAACAGCCGATATCCAACCAGTTATTACATCCAACATTGTTCCCCGCTGATTGCAATCACATGTCCCGGTTTTGTCTCTCTCACGAGCTCGGAGGCTCAGAGATCTTCGTGATTCGCTGCTTCTTTACAAACTGTCAGATGCACCAAGCCTGTCTGATTTCCCACTCTGGCTGCGCCGCCGTCCCAATTCATTTTCTATAACAGCAGAAGATTGCCGGGTCTCCACAATGTAACCCTGATGAGATGGGTTAGTGGGTGTGCACCTTCAGGGAGTATCCTTTTTTATTTTTTTTTCCAAATTCTGACAGAATCTGAACTGAGCTCACACACAAAATCCTGCGTTCACGTATGAAATTATTTTCTCTGACACGAGCTGCAGCCATAA
>JAOXYL010000059.1:4158007-4179344 GCA_028564955.1 Terapon puta
GGTGTTTGTTTCAAAAATCCAAAAATTAATCAACCCCAAGATGACACAAAAGACTCCTGCAATGAACATACTGTAAGTTGATCAATAACTAATTGATGATTAAAAATAATTGATATACAGTGGTACCTCTACTTATGAAAGGCTCTACATACGAAATTTTCAGGTTATGAAACGCCTCTTCAGAAAAATATTGCCTCGTGTTACAAAAGAATTTTCAGGATACTGAAAGTGAAAGTGGCGCGTCCGAGCTGCTCTGCCATTGGCTATCGCAGCATCTTCCTGGCATCCCATTGGCTGGGAGGGACCCCTATGTATATGTGCGTTTACCCAGCATCCTCTTAGTTTTCCCGTCGGGCCACGAGGATCACTGAAGCCTCAGTCTCATACTAGTGAAATTCAGTGAAGCACAAAGTGTTCGGACAGTTTTTCATCAGCTTTCGTCAGTGTTTATTTCAACTTTACATGTGTGTATTAACTTTTATTGTGCAGGAATCTAATTCTAACATGTATTTGATGCAGGTTTTGATGCATTTTTATAATTTATAAAAAATGTATGTCCGAATTATGGGGGGCTTGGAACCGATTAGGGCATTTATATGCAAAAAGCGTCTCTACTTACAAAATTTTCACCTTACGAAATCACTTCCAGAACGAATTAATTTCGTAAGTAGTGGTACCACTGTACTTATGATTCATTATCAGCTGTAGTCCTGAATTCATTTGATGAGCGGGAACTGAAACATGCTGACAAAATGGCGGCTTATGGCAAAAACAGGCCAAAGAATCAGTACGAAAGAGTAAAAGTCGGAAAGTCAGAGCGCATTCATTTGGACTCAGAGGACGATCAGCGAGACGTCACAAAGCCTGTTATCAAAAAGTTTTAACTCAGCATTTTAAACCTGATTGTCCGCTGACTTCGGGGACAAAGTCAAAGGTGATGTAATCTCGGAGACGTCAGCGCCATCAAAAATCAGAGCAAATGAGCAGATCCGGGCTGCCGAGCGATTTCAAACTGAAGATTATCTTGAGGGCGATAGTATCACGGCGAGCTCAGATTGGCATATTTTTTTCCGGCGATGATAAATGTGTTAATATCAGTGTGAGAGAGTGTCAAAGGTTTCTTTTTATATCTGTTGATTGTACTTCTCGCAGCCTCTCAGACTTCTTGGGAGATGTTTTGGGAGATGAGTCACGGACGAGGAGCGGCCTCCTCAGAAGTCTGGATCTTTGAAAGTTGTCCGTCTCGATCCCTCGGCGACGCGTTACACAACGTCGAGCACGTTCCCCGCACAAATATAGATCCAAGAGGTTTGTTGAAATGCTGGTTGTAGAAGAACGAACGCGAGAAAAAAACCAGCTTTCATTGTGAGGGAAAAAAAAAAAGAGGCGAATTTCTACAAAACACCACGATCCACATTATACAACCACTGGAACATTTAAAAATTAACACCTGGTGCTGCTCTGCTCTCACTTTTTCTTAGAAGTTTGTTCCTTTCAACACAACTTCAGAGGCACTTTATCCACAAGGGCACGAGTGTCGACTTCAGTGTTCCTGGACTTAATAATTACCTTTTATCCTGAACAGAGGGCTGCACAAGAACCTATTAAAATTAATTTAATTACTATTAAAGTACTATTAGAAGATGTGAGGGCTCTGCGGGGGGAAAATATCCTCATAACATTGTTGTCCTTTGACTTGATTAGACGCGATTTATTGAAATCATAAAGCTAACGACGGGTCGGGGAGCGACGTGAGCGAAAGCCGCCGCCTCGTGCTCGAAAAGGTTGCGAGCGATATGACGCGACGTGGCCTCATTTAACACGGGAGCTTGAATCAACATGTTAAAACTACAAAGCTTCCCTCAAGTATCCCCAGCATTGTCTGGTGTGTGTGTTTTTTTTCCCTTCTCCTTCCCTTTGTGCTATCTGAAAGTGCAATGCACAAGCACTGCAGGGCTTTCACAAAGCGCAGCGGGCAAACATATGAGGCTGGTAATAAAGGAACCTGAGAAGTGCGAGCGTGCTACAGTACGGGAATCTGAAGAAGCTCCAAGAAATCTCATTTGTGCTTTTCATGCCCTAAGCCTCTTGTCTCTAATCTATCCCACTTGATGTGTAGGTGTGTATGGGTGTGAAATGTGCTTTGCTTCCATGGCAAGGGTTCCGCATTGTTCTTGCCAACAGGAAGGAGAAAACGTTTGGCAAGATTTGGCCCGATTTTTCTCAAAACCCGAGCACCTACAAAGCACATTCAAAGGTAGTGGTGGTGGTGGTGGGGGGGAGAATAAAGAGCAGTGTTGCTCTGAGCATTCAGGGGCTTTGTGCGCACCATGACATCATCATTTCGTGCTTATGAACAATTATGTCGGTCACAATACAGACGTGAGTAGATGTCATGAACCTCGGATGATTGCGGCGTCCTCGGAGGAGCCGCGAGTGGCTCCTCTGCTTTCTTTTTCCGACACCAGAGAAGTGCCGCAGTTACCCCTCAACGCATAATTTCTACACTACAATACTTCTTTTTTTTTTCTGATGCATGTGCCCGAGATATGTATACTGTATTTACATCAAGCGCTCATGCCCCTCCTCCTTTGTCCTGTAGAATTGGAAGATTTCACTGTCAGTTCTATTAAAGATGATGAAACCACAATGAAATACCTATAACTGTGTAAAACGTGAAGCCTCCCACTGAGAAAAAAAAAAAAAACCCTCTCAGCAGGTGACTTGCTCAGGTTTTGTAATCCCCACCCTCGCATTCGTCTTCTGCCGAAATACTGAACAACATTTCGCAGAAAGCCGCTCTGGAAGATTTTTAATTTATTATCCCTAAATTATGAATTTCCTTTTATTTATAATTAACAGGTTGTATCTTTGGATCACTTTTGCTCGAGTGGATGGAGGCGGCGTCTGTCCAAACGGGCTGATCCGGCAAATTCATAGCAGCAATGAAATCTGGACTCTTTTCATTCAAAGTCAGAGTCATAGAAAAGTAAAGCGGAACTTATGTCTATATTTTCTTTAGTTAATTTATCATTTTAAATGGGTTGATTAGATTGAATATACAGAATATGGACAGCCATGCATGGGTTATAAGACAAGGGGGTGCAGACATGTAAAAGACCTGTTTACCTTTGGTGCATAAGACCCACAGATCAAAAGAAACACAAAATGACTACAAAAAATGCATATCATTGTTTTTTTTTTCTCTTTTGTAGTCATTTTGCATCTCATGGTCATAATTTTGTGTCTTTGTTGCTGTTTTCTGCCTCTGTGTAATAGTTTTACAGCATTTTGTCATTGTTCTGTCTCATCAATTGCTTCACCTTTGTTGACATTTTGCATCTATTTGAAGGTATTTTGCATCCGTTTGTAGTCACTTTCTCTTTGTAGACATTTTACCTGTCTTTATGGTTGTTTGATCGACTTTTCAGGCCTCCTGACCCACCGAGATCCAGGTAGACAGTAATTCATCCATGTTGACGACAGCATATTTGTTTTACGGCGTTAAATATCTTTCATTCATCTTTTTTTTTCCCCCTCCACACCAACTCTTGCCTTCACAATTTGGGAAATGGGAACTAAAATTTATGCCGTGGAGTGCTCGGCGAAGATACTTTCCATGTTCAATTGTAAAGCCATTCAGACTGTCTCTCACAGTAATAAGCCTCAGTGTTCAGTGCCTGAACAAATGAGATTCACAGCGCTGTATTAGATAACGTTAAATGAAATCCATAGATCAAGTTAAGTTGCTGCATCTGCCGGGCTCCTGAGAAGAAAAATCTAATATTGTTTGTGGAATTAATGCTCCTTTGAGGGTAAATCTTTGGAACATTATTGAACGTTTGTTTGCTGGATCTGTACTGTAGCCATTTTTCCTAAATAATATACAACCCAAGTGTGCAAAACAATGAAAAGGTGCAGATCACCTGCAGACAGCCCCCAAAATACATTTGTCGACACGCGATAGAGTTCGAATCCCATCTTTGTGAGTTACTTTTACTGTTTTAAGTGTGGGTTGGAGTAAGAAAATATAATTATAGTTACGTAATTGGATAAAAAAAATATAATTATCTCTTTTGTATGCATCAGCACTTATGGCTGAAAAGTTTTCCCACTTATTTTCTTGTCAATTCCCACAACAGCCAGCGCACGTCCATTAACAATCATGCATACGGCTGAAATGCCCTTGAGCAAGACACCAAAGGCCAGCCTACTCATTTATTGTAAATGAGCGCGAGCTAAATGGGAAACACGCCGAGAGATGCAGAAGTAGGTGGTCCGTGCTGAGAAATAATAATAGAAAGTCCCCGGTGTGGGTAGAAGACGTAACAGAAAGGTGCTAAGATCCCCCCGCACACCACCACCACCACCACACACACACACATACACACACACACACACACACACACATACAGATAGCTGCGACTTAATGATGACACATTTCATGCCGCACTGGAAAATACAAATGAATATTTTGTGCTCGGAAGGTGTTCAGCGAGGACTCAAAGACAGATGCTCTGGCTTGTGATTTCATAAAATAAAGATGATGATGGTGCCTGGCAAAAAAATAATAAATAAAAACACTGTTATTTGTAAAGGATCCTTATTGAATATTGAAATTAGAACAGCCTATTGGATGATTTTTCTCCTTATTCCTTTTTTCTGACTTATTGTCTTGCCCCATTTTATTCATAAGAACATTTTCGGGGTGCGTCCACGAGCATTTATGCACTCGAAGCTGAAGTACGTAGTGTTTTTATATCAAGAATGTATAAAATCAAGGTAAGTACGCACATGGTGATGAGGAAGAATTATAACCCAGCTCCTTTCTTCTCCACAGCTCTCCGAGCCGTTTCTTTAGGCTAACTGTTTCCCTCGCTGCTCTTATCAACACCATTTCTAGCAGCAGGCAACTATTTTCGGTGAAATTGCTCTCATATGCCCGCGGTGCACTACCTGCCCTGCACAAAACGCCGAACAAACAAAGACAGCTAATGGCTGGCGAGCACAGTGGAGCATTTAGTCTGTTAAAAGCCAGATATTTCTTCCCGGAGCTTAGGGTTAGGGGTACTTAAAGGGGAGTGAATATAAAACTTAAATTCATCAGATGGCTAAAAGCACAACTCTTAAATTAATGGCTCCGTATTAGCAGGGTGCTCAAGTGGGCAACTTATCAGGTTTTAACAGGTCAGTGATGTGTGAGGCTTTTTTTCATCCCCAAACATCCAAATAAATCAATCAGTAGGCTTTAACTGTACCTCACATCATGGATAATGTGAATCTTGTTTAGTTCAGAGTGCTACATCAAAATGAGGTGCAGAAATTAAAGTTATATAACCATCGAAATTAGCACAGTAACATGTGAACATGCAGACTCTGATTCGAACACCACAGTTGTGTTGTGAAGAAAGACCGTCCACATATATGTGAATTTAAAAAGTACATCAAAAGCTTCATGCCTTTTCAAGGATATGCTTTTGCAAGGTTGTAAATCCCTGAGTTTTAATTTAACTTAAGCGACGAAGCCAAATCTTCACACTGGATGATAAAGTGCCTGAGTTGAGGTCTTGACATAAAGTAATAAAGAAAGAACAAACAATTTACACTCTTCTCAATGAGGCTTGACTCAAAAATACCCAAAATAATGAAAATTTCTTTTTAAGCTGAATACCAATTGATAAGTTGGATCTAAAAACTATTTTTTTTTCTTCAGTTGCCTCTTAGGTTTCTTTACGTCTCATTATGTGCCTCTGCAGTGTCGGTGTGTATGTAAAACCCTATCGGAGCTGGTATGGATTACACAATGATATCTGGCTCAATCTATGCAGCGGGACAGAATTTTCCTGTCTGTTTTCATCAATGGCGTCAACGTGACAGGCAAAAGCAAATTTGGCAGGCTGACTCACACAGGGGCTGGTTGCAAGGTTAATTGGCAATGGGAATAATTGGCCACTGGGCTCAATTTGTCTGATGGGAGGAATTGGAAACCAATCTTACTGTCTGTTTGGAAGCTTTCCATACAATTCCTCAATGGAGGCATCTTTATCTGATGCTCCCCGCCTGAGCAACATCCTCCTCTCTGATCACGCTCGCCGCGAACGGTTGCGCCTGCCGCAGATCTGTAAACAAACGTCCGCGTCTATAAGGAGCAGTTTGGGTAAGTCGTATTTTTTCAAATCAATATTCTTAAATATTTCACTTCCTCCTCTGCGCACACGAGAAAAGCCAGTTTAAGACGTGACCAGGATGTAAAGAAGAGGGAAAAAAATGGATTATCTGCAATATTTCTCTATTTTTGTTAGGTTACATAGCAGTAAACATAAAAAAAGCACTAAGACTCTGGCTTATGAAGGTGTGAGTTCGATACACTACAGAAACTGTGTGTTTCTTTACTGCAGACCCCCTCACTTCTAGCTGCTTGCTAAGCACAGCCTTGCCTCAAGGGCATGATTTGCCTGCCTTTTCTGTTGATGGTTGTTTGTATCCACAAAGAGGGGATCAACAGAATCAGCATGTGAAATTGATTTTTCCCTCTGACTACATGTAAATGAACTTTCCAATGATTTTCAACTCGAAGCCGATGATGCAAGTTTAATGCCGTTTTGGCCTTGTTTTTGTACTCAACTTTGAGTCAAGCAGCGTGACGTGATGACGTGCTGCCACGCTGTGCTTCTTCTCAGATAAAATGGAAATAATGTTTGTTATGAACACTTGGATTGAGATGTCAAGATGAGATGCAATTTATACATGAACACATCCGTACTGATGTGATGTTTGAATGGCATTTGAAACTGCAGTATTTTTTTTTTTACTGTTAAATGTTAAATATTTAGAGAGACAATATACATATTATGACAGAGATCAATCTTTGATGCTCAGTCAGAGATCAATAAGACTTTAAGTATCCGAGCAGCAGGCTGAACTCCAATATTATGCAAAGTCTGGCAAGTATAGCTGTTTCTATATCGCTATCAAAATGTGTCTGCTGCAGCTTAAAATGCGGGATCGAGTATCGGGGAGTCCACGAATCCGATACCAGGATTCATTTGGTCTGTGATTCATCAGCTCGTTTCACCGGGAATCAATCAAAACACAGCCAACGCAGCAAGTTACACCACGCTGCCACCGTGGATGGACTACAGCTACGACCTTCAGCTACTATTTTCATTCATAATATTCACGGTGAAAACGAATATAAAAGGTGAAAATAACGTTTTTCAGAGCCAGAAAAAGTCTTTAATGTCATCTTTAAAGTGGAATAAAATGGCGACGTGTACAGTCTGCAGTTTTTGTTTTCAGTGTTTTAAGGTTTAACCTGCAACAATGACGGCAATTATATCACATCAATACAGAGTTATCAATATACAGTTGTTAAAAGATAATATAAATTCTAATTGCGGTTCCTAATGAATCTACATCTTCCTAATTTCACTGTAAAATTGTCCTTTTCCATCACTTTTTTGCTTCCCTGTATCTCTCTCCCAACTTATTCTTACTCTACACTAATTATATTAAATATACACATTCATACATTTTTACATGGACAGAAGAGGTATCGATAGACATAACTGATAGTGTATCAGTACTCAATGCTCTTTAAATTAGGAAACATAAAAATGATTAAGTTTGTTGTTGACAGTAAATATACAGCATGTTTTCTGTTGTGCCAGGATAAAAAAGCCATAACATAATACTTTCCTATAAAGTATATTATTATGAGACCCAAAGTTGTATTTTACTCTGAGGGATTTTATTCAGAAGATCTCAGAGGAGGCGCTGACACCCTCCAAAAAGGAAAAGTGTCAAACACAGTTAAACTGCAACACTTAAACTGCATAATTGTGAATTTTACATAAAATAAGTGGAAACACCTTCGCAGAAATATTAAGGGAACCACTATCCTACGATGAGGTGTCTGAATTTTTCTTGACAGCATTAAACAACTTGAGAGCCTTGAGTGAAAAATAAATAAATAAAAAAAAGGGATTCACAGTGTCAAAAGCTTTATAAATAAATACTTTTCCAAAATTTGTTTTAGAAAGTGCACATTTTTCAGTAAATTGTAATAAAAATGTTAATGTTAATAATTTTCTTCGCGTTAGGAGGAGATAAATATTTAAAAGTGGCTTTCAGGGAGTTCAGTTAGTCGAGTGTTTTCTAGTCGCTGTGACTTAAAAGCTGAGTGTCATGTTTGGTACAGGCAGGAGTAAACAGAAAAAAAAAACCTCCCAGAGTGGAGGAAGAGGAAAAAAGGGGTGAAAAAAACCCAGAATTAAATCATCTTGTGCTTTTATGAACCTCAACTTAATCTGTCAGGTGTGATGGTGACAAACTTCACAGCCAGTTTTAACAAAGTAAAGCACAGCATGCTGTTGTCTTACACCCAAAACTGAAATACTTTGCAAGATTTGTATTTTTTTTTACCTCTTTCTTGTCTAAAACTTGTCCCTCAATGCATTTCAGTGTCTGACATACAGCTTTTGGTGCAGAACTGCAAATGTATGTGAATTGCAAGCAGTTCGACCAACCAACCGGTCCTTTCAGATTGTTCAAATGACATAATCTGTCCGATACCCGCGAGAAAAATACCAGTGAAAAGCAAAGAAAGTTTAATTTTGTGCAGCAGAGGAAGAACGTGTGTGTTTTTAATTACTCGGTGATCCCCTCAGGTTTATCTTGTGACTGGGGCCGCATGGAAAAACCCTACGGTGTGTAAACCTCGGTATCAGCTGAGGATTAACAGTCAGGCTCGCCTGGTAGACGCATGTACTGTCGTCTCCATCTGATCCCTCATCAGGCAGTTTAACTCGCTCGGTAAAAAGATCAGTAAGGAGTCATATCTGCTTTTTTTTAAAACTTTTTTTTAACTTTTTAACCTAATTATCTACGTTTACTTTGACTATAAGTATTGTAATGGAAATGCTTATAATGGAGGACTTTATTAGACTTTATTAGATGAAATGTTAGGTTCTGCACATGCATGTTGATGGATTCGAATTTGATTTCCCTCTTTTTTTTTAATCTGATATGTCATTTCCTGCAGACCAATAGAACAAAATGACCAAAATAACAGCCGTTTGGCCCGTGGCATCAACTATCATGCTACCATCAAAGTCACCGGGGTCGCTCATTTCGCCCATTCGAACCGAGAGTGATGGATCTGATTTTTACGACATGAAAAGAGATTTTGGGACAAAATCTGCACCCTTATTCAGTTTATCATGGATAATGTATAAATTGAGAGATTTATGTTGAGGCTAATGTATGTTTTTGTCTCTTGGACTCAAGTTCGACATGTGCAAAAAGAAATATTAATGCTGTTGTAGCTTGGCATTAGCGTCTTTAGTGGGGAGTTGATAGAGAGATAGCTTTTGATGAAAAGCGAGTGGTAAATTGCATTTATCGCCACATTGCAAAGTTCCTCCCTAATGATAATTAATTCCAGATATTTATAGTGCAGGGAGCTGAATCCTTTTCATATGCAGTCAAATTCCTGAGGCGCTCACACTTAGGTGCATCTGGGGATTTATTTACTCTCCTTCCATAATTCAGCTGACATATGAAATCAAATTCAAGAAATTAATTTAAGATGAAGTTGAAGATGAAAGTCAAGTATGTTTTTTTTCTTCAACGAGACTCCAGGTCCTGTTTTAGTGATTACAGTGTCATTTATAAGGCTTCGCGAATTAACTTTTTGCACAAACCTCAGCAACAGAAATTCGCACGCCACTTTAGCTGAATAAGCCAATTTGGGAAAGGTAGAGTTGTGGAGGAGAAATGTGTCGGACGAGGCTTTGAAACCCTTTCAACATCTTTTCCTTAAAAAAAGCAAAGTAATAAAATGAGAAATCTTAATATTCAGTCTCTTTGAACACCCGCTCGTGTGTTAACATCATCTTCTCCTCACTCCCAATCTCCACATCACTGCCATTTCCTTTTAACTCTCCCTTTTCTCTTCCGGCTCCGAATAGTTTTTAAAATAATCCGGACACGAATGAGCCATTTTTCCTGATAAACCACTTTAACATACAACAAATCAAGATTATTAGTAATAGGCTGAACATGAGTAACACAGGTGTACTATGCCGAAGAGCTGGAGTTAAAGAAATTTGTTCAATGTCATCCTCCTTGTAGAACAAGTTAGTTCATTACAATGCAGTTGTGGGACGTTCACCTCGCTCTGACTTTCTGCTCAGACGCCAGCGAGTCAACCTTTCATCCGAGAGCTCGGCTAAACAATGCTTCCCTAATCATTAAAGTGGCTAAGCCTGCAGATGAGCTCACAGGGTATAACGCACCCATCACAGTAATCATTACTGACAGGACATGCAGCTGCTAATGATCTTCTCTTAATCACACTTAATCAGGTAATAATGATTTTGAGGTGAGAGATGAAGCGCTCGCTCTCCCGCTTTCGCCATGGAGAGGCCTTGTTTCACTTGACTGGTTTTTCGGTGTCGGCGGGGGTGTGTGGGGGGTGGGGGGGCCCGGAGGGGGCGGCGCCTCCATATGCCGCACTTCTCCCGACTCGCGGGGTCACTTGTTGGGGATTGGAGGGAGGAGGGATTTATGAATCGGGTCCTAACTCCTGCCAGGCTGTGTGACCGTGGCCTTAGATCATAAAGGACCAATGGGAGACGGGACAGTGCACAAAAAAACCCAAAAAAAACAAAAAAAAACTGAGCAGAGAGGAAAGAAGAAAGCAACACACAAACATTTTGGACGCCTGGATATTAGTTTTCTCTTCATGCACAGCAACACCCAGCCCAAAATAGTGTTTGTATAGTTTGAAGTAACATGATTTCTCTTCAATTCATTTTACACAGATTTATTCTGCACTACAGAAGATGAGAGCTGATACAAACCGCATTTGAAATAAACAAACCTAACCTCCAAAAATGAATTACAAATACAGCATTCAGTAATAAAAGTACAGATACGGGAGTTACATGATTGGCTGATTGGTGAAATGGGATGTGGACGGGGACCATCCTGTTCACAATATAATCGAGAGGTTTTCTGTGTCCAGGTGAGGTCAGAAAAAAAAAAAAATCTTTCGAACATAAAATGGTTTGTTTTCCTGTGATGGCAGTTTGACTATCTCATTATTGTGCTACAACAACATTTACTGTTTCTTCTTGTTATAGTTGAGAAAGAAAGTGTGTCTCCATCTTAAACTCTCCCGGTGGTTGTGATTTTTATTATTTCGACACAGCAGTGAAACTTCCCAGGCTTTGACTGCATGGCCGGGCAAAAGAATAGGACAGAGCAGAATATATCTTTATAGTCATTGTACACTGTGCAACGAAACTGAGAGTTTCAGTGCTGAAAACAGCAAGGACAGTAGAGAAAAAACAAAGAGTAGGAACAAAGAAATATAAAAATACAACTCAACAAATAGATAAAAATCACACACATACAGAATAAAAAATCAAGTTATTAAGTTATTGCACTCCCCAAAAATGACATGCTAATCATAAAGCATTTTATCAACATGAGATAAAGTGGGATAGTAAACCTAATGTCTTAATAGACAAAGAGAGATTCAGATAAACAAGCGAACTCTGCAGCTCCGAGTTTAAATACCGATCTTCATGTAATACTGCGTGTTTTGTCAGGGGATTTGCAGAACTTGAAAAACATCACAAAGGCACTAAATGCAACTTGCACTGTTAGATAGTGAAGTTGAACTGCGCTGAGGAGGTTTGCTTACTTTTACTGCAAGCATATGCTCATGTTTTATTGCAGCCATATGCTCATGCAATGCAATGACAAAACATCACTGTTGTCCTTTTAGTTCTGGCAACTTCAGCTGAAGTTATTGTTTTCACTCAAGCACAAGTTAGTAGAGCTGAGGTAGGATAAGAGCGAGCGAAAGTAAAAAAAAAAACACCTCTCCGACCTCCACACTTACCATGTCAAGCTATTGACTGGTAGTAACAGTGTCCATCCACGTGTCCAGTTTCTAAATCTATTATTTCCATTCAGGGTCACGGGGATACGGAGCCCGTCCCAGCATGCAGCGGGCATCGGGCAGAGAAACACCCCGGGCAGGTTGGTGGTCAATCACAGAGCTAAAACTCGGAAAAACAAGCCCAGCTCACACCCGCGGGCAATTTGGAGGAACCAATTATGGACTAAAGTCTTTGTGTGAGATTCCTCCAGTCGCTCATGTTTACTCTGACAGTCCAGACACTCAAAGTCCAGGCAGATTAAACCGAAGTCAAACCGTCCTGTTTTACCCACAAACCCTCTGAAGTCTCTGTTATAACTGTATTTCATCAATGTGAAAACATCTTTCTACTTTTTAAAACAAAGGCGTGAGGTAAAATAATCTTTTGCAAGAAAAAAAAAAACTATGTTTCTTTTGCTGAACATGTAGTAACCATGAAATAATTGAACGCTGAATTTCCCCTCATTTTCATAACATCTCGAGGCTGTTGCTTTCCTTACATCACTATTACAAACCTCGCTGAGCAGGTTTAACAAAAGGGGAAAAAAAAAAATGACATGACTTTGTATTTCTGTTCGCCTTGTTCAGCTGTTAAACATTAATATTTCATCTGTGATATCCTAAAATGAGGCGTAACAATAGCGAAGGTTTGCTAAAAGCCATTAACGTTTGATCCAAATCCCCTGTATGTACTTAAATAAGTGTTAATTCACGGCCTAAAAAAAAAAAAAAAGTTCCAACAAACAGTATTAATGCTGTTTTAAGAAATATACAGAACAAAATGGGCTTTGAGCTAAGAGGCACGGAGAGCCAGTGGAAGTCTCAAAGAGCTGTTTAAAGTGAACAAATACACAATAAAATACTGAAAATATTCCACTCGTCTTCAGGAGACCTGTTGGAACCGAATTTTTTACACATTAATCCTCAGCTGGCGGGGTAAAAATCCCCGCTCTTCTTCCTGCTCTCCAGCTAAATCCAAGGGCCTTTATCACTTTTATCACACTCTCCGTGGTCACACAGCCTGGCAGTGAACCGTGGCCTTTACTAATTGTAAACTCAATGAAGCATTCTTAACAGATGCTGGTGGAACGGCTCCATTAGGCCTTACAGGCGGCTGTCGTCCACATATCAAAGCCATGAAAAGTCAAACTGTCATTATCACGCGGCTCAAACCACATCTATCCCACCCGCCAATTTAATTCTTATTAAATGCACATTATAAGTGGAGATGGATGGTCTTGGTCGAGTGGAGTTGGAGCTTTGGAAAGACTTTTGGTAGGACACGCGCTCGCCCGCCCGCTCTCCTTTTTAAAATGTTGACCGTAAAGTTATTTCCGAGCGCAGAAATAAAGCCCGTCGCGTCGGCAGCGATGGAAATGTGGAGTATTTACAGCTGTGGGATGCGATTTGAATGGATTTGACAGATAAAAAGGTGGTCCAGAATGTGTGCGGACCCTCTGCGGGGAGCGATTGCGCGGCGAAAACAAAGCCGTTACAGTTCCTGTGTTGCTCTGCCAGCTTCAGCGAGAGCAACCGCACGTGACACAACAAATAGGCTTTGGGCTGTGTGATGCTGAGGTTATACCAAATGACTCCCAGACCATGGTCGCTTATCTCTATGCGGCTTTATTTTTATATTTCTCTCTCTCTCTCTCTATTTTTTAAAAAAAATAAATGAGGGATTAATTATTGCCTCTAAAAAAGAGAAGAGGAAGCTGCGTTCAGGAGATAAATCTACTGTAGTGGTTGCCCCCCTCTTGTGAGAAAAAAAAAAAAAAGGGTGTGGGATGGTTTAGTATAGCAGGGAAGTAAATAAAACAGGCAAAATGCAATTTAACTCATATTTTTTTCTTTAATTAGGAAAACCAAATAGAAACAATTACTCCTGCAAATTTCTCAACTGGAGAGTGATGAATGTTTTTTGCAGCCGTTGTTTATGTTCAAATGATTAATTGATACACTTTACACGGTAATTAGCATGCAATTATCATTTTCGGTTTCAGCCATCCAAAACAAATCGAACTGATAATAAACTGGCATCTTTATAATATCCATGATATTGCGTGCTATGTGCCATTGGGTCTTTTTTTCCCTCCATTTTGTTTATTCCTTGCGCCGCGTGACCTCGAGTCACCTTTAAAAAGGTGTTTTTTCTTTTTTTTTTTTTTTTTTTTGCGATCTACAGCAGCACTGGTATTTCAAACAATCATGTGATTGTGACAAGGTGCGTGGCAAGCCTCCCATGTGTGTGTAACAACAAGCCAGCTGCTCCTCGGGGATATTACCGCCGACAATCCTCCTTGAATATTCATCAGGCACTGTTGCTGGCGCTCGCGTTCACACACACACACACACACACACACACACACACAGATGATCATCATATACAACAATGTTCCCCTGATCAAAGAGAGCTCATTATCTCCCTGTCGTGCTGCAGAGTTCGGCTGAAATAACCAATCAGCTGAAGCTCTCAGAGAGTTCGGTTTCTCTTTCTGCCTGTCTCAGCACACCGTCTCCTTTCGGCTGGCGACGCTTTAACCACGGCACATTTTGATTCTTCTGCTCTCACCAAATGTTGATTCGAGAGTCTGCTCGGAGAGAGAGGGCCCTTTGATTGCATTAACAATAAATGAGAAAGTGTGTCTGATTTATCTCTAGTGTGCCGTTTGATTCCGCCCGCCACCGAGATTTCTGTCTGATAATCAGCCTCTTGAAATGAGTGGTCGAATCGCTCCTCAAGATGTCCCATTTGATATGCGTGGGTTGGCATTAATGCATACGTAATGGCTGGCAATTTCTGAGAAGTGAGAATGAGATTTGACCCGGATTATCCACTTTTGGCGCTGCCCAAATTACTGCGATAATCACAGATCAGATTTGTCAATTGACCTCCGCTCTTGTCAGACAGACCTGCAGCGGATCTGCTAATGACGATGCCCACAGGAAGCAGCCTGTGCAAAACTGTAATACAACTTTTTTTTTTTCTGTTATTAAAGTCACACAGAGGACTATGGAGAAGATTATAAGAGTGGAGCCAACACTCAAAGATGCATATTTACTGCGTCTCCCTTTTGAAAATCTTAGAGATAGATAGTGGAGGGGAGATTTGATTGGCTGGATTATTTTGTCCTAGAAATAAAATTATGGTACTGATGGATGCATGATGATGGAGGAACAATTTTTGGGGGCATTTTTACAATATAAAAAGTTTTGAAGTGCATTGAGATGTTTTGGTGTAGTTAATGTACGGTAAATGTAATATTATTTTTTATTTTTCTTCTCATCACAACAGCAGCAAGCTGGCATGACATGAGACAGAAATTCAGGATCATTGCAGCAATTCAAGATTTGTGAGTTCAGGCAAACCACAAGGAGCAAAAGATAGTTAAAAATAAAACAGTGCTGATTTTTTTTTTTTTGTAGAATATCTGTTAGAATAAAAATCCGTATATATCGACAGCAGCTCCCACAGGAGAAATCCACATTATGAAGGATAGGCCCTTTTTAGAGTGTTATGGCATTGATGTAAATGTAAGACGTCCTCGCTCTGCGCGGTGCCAAGTATTCACATCAAGTACAGTACTTGAGCACATTTTACTTCTCATCTTTTGATTTTTCTCTTCACCTATTTATCCGTCTTTAACCACTTATGTTCTTCAGGGTCGAGCTGGAGCCTGTCCCTGCTCGCACTGTGAGCGAGGACGGCGGTGGGGGGGTCACGAGGTAGCATGCCGACTCCACACCGAGAGGCCCCCGGTGGCCATCAGAGTCAAACCAAGCCCATTATCAACTTTAGCACCAGTTAACTGTCAGGTGGCACAGAGATCAAGGTGTCTATATAAAATGTGTTCATGTGTTGTCCACAGGGCTGCAGTTATTTTCACCGTCAAGTCAACTGCAGGTTATTTTCTGTATTAACGTCTATCAAATCAATCTATTGGGTAATATAAAAAGCAGTGAAAAACGCACATTGCAATTTCCCAAAGCGCAAACAGGCATTCGCATCCTCAATTAATCATCTAAAGCAATTACACAAAAATGAAAATTAAAGTCCTCAAAGAGAGTCTTCTGTAAAAAATGTGTGGAAAGCTGCTGAAGTGCAGCTGAAACGCCTCCAGGAGGTTTTCCAAGGGAGCCCGTTTTGTTCATAATATACAGTTATATTACAGTTAACCTAGAGATTAATGAGCAGCTGCGTTACCTCGCCAATAATGACGAGATCATTAAAGACAGTTGAAAGCTGCTGAAGCTGCACAATAGCTACAGTCGGCTCCTCGGCTCTGCACCGGGTCAGACCGCCTGCAGCGTAAAAACCAGGTAAGACTGATTATCATGTTTGCTTATTAAACTTCTTTTTTTTTTTTTTTTTCTCCCGGTTGATAATAATCAGCTGTATATGAATATAAAAGGTCGCAAATAACTGCACGGGAAGGTGAGGGGGGGATGTTTCATGCAAATTCGCCCCTTCTGTGCGGAGATAAGAAGCTCAGGATAACGCCGCCCTGCTCACAAAGCGTGTGTGCGGGAGGCGCCGACACCTTCATCATCTCCATAGGTTGAAGGGCCTAATCCAACACAAACATCGATCTGGTGTTTCACATTACTGCGGGTGTTTTGTTTTGTTTTTTTTTCTCGCCGACTCCTGACTGATGCTCGTCCGCTTGAAACGTCAAGCCTTTTTTTTTTTTTTTTTTATTATTGTTTATTTGCCTTAATTTGGTTTTTGCTTTTCCCCCGTCCAGCCGGCTAATGGTTTTCAGCATTCCCCCAGAAGCGGAGGCCTCCCGGGGTGTTTTCAAAGTAATTTGGTTCCACCTGAGGAGACACACATGCTCGCTCAAATGCAGAATCAATATTAATCGACTCAGAGGAGGGTGTGCGGTTGAGGAGGGGGGGGCATGTCTTCAAGTAGATGTTGCAGCCTGGAGATAATATTTTAGGTTGAAGTGTTCGGACGGTGCTGCCGCGGTCACCGCCGGGGTTATTGATGACCTCGAGAGGCTCTTTGTCTCCATGTTTCTGTCTTATTCATTTTCTCGCTCCCCTCAGAGAGCCCCGCCGCCGCCATCATTCCATCACTCCGGGAATTTCCCCTTCAGTTTCTTTCTCTCCGGGCCCGTATCAATAATCCTTGATGGACTGAATAAATGCTGAGACGCGGCTCGGTATTCCACATTTTCCAGACTCATGTTCGGATCTGGTTAGATGGAATATCGATCCCGTATGATGCCTCGATTAAAAGTTAACATTTGCTCAAACGACTTGTGCTAATCACTCCTTAAAGGCGAGCGGCCGCCTTTTTAATGAGGCGTCCCGCTCCGCCGCGCCGTGCGCTGACAGCTTTATCTGTAAACTTACCCGCATTCGCCCCCTTGTTCTTAAAATCAGCGCCGCAGAACCGCTCGTTTGAATTATTCACAAGGACTAACTGTGAAATAATAATTGATCCGAACGCGAGCAAAGACTGGAGGTACTTGAGGTCAAACAGACCCGCTAAAAGAAATCCCCTCCTCGGGAAACTTTTGCAAAAACCAACTTTTGTGACATTTCAGATTGTGCATTGTTCGCAACACGGCTCTCAGTCTCCTTCTTCTTCACCGCCTCCAAGTGCACAGCATCGTTTTCGTGCCACTTTACCTCCACTGTTAGTGTGAAACCGGCAGCAGGAAGGTGAACCGTCGCACTCTCTCACATATAAATAGCTCTGTAGTCCTACCTCAGATACAAAAAAACACTGTTCCTTTACATTACAATTCATAATTGATCAAAGATGTTGCATACATGATTAGATCTCCCCTAAAGGCAGTGAAGTAGTAGAGATATTAAAATGTCAGATCAAACGCTCGCCTTCTCATGTAAACGGCGTACAAGAAGTGTCTGTACCTTACTACTGAATATCATATTAAATGGATTTACTCTGCATTTGGAAATCCATCCAGTGCTCATTCAGAGCCCTCACTCTGATCTCAGAGCAGCACACGGAGGTCATGGGATTAAGATTTTCACTCAGTTTTCAATCCCCTTCAGTCTTGGCAAAAGTATATCACAATGCAGCTTTATTCCGTTGCTTTTTTTTTTTTTTTCCATCGCAGCGTGTAACAAACACAGATGGCGCAATTAGCAACCGTACTGTGGATTTTCACATTTTCCTCTCAGTCACTGAAACAGCAAGTGTTATTATCACATTTGAGTCTCTTTTTTCTCCTCATAAACTAAGAGGGAAGCTTCCTTATAGACTTTTATTCAGCATCAGCCTTGACATTCGAAACGTGTGACCTGCTGTTTTAGGGCTCAGGGGATCACCCACGTGGAAATTTAAAATTGAAAATATAACGTTTTATTACCAAATATCTGAATACTGAACTGAATATCAGTAGATGGGGGTAATCCTGAAAAAAAACCCTCTCAGGTAGGTTTTTTTCTTCCTTTCAGTGCTTTGCGCCATTGCACCTTTGTGGGACTTTGAAAAGTAAGTGAAGATTTCACTGAGTCACTTTCTCAGCTTTGCATTCTCGCCCTGCAGCGAATGTAAAATGATGATCTTCTGGTTACAAGCCCACATTTCTAACCTTTAGACCTGAGATTTCTAGGATTTCTGAACTGGCAGGATTTTTCTACTTGGCATGACACACAGCCTCTGGCAACACTGCCAGCTTCTCGCAGTAACAAACCACCAGGAGACTCCAGAAATTCGAGAGAAATTTAGGCTTTAAATTGCCTCCTGGCAAAATGAGTCTTTCAAATGGGTTACTTTACGAGGAAACAACTGCGAGTAAATGGTGAAATTATCGGGGTTAATATCCATTTCCTTAGCTTTATTTGCTGTATGTTAGCCTACAAATTGATGTTACCCACACTGGCTTAAAGCTGTTTACACTAATCACTGCATTACAAATGTAATATAATTAAGATAATCACTACATACATGTATTTGCTCTCTTTGGTCACCCACTTGTCGCGTTATCCAAAGGGGCAAACAAATCAATTATAGCATCTTTCTACTCAAAAACATTTTGTTGATAACCGCTCTGATATCTTTGTTGCTGCTCGGAGATGACAGATTTAGTTCTTATCCACTCTGCCAAAGAAAAACACCTCCATTTCTTAAGGTTATCTGCCAGGTTGCACGCATCGAATTAAAGCTTGGCGCTTCGTGCTCATGAGCAATCGTCGTTTAACCTCTTAGTACAAAATCATATTATACATGCTCTCATTTTACCATTTGGGACCTGTATTTAAGGACGCCGTTTTTTTTTTTTTTTGTCGCATTGATGATATTTTCCCTTGTTTCACACAAATACTCAGACCTGAGAGTGCCCGCGAACCCCCGTCTTGACAAATTCCCATTTAGAGCGGCGCAACATGTTGTCAGTAGTGGAAACTGTTGATTGATGGGCCTGATGCATCCGGAGGCCTCTCAGCACACCCGGCGCGTCGACAGGTGAGGTTAAAATCCTGTCACTCAGCAGTTCGGCTCCCATTACTTATTCAGCGCTCTTGCATTCGGCCGGTGCAACTGAGAAGAGGGAGGTGGTGGTGGGGAGGGAGGGGGGGGTGAACACAATTAATGAAGCTATCCCTGCAGGATTAAGCGGCGCTGCTTTCACACAGCTTTCAGCAGAGACGTCTGTACCTTAAATGGATTCCCGCTGTATAATATTCCAGCATCCTCAAAAACTCGGCCCGTGTTATCTTAGTGGAAGAATGCCTGGAGGATAAACAGTTTCTTCTGCCCTTCAGGCGAAGCTTATTTTTCTGCATTTGTTTCAAGATGACTCAGTCAGCACATAAACGCCGAGCCGTCGCAGGACAGTCAGAATTGGTGGGGTAGAAACTCGCCGGTGCTGCAGCAATCACGGGAAACGTATGAGTTAGGTGAGATGTAGCCTTGTGTTCACGCTGTTGGTGTGAGATAAGACAAGGCCAATTTCATATTTTTACCCCGTCGACAGCAGCTGGCAAGTTTTATTCCCGCCGCACGGTTTGGCTATTGCTCATGTGTCAGAAGTGGATTCCACTCGGCGAGATTCGCAAACTCACACTTCACTTTGTTTTATGTTCGACTTTGTCACAAAACTCTGCTTAATAAAAACGGGGGAAGATGCTGATGTCTGTGCGGCCTTTTTACAAAACGGCGTCTGAGCAAACAAACCCACGCTTTAATAAGACCAGCGACTGTGACGGAAATGGATCCATACGTGTAAAGATTTTAGGATTATCGCAGTGATGCTATGAGGGTGATAAGCGTCATATGTCTGTGGTATCTTTGCCATGATCGAAGAGTAGAAATTAAAAAAAAAAAAAAAATTGGATAAAGAAAAAAACTACCTAAAACAAACACAACACAAAACTAATTAAAAAGATTTTCCTTGTAATATTGTTTTTACTCTCTCACCATATTGCTTGGTAACCATGCGAGCGTTTCCGGGGCTAGAGGCTATCAGGATCCAGCCTCTGTTGCCAAGGAGACGGAGGATGCATCGTAATCAAAAGCAGGTTTCGAGCTAACTTTCACAGACCGGCTCCTCCCAGTCTCATTCCTCACAAACTGAAGATCGTCTCTGCAAAGATCGACAGCCGTGTGGCGACTCTTACGCTGCAGTGGAGGTAGGGGGCGCTGTCTTCTCCGAGCTTATGAATATTATATGTTATATAATATCAATTGGTTAACTTCACCATTGTCACAACCTGCACATTTAATAAATGACGTCTTACTATTAAGCCTGAAACATTTCATGATGTAAATGTTAGGGCCACACGGGAACAAAAAACATATTACTTTTCTTTATCACTCCCTCTTCATCCTCACTCCGGCTGATTAAACACCCCATAAGACTGAACATAAACCAACCTATAATAATCCTATAAAAAAAAAAAAGACATCCAATTAGTCCTCCCTGGATATCTGTTCTGTAGAGGATTTATGAAACATGATATCTGGTCAAAATCATGCAATGACAGTTTTAATAAAACCCTGAATAAAGTCATCATCTAACAAGCTGATTAAGCAGTGTTTTTTTTTTTTTTTTTTTTTTAAAGGGGGTCACCAGGAATCCAAATGTAAAATGAACTACTTTTAAAATCATATTGAATCATCTTTCATTGCAAATTAAAACAACTCACTGCGGCAGCCTTGTTAAGCCCTCGTAAGAGCGTTTCTCTTAAACGCGGGGAGACGAGATTACTTGCAGGTGTTGAATCCGATCCGAACAACCCCGCACAGCAGATGGGTTAAGCATTTGATTTCCATCTATAATTACCTCCAGGTTGACAGTTGCCAATCCGCTGTGTGTTGTAAATATAATCTTTGTAAGGGATGCTCGCGTGGATCCTCTTTCCTGTCAGAGAGGCTGCGAGTGTGCTCCTCGCACCTGTCGCCGG
>JAOXYL010000059.1:4194666-4208040 GCA_028564955.1 Terapon puta
AAGTGAAATTATCTTGCTGCATGGACAGATAATTTCACTTGTTTTGAGAACATTTTCCCTCAGATTTAGTGTTTTTAGCTTATTTTTAGACCCCCTTTTTTTGCAGTGTTTGGGTTGTGGGAGGAATCCGCGCAGGCACAGGGAGGAGAACATGTAATCTCCACACCTGGGGTTTGAACCCCGAACCGTCTTAGCTAACCCTCTAACCACTACACCACACCGTCACCCATCATTTTATACCATCATAATTACTTACTCGACTGGAGTTTTAAAAGTTTAAAGCATTTGGAGGAAAAAGGATGTTTCTATTTCACTGAGTTCATAAAAATAAATAATAAAAAAAAAACTTTTCTTGCTCTTCTTTTTGAAAGTGCATCATTTTAGCACTTCGGTGTCGATCTGCTGTTTGCTCTCGGGCTCTGTCCGTGGTGCTGATGATTGTCTTGCTAACATCCTGTTTTGCTGCGCGCATACGTCACCTCATCCTACCTGCACTTTTGTTTCTGATGCTCTTAAGGTCATCTGCACAGTGTTGCACTTCATCAGCGTTTGACCTCAGAATACCTTCCTGTTGTCCTTTTCCTGCTCTGAACCTTTTAGGGAACAGCGCATCTTAGCTGCAACAAGCAACGCATATGTGACGTTAACTGAATGTTCAGCGCGTCTATGATATGGTTTAATGAAGGTCGGGGATGAGGGAAACAACATTAACAACATCCTGTTTTGCCAGTTGAATACACAGGAAGAGCATTAAATGGAAGAATGAATGTAAATTAATGTGCACATGCATGTAAGCTTTTTTTAAAAAAAAGAATATTAATATTATCTTTTTTAAAACAAGCTCAGACAGCAGTAGTCCAACTTTTCTGCTTCCTTTCTAAAAAAGGTCTGGGGTCAGTTTTGCCAGACAGCTGCTGGATAAATGCGTTTTGCTCTTAACTCTAAAATCAGTTAATGTACCACTATTACAATATTGCAATTACTGATGTGGAGACAGCAGAAGGAGATAGTCAGAGTCGGCTAAGGCGAAACCTGCTAATACCACCTGAACTAAAGTTATTCAGCTCTGACATAAATTGATGAGTGTAATCACACTAGGGCAGGACCTAAATATTCGATTGTTCGTGTATTGGTTCGTGGGCAGGACTGAGTAACCGAGCCTTCCCTCTGTGACCTTTTCCCTGATGTGTGCATGTGATGTAATCTGGCAGGTTTGATATGGAAAGTGAATCTCACCTGCGAAACAAAATGCTTTCATGTTGTGTAAGTAAGATATGTAAGCACAAACTCTCCAGATGAACTTCAAGAAAAGCGTTTGCGAAAAGGTTCGTGTACCGTTTTTGCTGCAACAAGCGGAATAAAGGACCTCTTTTATGCAACGTTACCGCAACGTCTCACGACCAGCCACTTGAATGAGCCCAAAGAAAACCACAGTTCAGACAACAAAAGTCAGAAAGGGAACACAAGCAAGAAATCATTTCACCTTAAAAGTTTTCAGCAGCAAAAAGTTACCTTGAAGTGGATTAAATGATTTTTTTCCCTCTCCAATCTAAAGCTAGCAAGTGTGAACTGGTAAAGATGAAAAGGCCGCAAAAAAAAAAAAAGAAAAAAAGTAGATGTATAATCTTCAAAACAAACCACATCTGATGCCAAAGCTTTGAATTTCTGCTGTGATTCTCACTGGTACACTGAATAACCAAAATGTGTATTCAGGGCACGTTTAATGGTTATACTGTGTAATTTAATTCAGCTGAATCTTTTATCAAACATGTAAACTTTTTGTGAAATACTGACTGGCATGTAGAAATTGCCTTCTTTTGTCACCATTTATGCTGAAGTGGTTACAGAAACAACACGCAACATAAATATATATTATAAATATAAAAAAAAATAGATAACTGAGACTCAGGATAAGCAGGTATAGAAGATAAATGAATGAATATCTGTTTGCTTCTAGTTGAAAAAAAAGTTTAAAAAAAAGTTTAATTAAATAAAAAAATGCTGCCTCATAAATCAGAATAACATTTGTGATGATTGGGATGTGTGATTACTTTCTTTCATTTGCCACAGTTTGTGTCGGCAGTAACTAAAATCAACCTCAGAATTAAACGTCACAGATGACTAAAAGTAGGAATCTGTAAATTAAAAGCTCACTCACTAAACTCAGTATAATTAAGGTTATCAAAACATTAGCTTTTTCTGCTAATACGGTAGCTCAGTTCCACCGAACCAAAATAAATTGCGGCAGGAAGGATGCGAATGCTTTTTAGCCAATCAACACGTCAAGGTTAATTCAAGCCAAAATTAGCTTGCAATAACAGAAACTCTTAGCATGGTGAAGATTGACTCCAAACTCTCGACAGTTGCTGTGACTGCACAGAAGAAGCCACTCAGTGCAAAGTGTTTAGAAATTTCCAGCCGTCAACTTATTCCTCTTCATCCTTTAGATGTTTGCGGGGGGGCTGGATAGACCCACCTACACCTGCACACAGGAAGGCTTCAGTCGGGTCTTAAACCAGAAACTTCTCGCTGTGACACAACAGTGCTCAGCACCGCTGCCCAATTATGACATTTTATTTGCTCAATTAATTCACACATTGCAAGCACTTAACAGGCAGGAACAACACACACTCACACACACACACACACACACATAAATAAAAAAATGTGCAAAGTAATGCGAGCTAATTAAAAGCCTCTTTCTTCTCCTGCGTGGGTCTAATATGCTCCTGCTGATGATTTTGGGGAAACTGAATTCGGATTTGTTGTAATCCCAATAATTGTTATAGCAAAACCCCAAATCCCCAAATTATATATTTATATATAGAATATATTATATGTATAGCGAGCCCCAAAAATGTGTTATAATCCCCATATTTGTTATCAATTACCCAATGATAATTTTATAAGCTTATCACTTGTAGCACCGCCAAATTCAGAATGTGTCAGAAATGTATTCGCATCAAACAATTTACTTTTATTTTTTATATTGAGTCTGGGGTTATTCCATCACCTGTACCTTGGTTTCATTGAGTACAACAGTAAAAAAGACAAATATTATATGATATTATATGATCTTGTTCTAATGTTGTTTAATAATGTCAGTTTCACATATGATAAAGGTTACTTTTGCACTGCACTGAATTTAACTGCATATTTCACCAATAATGCAGAAACATCAGAGCTTTAAATAAAAACTGCTCTTTTCACAGCGAGAGGCGAGTGCAAGAAGCGGTGAAGGTCAGTGGTTTGACCCCGCAGGAGCGTCAGCTTAGGGGGAAAAAAAAGAGAAAGAAAATGCGCTGGTATCTGGAGAGCTGACAGAGGCAGCAAATGGGGAGCATGAAATGGAAGTGCTCCTCGTTTGAACTAATTTCCAGAGAGAACAACTGTTCTCAAAGTGCCAGAGCTTTAAACTGACGGCTGATATCACCTGAGAAAAGGCTGCACAGCCCCCCAGCTTCTCTGGCAGCACCTATTTTACACATGCCATTGCAATATATTGTTCCCTGCGTATTGTTTGTGTATGCTCTTGTTTTTCTCAAGTTTTTTTTTTCCTTTTTTATAACACTTTTCTTTCAATTTCAGATTCCTGTCAGAACCTGCCAAAAGAGGTTTCCCAGTGCCCTTGTTCACAGATTCAGACTGGTCACGAAGTGCAGCCCATTACGGCGCGATGCTCTGTGATATACTACATTCAAAGCCATCATTATAAGCTTAATATTTTCTTATGATGATTTATGAACACAAAGTGTCCTTTCATCCATCTTTGATCTTGTTATCGCGAGTGAGCCTCTCCGGTTAACCCAACTGCGTGCATAAAATAAAGCTTTATGTGTATTTTTCTCATTTTGACGAACTCTAATTTGCCGTCCGAATATGTTAATGTGAAGGTGGCTCGATTGGACAGGCACAGTAAAGGAGATGCATATCGTATATGGCCAGATTATGAGCCGTGATATGTTAAATTAAAACTGGAACAAATCAAGTAGGAGTCTTTTTGGTGTTCCATTGAATATTAATTAAGGTAATTAACTGAGGTAAATTGCAATTTAGAATGTAATTGGTAGTGAGATGACATCTGAAGTTCAAACAGGACTGAAATGCAGTCACCCCTAACCATATGCTAATGGAATTTCCCTAATCTTTAGCCTCGCTTTTGAATGGATTGGATTTTACTGTCCAATTAGTTTTGACCAAACAACCTCTGGGTCGGCGTGAGAGTCTGACTGAAAAGAGTCGGTTCAATAAATGGAGTTATGCGTTGGCCGGGCAACAGAGCGAGCGAGAGTGAACCCCATATACTAAGAGTAATGAAATACGTCAGCAGTGAGCAGGAGATACTGCTGCGGGAAAACTCTGCACAGGGAGCAAATACACTTGGCTTGGAAATAGGAGCTGAAGGCTTTGTGCTTACCCACCGGGGGTAAGCCTTCTTCTTTCTTTTTTTTTTTTTTCCCCACTGTTCCCTGATTGAAGAAAATCACAGAGTATGGATCTGTTGTAGTGCCAAAACTAAAATTCTCTCCCCGTGCTCCAAACACAAGATTTTGGGACTACAGAAAGGAGTTGATGTTCTGTTCTTTCAGATATTACCGTGGTCACACCGGAATAGAAACCGTTTGATAGATTAAACATTTGTTCCCCGACTAACAAGAGTGAAAATCAAACAGGTCCTTTTGTAGTTTGTTCTTTTCATGAACCTGCACGACGTATCAAATGGAAACCCATCTATTCACATCCACAAATGCATGTGAGATGAAGCTAACAGCATACATTGTTGATAAAAGCGAGGACTTTATATTGCGTGAATGCAATCAAACGTGATAAACACCTAAATAAACACACGCTAGAGGCAACCGACATATAAGCAAAGAAAAGAAAAGTGAGCATGAAACAGCATTAACGTGAACCCTACAGAAAGGCTCTTATACATCGCGTCACCGCCATCATACCGAGCTCGTCTGAACTCATTAAGGTTGAGTGGCCCGACTCCAGCTCCGGCGCGCTTATAAAACCAGTGAGTCATCGAGATCACCGATTCAACACCGCGTCCAGACTGCTGTGATTGCAAGAAAACCTCTGGAAGCTTCTACAGTAAATTTGCGTCACGCCGCTCTATTCCGTCGCCGCTAATCACATTCATAGAGGTCTAAGAGTCAAACTTGAGTGCGACGCCGCGCAAGCATCGATCGACACGCGGCGTCTGATGCCCTGTGTACAAAAAGGAGAAATAGTCAGACGTAGTCGTTGTGCTTTTCCTATGTTCGTCCATTCGACATGCAGAGGCGGCGATAAAACAAAAAAAAAAAAGGTCCTCTTAATTAACTATATCCTTACGTGACATTTGCACATTTGCTTTGCTGTGTTGAAACGTTCGGGTGTCTTTGGGAGCTGCATTGCGCCGCAAACACGGGCCACACTGTAATTAAAACACATCAGCGAACATATAAAAATAAATAAAAAAACGCACTCCCAGGAGGAGAGAAGCTTACACCGCCTGGTTCTTCAAAAACATCGGTGACCCCGTTTGAAAGCTCTCCTCTGCTGTTACGCCCGGAGAGAGAAGCTGCTGCTCGACTGAAGACGAGATGATACGAGTGGATCTTTTGTTTGAGCGTCGTCCATCAGGACCGGCCGCCATTAAAGACGAAGTATTGATTAATATGTTGCAGGCCTGTTCTGAGTCACTGCTTATAGAAACGTGTGTTTTTTTGTTTTTTTTTTAAGCCATGCTAGCAGTGAGGTTGTTGATCCAAACTGAAATATCTCAACAGCATTTGTGTGAATTGCAATGTAAGATAGCAGGTATATTTAAGATGCAATTAGCAGATAAAATGTTGAATTTTGATCAGAACTTTGCTGCATCTTTTGGTTTGGCTCTAATTTGAACTTCTTTATGGGAAAATTGAAAAAAACGGGAAGACGGAGACGCACCAGATGACATATTTGTTAACGTATTTGTTAATGTCAAACAATGAGTATTAGCCGTATGTAACCTAAAGTAAGAAATACTATAATCTACCAATAATGTATTTATTCATAATATTTCCTGAAATTCTGTCTTATGATACAGTTTGATATAACTCTTCAAAATAAAATTACAGACACCAGCATTGACTGTATTTAGAAACACGTCTTTTTTTGCAACATGTATAATTAGCATGCGTGTCTGAACAAATGGTCCATCAGCCTGTCCACACTCATCTGTGATGAGTCAGCCTGCACACAGATCCTACACACAACAATAACTGTCTGAAACAGAGCCATTAATCTCGGGCATGCTCCGCTGCAGCAACAGACAGAGAAGTCACATTGTGTGCATCAGATGGAGAAGTACATACATCTAAATTTAGGCTTCGCAGAGATCGAAGCAGACAGAAGCAACAGCTCTGCGATGGTGGAAAGTTAAATGAGGCAGCAAATGATGCCGGGGCCGCTGATGGCATCAAACCTCGTGCGATTATACATTGGATGTAATGTTGAATTCTAAATGTGTGAGGTGGGTCTGGAGAGCAAAAAAAAAAAAGAAAAAAGAAAAAAAATCACTCCGCGGTCCTTGATTATTCATTAAATCCATGTAAAGTATTCTTAAGTGACTGCAAAGGCAGAAATCACACCTTTGACTGAAAAGCCCTTGGTAGGTACGGCTGCAACAAAGGCTCGCCGACAGCGAGAACAGGGCGCACAAAGGTTCAAATATATTCTCTTTTATGCTCATCAAATACGGCAGGCAATCACAGATGAAGTTGAGAGGCCAGTGTATAGTTTAATACATTAATCAGAAAGTCGCTGGGATTTCACTGCTGTTTAAAACATCCTTGAATGTTTGCTTGTGTTTTCATGCCTCATGTTTCAAAGCCTTTGAACAAAAAAAGCACACCCAAAACCAAATAGCTTCTTTAATGTTGGATCATTTGATGATTTTTAATCAACGATTCTGACTATTGTGTGTTTGCTGCAATTTGAAATTCAAGAGTTTGACCTCAAACCTTAGTGTCAATTCACATTGCACTCCTGAGATTAAAAGACACTAAACAAGCAGACATGCAGTTTCTACCTACGTCATATATATTGATGTACAAAAAAAAGAAAACAAGTGGAAGTAAAAGTAGCTCTAGTCTTGATAAATGCATCTGACTTCTGAGCTTTTTGTTGGACAAAAACAAGTCATGTGAAGATGCCACTTTTCTTTCACAAATGATTCTGATGGGCACGTTTCACTATTTCCTGAAATTTTTATACACCGTTATGACCGTGGTGTCCATTCATAGTGATCCACTGTTCATGAAAGTGACCACAGGATAAATGAAGCACACGTGCAACCTTTTCAACTCACAACTACAAAATGCATTCTGTTGCAAAAGGGCTGATTTCATCCAGTAAAACACTCATCTAAATATACTTGCACATATCAGTATTTAATGAAATACCTCCTGTCAACCAATCAGAATCGTACAGGTCACTTAAAAAGAGCACCTCCTGCAGGTGAGGCGTTGTGGTGCAGAACAGCAAGCTTCGCCTGTAGACAAAAAGCCACGTACAGACAGGTGACAAAGCACCTGTACAAATGGGTGGAAAAACACAACAAATGCAGATGCTTCCACCCAGGTGCACCGCATGGTACAATTAAGCAATTAACATCCAATTTTGCTCAGTGGCATGTATAAAAACGCTGAGCGGGGCGGTTGGCTCCGATTTTGTGCCAAGGAAGCGAGAGGAAAACATCTAAGCGGCTTTGAAAGAGGGTTCTCTGTCGAGGTGTGGGATGGCAGGAGCTTCGGCGACACAGAAGACTGCTCACCTGGCTCGTGTTTCAGTGGGAACGGTGACGCCTGCATTCACATCCATGAGAAAGACAACGGCATAAAAGGGTCCGAAATTGTGGTCAACGTCACAAGTTTGTGCGATATGCAAGGAAAAACAGAAGATTCGGGTGGCTGAGGACGTGATCAGACTGTCAGCAGGAGCAGTCTGTTGACAATTACATAGGTGGGGGGTGGTGTTATTGTAGGGCAGCAGTGCATGAAGCCCTCATTACAAAGATGAATGCACATTTGCGGGGTCAGTGTTGCAAAAACCATCAAAACGCAGGTCTACAGAAATGTGGAGAAAAGTGATCGGACGGTCATAACACGTGTGGTCGGACGCAGGGAAAACAACCTGAATGCTTCCCCAGTACAGTGAGTGGCTCTGTTATCCCACGGGTTCAAGGAGGGGGGGAACAATTAAACACCTGTGGGACATTTTGGAGAGCTCTCCACCGCCATCATCAAAACACTAAATGAGGGAATATCTTCCAGTAGAGTTTGCACTTAAACATTCAATGCCAGCGAAGCTATACAGATGCATTTGAGGTACATGCCTTTATGTTTATTTTGAAGAGCACAGTGAGGACGATAAAGATAAAAATCTCAAGGCAGCTTCGGCTGCCGTATTGGGAGAACGATTAGAATTGATCAGTTGATGTGTAATAAAAAGAAATCATCAGCCGCACATTCAGACATATTTTTACACTTGACCTCAGACAGTACACGGGTGAAATAAATGCCAGGAATGTGTCTTCGTTCATCACCGTAAAGCACTTAGTGCAGTCAGCACGGTCCACACAGGAGCTTTATAGCAAAATAAGCCATTAGGATCCTCTGTGCTGTGGTTATATGGCCTGTCTGTGAGATGAATGATGGGGATTATTCATGGTCCCTTGGAGACGGGCTGAACTGATGACTATTAAGGTGGGACTCATTGACCTCCTCTTGACTGACAGTGACACCGGAGACCGCCTCGTGTGGGCCAGGGGTCAAATTGGATCAGTGTGAGGTCAGTGCTGACACGGAGTCCTGGACAGGCCCTCTGAGTAATTAGGTGAGGGAAGAAGGCTGGCTGCCTCCGACGGTTAGCCTCCGCCGCTGAATGCCACCAGATTTCAACTTTTGCCATCCGTCTGCCTCAATAAGGGAGATTTTCACCGCTCCGTGGCACAAAACGGACATAATATATCTGGAGGAGGTTGATAGAGTTGTTGATAAATACCAATGACTCCATGATTACTTCACAAGGTGCTGACCTCTCTGGCAGTGAGAACTGAGCCAGTTTGTCAGTTTAGTAAGAAAAATGTCCACCTGCACCCCCAAACGACAACTACTTCTGAAGGCAATACAGCCCAACCTGGTATATTTAAATGGTTAAAAAAAAAAAATTGCTCCATGTAAATACTCATATTTCTAATAGATGAAAGCACTTATTTTGCAGCCACCCAGAAATCTGTTTACCTGAGCAGATTAATCATCGAGTTAATGTCAAAGCGGGAGCTGGCAGGCCTGGAGGAGATAGCAGCCTTCGGCCGCTCGGAGCTGATGAGTTTACAGGGCACTTTAATGCAAGGACCCTTAGTTGCAGTGTAAGCTGTAAGCAGAAAACCAACTGCTAACCTTGCTGCTTTTTTTTTTTTGTCAACACACGACTTTGCATTAGCTTTGCGGCGTGCAGACATTAATCACCGAGATTTATCTTTTAAAACCTCGTGACATTGGGACTTTATTACAGTGCTCATTGTGGCGATGTTACCTTGATATTTACAGGAGACGTCTGACTTCTCTCAGAGCTCCAACTTCACGACTTCGCTTCAAGTCTTGTGCAGAAAAAGTGATTTTTCTTTTCTTTTTTTTTTTTTTCAGCCATGCTACAGGCACACCTCTATGGATGCCTGTCAGTTACTCCACCGCTTTGATCCAAAAAAAGAAAAACGACTTGGATCTCCATGACATCTCGCACAGACTTTAAGGCCCCATTTGGCCCCGACATTTATGTTGTTTTCCAAGTAGCTGACTTTTCATAGAGCAACACTATCTGGCCAAAATCTCAGTCCATCCAATACTTTGGTTTACGTCTATATACCTGAAAAAAATAACGACCTTCCCATCAGCCTCAGATGTACAGCACTTTCTACTTTAGCGCTAATTGGCACGCTAGCAAGCTCCCAGGCCAATAGTATTAAAAAGAGAAGAAAGGGCAGAAATAAACTTGTATAAGGAGGTCAGCTCTATCAATCCTACAGCTCATTAGGGTCGCACCATATAAATGCAGTAGATTATGTAACCCCTATTTACTTTCATCAGACACAGCTACCCTCCAAAGAACATAATAAGTGTGATAACGCGTAAACAGTGTGTTATTTGGTTCATGTCAGATCGTGTTATTGGATCTTAGGTCGGTGATGTAAATATGAACATTAATACCACAATCACCATTCATTTCAATGTGAGATTCTTGGCTGCTGTGTGTGTGTGTGTGTTTGTGTGTGAACTCCTAAATTGAGCGGCATTAACCTTTAAATGGCGATGCTACACATTTGGGGGTGCGGGAGGGGGTTGTCCTGATGAAGGACTGATGGAGTCATTAGTATGCCGAGACCTCGGAGCAGATAATAATCTGCTGTCCATCTCGGCCGCGCTGTTGCAGGCGGGGAATAAGAAGCATCTCGGAGCTCGACATTCTGCTGATCCTTTATGCGATGCTCTGATATGCTTAGAGGAGCTCATCCAAAATTTAACCAGCTCAGCAATGCCAAGCGCGCGGGGGCCAAGCTAAGACGCCCCAGCCCGGAGATTTTAGATTATCGGACACGTTCTGGCGTCTGCATCACCTGTGTGGGATGGCTGGGGGGGGTGGAGAGGCGATTGGGATGGGAGAGTAAGCAGGTTTTTTTTTTTTTTTAACTGAAGTAATGTTTTAATTACTTTTTAATTACGTGAGGGAGTCGAAGATTTTGCTTTAAAGCTTATTATTCACAGATCCAAAGCCAACACGCATACAGTATTTTCACTCTCGGTGCTGAAGTTACTTTTTAACCTCTGAGAAAAGATGTCACCCACTTTTCTTTTTTTTTTCCCTTTCTATCTAAAACCATTACTAATTACAAGTTCAGAGAGATCATGCATATTTTGCGGTTTGAGTCAGCCGTCTTAGTTAGGTCAACCACGGGGCTTTAAATAATGCAGATGAAGTTTTTTTTTTTGCCTTAATATAAACACAAGGACGTTACCGAGCGCACATTTTATTTCAGCATTTACGGACCTTCCTTTATCTGCTGACATTTTCTCTTTTTAGACTTTTTTAAATTTTTATTACTCTATCTATGATATTTTATGGATACTCAAAAGGAAAATGAATGTTTTCAACATCCATAGAAACATAAAAGCGTTCCCGAGCCTGGTAGATGATCTCTCTCTCTCGCTCAAGGACACTTCACGGGAGCAGACACTTGACATCACGTGTCACATGAATCTTTTACTAATTTGACACGTTTAGACCGATTTGAAAAGTTATTCAAAAGACAGGCCAGGTTCCTCACAAAAAACACCCAACGATATCGACCCAGTTCAGGAGCCGTGGCTTGTATGAAAACCGTCCCTGGTGTAATTTCAATGTAATTTCATTGAACTCAAGGCGGCTGAAGACGTTATTGACGAAGCTGTCTCAGGCGTATCTGACGACCCTAAAGACGTTTCTGACAGCTCCTCTAATATCAGAAGTTTTTCAGATATGTGAATTTCCCGCAGTTTGCCATCAGTAAAGACTTAACTTAAGAGACATGCAGCTCATGAAATGAGTATAATGCTTCTTTTGAATTCTGTCATTGCATTTGACGACTACTAATGTTTATTAATATGTAAATCATTTAAGAAAAAAAAAGCCTGAAATTAAGTTTGTTTTTTTTTCCTGAAGATGCAGCGTTTTTCATCCGCATCTTAGACTTAAAGCTGCTCCACTCACCATTTCCAACAAAGTGCTCTGAGCTCCACGAACATACAGAGACTAATCGCCTGACTCTGCACTTCCCCTTCGCTTCGTACCGAGTTTCAGCTCACAGTTCCTGCTGTCTGGCCAACTGCCTTCATAGCATTGTTTTTTTTTTTTGGCCACAGCAGGCGGTCCACTACCTGCTCAGCGCCGAACAGCACACACAGTTAGCGAGGAGTTGGTGAACATAGTGGAGCATTTAGTAGTTTAAGAGCCAGACATTTCCCACAGGAGTTGACAGGTACCAAAAAGGGAGGGGATAATAGACTCACTTTCATCACATGGACATAAAACACAAGTCTAAATTGTGTTTTTTTCCTACTGTTTTAATGATTTTTCACAGAAAAAACTATGCTGTTGTGTTTTGATGCCAATTACAGCCGCGCCGACTTTTTCTCTTCCCTCTGTGAGCTCAGTGAAGTTGGAAACTACATTCACAGATTTAACCTTCCCAGATCGATAACTCAAAAAATGTTAAGACAAACGATGACTCTTTCCAATCATATTGCGACAGACAACGAGCTACAACTTCATTTTCGCGAGCAGAACTGTACAAAAAGTGCAACACTGAATAGATTTGCTGCGAAAATATCCATGTAGTTTGATTGTAAAACACACAAAAAACAGAATTTTTACAGAACCTATACGAAAAAAAAAGAAAAGGCTTTCACAAAGATCTGTAGGTAACTGGGTAACGTAATGAAATGGATCCCACACATTTTATTTGCATTTACAAAAAGGCATGGTGCTAATGTAAAGCAAAAAGACGTAAAATGCCTAAATCATGTCATGGAGGCGAGGTGGAAAAATAAAAATCATCTTAAATCATTAAGTTATTAACTTCTGAATACTGTTCGTGTTCATGTTGGATCTCCATGGCAGCACCGAATCTAAAAGCAGAGACTCACAAGCTAATGGCGGTGGGAGCCGAAGGAAAGCTGTGAATAGAAACACCTTAACATCTCAATAGCATAAAAAGAGGATGCTATGATACAGCACGCCGCAGCTAAACACCCATATGATCATATTTATTCGCAGTCTCATTTCCAGGGGAAGGGCACCTCCACGTCTCGGAGGACCGGCTGAATCAAACGACTGTACAGTAATTAGCAGCAGCCTGATCCACCGCAGGCTGTGCCCTTATATCCTATTTGCTGAGAGCATAATTATAAATTTCCCTTATCAATGTGGACGGACGTGGAAGTCTTCATTGGGTTTTTTTTTTAAAAAAAGAATCTGCCTGCGTTTGTGAAATCCAATTTCTCTCTGTAATAAATGGTTTGATAAAGTCGTCTGAGGAAAACAAGCCAGAAGTCTCTCTTCATCTGAATCGTGTCTCCTCGGGGTGGGGGGTGGTTGTAAGCCTGGCGATACTGTAAATCTGTCGAGAAGTTGTCCGATAAAACTCAATTTTTCAAACCAGGTCTGAGTCATTCGATTCTAATTGCTTGATATATATGTAACCCACCTCTGAGTATGTACACGTCGCTATCTAGGTTCGTAGGAGTTGAGAGTAAATACAATAACCAGGCACAAGTAGTAGGAATGGTAACTTTTAGTTCTTCCTTAAAC
>JAOXYL010000059.1:4208140-4224542 GCA_028564955.1 Terapon puta
ATATATATATATATATATATATATATATATATATATATATATATGTATATATATATATATATATATATATATATATAAAAAGAACTATATCTAAAGTAGTATAAGAAAGTAAATGGAAATAATTCACAGAAATAAAGCAGCACATTTGCTTCTTTGCTTTAATTCATTGTGGGAATTTTAAAGTCAAACTGAAAAGACCTTGAAACGAGAGCCGAGAAAACAAACAATCGATGATGTTGCCGCTTCCTCCGCTCACCCACTTGCCCCCTCCGGCGTCTTAACTGCAAAACCAGATGATGTCGACGAGGAGGAAACGTGCACGCGTGTCTGTCAACTTTACTCTCCTCAGCGTTTGCTTTTTTTTTTTTTTCTTAATGCCAACTGTCAAAATGCTGAAAATGCTCATCCCAATCAAGGTTGTGAAATCTCAAGAAGTTCCGTCTCGACTTTATTCTTCGCAAACAATGTAAAGTTGTCGAGTGCGCCGCGCTCCTGAAGTTTCTCCTCCCTGTACGACTCGTCAAACTCAGCCTTGAAAACACTTCTACGATGAACTTGCGATGACACGACACCAAATTGAGCCTCTTTATTTACACAGAGGGTAATTGTGGAATTATATTTTTACCGCCGTGTCGAGAAAAGCCTGAAAAACCGGTGGTACTGTAGAAGTTGCCCGACTGCCAGTGCCTTCAAAATGTCAAGAGCCCACACACACACACACACACACACACACACACACACACACTGTAGCATACTGTATCTGTCTTTTGCCAAGTTGAAAGCAGACATCTTTTTATTCCATCACTCCCACCCAGAGTCAGCCGCCTGGTAAATATGCCACTTAAATTCATTAGACATTGGCTCATAAAGAGAGTAATTATTTGGAGTCCTGTGCCTCCATCCGGTTAGCGTAAGAGTCAATTAGGGTGAACAACTGAATGTTAACTGGCTCATTAGATGGCAGGAAACAAAGCAAATGTCACATTTCCATAGGAGTGCTGCTGCTTTGCATAGCGGAGAGTTAGCAGGGCAGCTTTAAGTGGTTAAGACAGTCCACGCAGACAGTTTAATAACTTGTGGCCCGAGTTAAACACTCTGCGCCGACATCGCCGCCCCACCAACGGCAACTTCAGTTGTCACCGAATCGAGAGCTCGCCCAATGGATAAGGTATCTGAAATACCTCGAACAGGTGCTTTTTCATTATTTCCACTGAAAGTTAGATTTAAGAGCCATTATATCAAATCAAAGCATTCTTCCAGTGAAGAGCCGTTATAATGAAGATAAGAGCGTCTTTAACTATGCAACAGAAAGTCAATTTGTGGCTAACGGAATGATTTTCCGAGACGTACGGCTGATAAGGTACAGCATTCAGCTTTCATTCGACGAAGCCATTTACCATTAACCGCTGCGCTGATGAGGACGACAAAAAACCTCTGCCTCTCTTTTTTCTTGTCCATACACTGGCACAAAAATTGCTAAATAATTAACAGCACAAAGAGAAACAAAGATTTTTTCCCCATTTTTTAAAAGAATGTCGGTCTGCTCTCTATGTATCTTTATAAAATTACTTCAGCAGCTGCATAAATTCTTAAGATGAAACAAGATTATTCACAACGATCATTTGAGTTTAGCTGACCTCAGATCAAAGAGGGAGGTCAATATTATCCTGTATAATGATCTTGATGATTCACTGGCACCACACTTTGTTTATTCCAAACTGCTGCTGCACAATACATGAATTTATGGGGGAGGGGGAAGCACAAACATGGCTGCAACTATGGATTTATTTCCTTATAAATGCATCTATCAAGTATTGTTTACTTTATGTGAACTGATGAATTAATCTTTAGCATGTGGAAAAAAAAATTTGAAGTTCTCAGTGATCACCCTTTCATCACTTCTTTTTGTCAAAGCAATAGTAAAAAGCCAAAATCAGTTTAATTTCAAATAAGAGAGGAAAGAAACAAAACCTCACAGATGCAGTAAAGTTACCAAACAAATGAGTGACATCATTTCAGTGACATCACCCGCCCGGTATCATGTTTGTCGGCACATGTGGCAATTGTCGCTACTGATGGCGGAGCACGGCAATGAAAGTATATATTTTTACCCCATCTCGTTCACACCGCATACAATTAACTGGTCGAATAAAGGCAAGTGATATCGTCGCTTTGATTCGAGAGGTCAGAGACTCAATGAGATGTCAGCTCTCTGTTCGGAAAAAATATGAAAGGACTGCACGGCATCACTATTATATCAACTTCTAAAACAGTGAACAGCAATTAAGAGACATGGAACGCACGTTTATGTAGAAATATTACAGCTTATTATGTGAAATACAAAATTGGGGCCCCTTTCAACATAACATTAGCCAGCATTTTACACTATGACACCGATTTGAATAGGAAAAAAGAAAAACAGGGTTAGAGGTACTGACTGTTATTGAGCGCTACTCTAACAGAATTGGTTTTTTATAGCATTTATATAATCGCAAGTTAAGAGACCAGACGCAGCAGCGCTGCAGAAAATGGTTTATAACTTTGTAAGTTCTGGATGAATTCTCGGGGTTTGTGCAGATCGTTATCCGAGTCGGGGAAAAGCCACAGCTCAACAAATTACCTGGCATCACACGTTCGGCCACACGAGGGTCGACGGATGGCACGGAGCCTGACGGATGTAACAACCAGACTTTTGGGGGTGGCGATAAAACAAGTGGAATAAGAAAGAGTCACTCCGGACAACAGAGGAGAAGCATTTCCCTTCAGGGTGGCGGAGGAAGTGATACTCTCAGTATCTCGTGAGAGCAATGGCCGGCATCTTCCGAAAGAACAGAAAAAGGACGGACACTGAGGTAAAGGAATAAAGATAAATAATCTCTGAGCAAAAACACACACATGGATCTGGACTCAATGAAACGTAGCCCGGTAACGAATGAGGGAAGGCTGGAGAGGGAAACTGAGGTGAGCGCAGGAGAAATATTATTCAATTTCTTTCCTCATCCATCAGTTTATATCCCCATGACTCTGCTGAAAGTGTTTTCCTATTGGCAAATGTGGCAGCGCTTCGGTTATAAATCATGAGCAAAAGCTGCCCCCCCCCCCAACTCAGCTGACATGATTCCCAACAATTTGATTTCTTTTGCTGTGCATGTGTTACCGTGGCACCGGCACCTCCGAGATCAGCAAGCAGTCGGTGCCAACGCCACGGAGACGCGATGCTCACTGCGCCTCCTTCAAATCAACATCTAACTGAGAAGTGTTTTATCCTTTTTTTCCCGTCATCTTACTTCCACGAAGTCAGTCTCAGGTTCAAACTCGGGTTCAAAGGTTATTCTTCATTATCGTCACAATCCTGCAGCTTAAGCGCTCATTGTTCTGAGAAAAATCATTTACATCAACAATGAAACCCGTGGCTCATTTAAAACACCCATTAATAAAGAATGGATGTGTTTCTATCCCCACGAGTGAAATGTAAAGCTATGCAAATGAACGCGCGCAACCACAGTGGGCACGCACTGCATATATTCAAGAATTATCTTCCTTTCCAAATACAGCTAATAAAACTCGAAGCATAACAATTGGACCTGCGAGCGGGGTTAAACATTTGCAGCTGTGCTCTCTGCCTGCGCTATTTCCATCTCTGTCCAGCAAATGGTGAGAAGTGTTCGGTGAGAGGAGGCTGTTAAAGAAAAAAAAAAAAAAAAAATGCAGATTAGTCACCAGAAATTGGATTTGTGCTTGCCAGAGAAGCATCCTGAAAACATGTGATGAGCCTCGCGCAGCCGGAAACGAAGAGAGAGGGTGAGAGTGAGAGGGTGGAAAAAAGAAGGGAGTGGGAGTGGAGGTGGGTGTGAACAACAGCTACTGTAAGAGTTTTTGAAGAGACGGCGAATGATGCGCGGGGTGAAATGGAGAGTCGCAGTCAGCAATCCGCCAAACATAACAGCCCTCATGAGGGCAGGCTGCCTATAATTTTCTCCTTTCCTTAATATTGTCGCCCACTTTGGTTTGTTTATGCGCTGCGAGCGATTTCAGACGAGCGACGAAGCCCGGGAAAACTTTTTCAAGACAGACAGGCAGACAGCGTAAGCCGTTTATGTTGTGTTAGGGATTTTCCTCAGACGGAAAATCCAGAAAATTCCTAATTGCGATTCCCCTTTCGCCTTTCCTTCGTCCTTCCATCTTGGCAGCGATCGGCGCCAACGAGGGCCGCGAAGCTGCGAGTCGATGCGTCAGTAAAAGTATTTGCGCGCGCGAGCAGATGGGGAGCAAAAGAGCATCAGAGCATGACAATATAATGAGTCTACTAATCATAGGATTCAGCCAAGCAGACAGTAAGGCCATTGTCAACAGTTTACAATAGCGACTCTGGCGAAGAGGGACAAAAAGTTTCACGTGGACAGTCCTCATGCAGGAGTCAGAAACAGGATCGGCTTCTCAAATCTGACTCCATTTTGAAAGCCGTTATCAAAGCATTTAACTTCCAAGCGTTTGCTCAGCGAGTTACAATGGTTCTGAATAATCTGGTATTTAAAAATCCACGTTTATCAGACGGATTGCACATTTTGCATTTAGTTAAATAACTACATTTGTGTTTTGTTCTTTGCTGTTTGCTCGTACAACAGGGAAGCAAATCAAACATTTTGATAAGATATTAGGGAGATATAAGATATATTATAGCAGCCTCAATCATGAACTCACTGAAAACCAAGATTATATGTTGTTAAATTACCGAAAGCACCTAAACATTAAGTTTCAGCTGGATATCAAAACTTTTATACCTTTCTATGTGGAATACAAAGTGATATTTTTCATTTTAAAATCACATTTAATAAATATTAGAAAGGATTATGTATAATGTGAAAGGTGCTGTTCATGTTGGATTATCAGTCTCCCTTAGCTCTATGAAACCTTTCAGCATCGGCTCATTGTTTCCCCTCCTACAACTTCAGACTTCACCTTTTTTAGTTCACTCACCCGGCTCTCATAATGATGCTTTCAGCTGCTTTCAGATGAGTAACGGACAAAGTTAGCAACCAGCCGGTGAACTGTGCTGGAAGTGTGAAAACAGTTTGTGAACATGCCTGCCATCGCTTCATAAGGGGATGACGTGTGAGTACTTTTAAAGTACAGGAAGTTAAGATGATACAGAAGAGTAGAAAAACGGAAAAAGCACTTGGTACCAAATATATACCTTACCCAGCGGCACAGTCGACCTCTGATTATCCAAATTCTCTGTGAAATATAGCACAATATTCTGGATCTACAAAGTATAAACACACTAAAATGCCCAGTGAAGTCAGTTTAACCTTACAAATATTATTAAGGAGTGATCATCACTTAGGTAGTTCAAATAAAGAGCATTTTTAAAGGTATAACTCCAATTTTGGTGTGTTATTATTGGACTTTTTTTTTCTTACATGTTCCATAAAAAGAAAAACATAGTTATGTGGTCTTCTCAGACATCATTACTTTTATGGACATAATTGTTCTGTGATCTTCCTCAACACAGGTTCACTGTTTCCAAGTTTCCATTGTGCCTCATTAGAGAGGCATTTCATGTCTTAATATTCAGATTTTTTTTTCCCTTCTCATTGTTTGGCTGACGAGACACATCACATTTGTCTGTGAAGTCTAATGATGACAACTGGCCCTGACATTGTTAAATATTGCTTTAGCAACATCAAATATTTGAGGTCACGCGACTAAACTAATGACGATCTGTCTGGGGGTCTCTTTTTTTGACACTGAATAAATTAACAAGCACCACGCTGACACAAGGAAAATGACAGATTCTTTTTTAAAATTATTTTTCACTACCTTTTTTAAGCTATAACTGGATTTTATTAATTTATCTCTGAATTTGTATGGATTTTATATGAAACTAGAAATTATTTAATCCAACCAACAGTCCAAATCCCAGAGATATTTAATTTACTGTGCCACCAAACTGAGGATGGAAATAAATCCTCACACTTAAGAAGCTGGAACAAGTGAATGTTTGGAATTTGTGGATAAAATAAAATGACCTCTTATGAAAACATCCAATTATTTTTTCTGCCAATCAACTTGGCGATTCATCAACCAATCGTTTCAACTCCTTTGGACTAAGGCAAGTCTCTGAGCTGAATCTACAGCAGGATGGAGCACCACACATCTTAATACTGCAATAATTTAAAATGCAACATCTCCATCCAGTTGGTCTAAAAGCTATGCACAAGATGGGAGTTACAGTTTTTTGTTTTTAAATTTGATATAAAAAAAAAAAAAAATCTCAAAAAAAAGGACCTTCTTAAGAATTTCTAATCATACCAAACCATTATGATGTTATACATGGTTAATTAAGATACTTGTATGAAAACCAATACAGGAATGCCGGGAGATTCGCCACATGATTTCAGCACCAAGGACAGCTCCTTAAGTAGCCAAACACCGCAGCGCACAGTAATCTGCTTTCAACCAGGGACACAGATTTCGGAATAGCAAATATGTGATTACCTCAGTGCTGCCTCTGAGAACCGGTTTATGTCAAGAGATTTGTGTGATTAACATTCACATTTACACTCTATTTAGCCGCGATATAATCACCTTGAATATCAACAGCGCACTTCACAATGCTGGAGTTTTGGCAGAGCATATAGGACCCACTTAATTTTTAATTTCCTCTCCAGGTTCATTGCTCATTTCCCATGACGCTTGTCAGAGCTTATACAATTCTTTGTGACCCTCAGCTGTCAGTGTGCGGCGTAACTACGCTCCCTATTACACAACCCCAGGCTTCTGAAATTAGACTGGATGAGGATTTTAATATATTACAAATCTTTCTTGTGGCAGAGACGCAGACTGTGTCCACCACGAAATGTAAAAATGAGCTGCTTTTGCGTTCTTTTCTTATTTTGTCAATCAGGAAGAAGACTCATATGTGGAAATTACAGAATTATCTACTATTTTAGGTAGGTAATCATTTGTGTTTCAATCAAGTCAAACAATTCGGTAAGTTCTAACAACACACAGCGGATTTTAATGTAAAATATAAAATATAGAATAAATAGCTGTTCTGCACTGTGGGGACGATGTGTACAAAGGTGTAATATAAAATGTATATAATTTATGTAACATAGTTATGGCATTAAAATATGCATTTTGATTTGCTTAGATTTGTGTTTATGGTCTCCTCCATGTGGCCTCTGTACACCCAAACAAAAGTAACACAAATATATTCATGAACCAGTGAGAAGAAAAAAGGCAAAAAGACATTGAATTTCCACCCCATATGCCATTTTGGTCCCATACATTACCAGTGCAGTTTTGGGATTAGTGGCCAGTGAAATTAAACGTAACGGTGTCACACTCCAACGCCCACCATATCAGACAGATCCATGAGTGATGACAAGAGGTATTTACTGTCTGCATCTGTGGGCCATCTATTTCAGCGCGGCTTATCACTGCCTGTGGTAATGAGGGCAATGACTAAGTTAAATATATATGTTTAGTTCTGAAGGTTGTGGCACAACCATTGCAATTAGCTAGACAATGGGAGTTATTTATGGAGGGGCTTATGCTGGCATTTCATTGCTGTTTTCTCGCACCCCTGCTGTTATTTGTTGAGATGCAGACTCCTTTCTGAACTTCAATTAGCACGGAATAAAAGAGAAAGGTCAAAAATACAGGGCCTCGCATTTAGATGTGTCAGCTTTCATGCTTAACTCGCTGTTTCCAGGTTGGTGCTATAAGCTCTCTGTAAATGAGTGAGTGATCTTTTCTTGAGGTGATGCAGGGAACGACACCGCTTGGATCCCCTGTCACATCTGCAGAAAGCCGTTTGATTGGAGGAATGATAAGCAAGATATCATCTGCTCCGTTGCAGATTAACTTTCATTCAGACGAGACTACTTTCCAGTACATTTTGTAATCCACTTCAGACATATTACAAAGCTGTATTCTCTTTCATCTCTCAGATGCCCTATAGGCCGAGAAACTCAGCACACGGAGAAGTGAGAGCCGAACTGAAATCAAAGCTAAAATAAAAACAGGAGGGCTGTACTGCCTTTTCCCATGATACATCTCTGAGGACGGAACAAGAGCGGTGGCGGCAATGTTTGTACCACCGACGTTTCTATGATGTGTACAATAGCACTACACTGTCTTACACAAAAGAAAACATTGCCGCACGAGTAGTTCTGTTGCAGTGAGACGTTGAATTACATAATTTTACAAGGCTCAATACACACAGATATTGCATCATTAACAATGATATTCAATTCACAAAATGGCTTTATGGAAATTGAAAAATTCCCTTTACGTTCCTGTTTACATACAGCAGAAAACAACTGAAATGCACCTTATTTTTTGAGCCGGTTTAGCATCACACCGTTTAAGCGTCAAGGTTTCTGATCGAAATGGAAGCGGCTGACGATGTTTGTGCAGTCAGACCTCTTAGAACTTGAAAAATTTTGTGAAGTCTTCTCAGAATCTCGCTGGAACATCCGGTATGATTTCCAGCCATGAATTTCAAAATGCGATGGATCTCAGTTGGGTTATTTTCTGCTCTGGAATCGTCGGAGTTAAAGGAAAACTGATGAAAACACTGTTCAGATGTGTCAGGTTTTACTTTCAGCGGCCGCATCACAGATTCTTTGACTGCGGTTGAGACAGACTGCATCGTGATGTTCTTGGGCAGGTTTCTATTGACTCTTGCAAAATGTAGATTTAGAGCGCCATAGAGCCTTTGCCATCAAGGCCCTAAGACCTTAGAATGACCTGCCAATCTATTCAATTCTTTCAAGTCATTTTAAACAGACCTGCTTTCATGTCACATCCTTTTATGTCAGTTTTTTTGTATTCCTTGTGAAGTGTAGTAAGTATGAACCGCTATATAAAAACACACCACTTTTTTATTATTTTTGCCGTTCTCGTATTTCGTACATGCTACGCCCACTGTTGGTTCAGCCCATCGACGTTCTGCCTCAGCCCACAGAGACAGATCTTTTGCGCCCGAACAGAAGGCGACGCCCACACACTATAAAGCACGTACGCGCCAACTGTTCGTCTTCTTTCACTCGGCCACCTTAGGGAGCGGATCTGCGCTCCCTCCACCCTCCAGTGTCGTCGAGTAATGTCCTCGACCACCGGCAAGCTTTGCGCCATCTGCTATTCGACGCTGCCGAGATCGGCTCCCGCCCCCCCGCGTGCATCGCGCTCCCCCAGGGAAGGAGCGTTCGCTGACTCACTCAGCTCCCTCCACGCCGCCGAAGGCCCCACGACTCGCTGAACTCCGACGAAAGTTCGGAGGGGCAGGAGACACAGCACCACGAGCATTGTTGTTAATAAAAAGTGTCATCCTGCATCTCACATCTGAGCTCCTGTAACACTGAAACAAAGCCTTTTTCAGACTCGTCTTTTCATGAGAGGCACAACACTTGGGAGGGGGCTGGTTCTCTCTTTTAGGTGAGGCTCTCTTCTTTGGTCTCTACTTGACAGGTTTCATCTTCCACTTCACATCCTTCTGCTAATCAGCTGTCTCACTGGCAGAGTAAACTGCCGTCTGACTGTTTACTGGTGCAGCTCGGTTGTTACCTAAGACAACAGATGTTGCTAACGTTTGTATTTATCGTCATTATTGTCAATGCCGCAATTGTTGCTGTTCGTCTTCTCATAATCGTTACCATTGGCATCCGCCAATCAACAGGTGGTATTGTTGCTGCGAGACGGTGAGTATAATTCCTGGCTGACTTTTGTTGTGAGTCAACAATTCCCACTTTTAACTTGTCACCATCTCCTCTTCTTTAAACAAATAAATGGGCCTTTTTTTTTCTCCACTCCTATGAGAAAAGTAAGTACAGCATTTAACTCTGTTCTAGCTAGAGGTGAGATACAGTAATTGGAACACACTCTGTGCACCACAACATGAGTGAATAATGGTCTTAATCTTCACAAACTGCCTCATTAGTATCATCAACCACAGAGGGAGCGCGGGACCAAAGCGGCTCCCTGAGGCACACCAAAAACATTGCCCACATGAAAAGCTTAAACATACTGCAGGAGAAAACAAAAGTGTAACTGCTGAACAGAATATCAAACAAAGCCCTAATGGTAAACCTTGCCCCGCATTCCTCAATAATGCATTACCTTGCCTAATTAATTCAGGAACAGCATGGAAAATATGATTTCCATGTTTATACAGCAACACGGAGGTGACTTTCTCTACATTTAAGTTACTATTCGTAATGATGAACTACTATAATGGGCACATTATGGAAAGTGAAGCAAAATAAACAACAGAGAACGCCCTCGGGGTAATATATATTCCATCGTTTCACTGCAGAATAAGCTGTCTGTTTTCCCATTGTTGACTTTGCACTCTAAACTGGAGATGCAGACTGAGGTGTCGTAAGTACTATTCAGGAATGCGTGACAGAGGCCTGCAGAGCTTGCAAAGCAGGTAGCACAAGCTCCTCGCAGGCAGAAGAAACAAATAGAATTATTTATAGGCGTAAAATATTTATTTGGGATCTGTCTGTGCCCCCATTGCTAAAATATAACATAGGTGAAAATCCAGAGTGGGCTGGAACATCGAACGATTAATCTCTCCCCATTTCACTGCTGTAATAAAAACCCATTTGATGGTTGTGGCACCTTAAAACCCACAAGTAATTAAAAGGAAGACATATTTAAGTAAGTTGTAGATGTCCTCATCTGCGATACCAGCATCTCTAAGTAACCTACAACATCTAAACGGCTTAATGAACACAGCTGCTTGACAACTTTGGGGGGAAAAATTGAAATGTATCAGATATTACAGTAAATAAGAAATGCGCCGCAACACCTACACTTACCAGATTTGGTTCGGGTGACATGGTAACCATACTAATGAACTACATTGTGCGAGGCAAAATGGAAATCAGGATTGACCTTGTTGTTAGAATACTGCTGTGAGGCAGGAATGCAGAGTAAACACTCCAGGAGGAGATATAACAAGGGGATCGGGGGGGATGCTAAAAACAAGACACATTTAAGATGTCTGCGTACAAGTGAGAATGGAAGTCTTTTTGACATCAGAAAACATGGTGGTGAGAATGTGATATTCATTTTAAAATAGCTTTTTAACACATTAGCAGGGGTTATTTCTCATTATCGAGACAAAGAGACTGTGTCAAAGAAATGGCTTCTGTCAGTAATGTCATCTAAAAGATCAGACTTTTATGACATTACATATGCTTTTTAGTATTTTGCTATCTGTATCTAATGGATCTATGTGTATTATGTGTCTGACATGTGAAAGCAAAGCATATGAAATGTGAGCAAATCAGACTTTTGTACTAATATGGTGAAAACTCCTTTCAAATGACAAATGTAACTCCAGTCAGAATTAAGCAGGGGCTGGAAATCCTCCACTCACAGGAGCACCTTGATTTTCTCTGCTCTGTCTTCCAGGATTATACTGCCGACTTGTTTTGACACACAAACCACCCACGCGAAGCCACGGTGAAGTCACCGAGGTGGAAGCAGAAGTTAAAACTTTGCAGTTTTTAATTCAAGATAAAAAGGGAGCCCATTAAGAGCTATCCATCATGTCATGTCCATTTTTTCTTTCCACATTTCAGTCGTCCAGCTCACACAGAACAGATTTATTATGTGAATACAGACAGATGATGATAGTTGATATCTGACATCTACGTGTGACGTCATCACTGTGAACGTTCACGACTCTCGGCGCAGCAGAGACCGAGGAGTGACGATCTAGACCTCCATAACCAGATTAAGAAAAAACAGCGCAGGATGCCAACAGTTAAGCAGAATTTACTGGAGCTATGTGTTGGCAAGCGGAGCCAACCGTTACGTGATTCAGTAAAGCTCCTCTGATCATCACAGAAAATGCACTATCCAGAGAATTGAGACGTGCAGATCCAAAGCCGGGCGTGCATCTGCTACGCAACGGCAGGTTATGGCACATCGGCTATGCACATCGTTACACGCTGTAAAATATCACAAGAGTTCATGGCATGAGTGAAATTCATGGCTCGTAGCGTGTAGAGAATCCCTCCTTTAAAGAGCGGCGGGCCTTCAGTGAGTGCAGCCGAGTTAAGCAGCAGCTCCAGCTCAGACCCAGAGCAGAGGTAAGGAACAATAAAGCAAACTGTCACATAAACCAAACGCTCTGAGTGCAAATGTTTCTTCAGGATGAAGTGCGTGCCGAACATGTGGATACATGGCAGGGAGGGGGAGAAAAAAAAATCATAATTACCGGTTTGTGAATTGGCTGTGTGCAAGACAACAGCAATGTTTACATCTAGGAGGGCCAACAGAAGAACACAATAACACACCTGTTTACAGTGAGCTGCAGGCTGCAAGACCAAGTGGGACCACAAAGCCACACACGAGCACGAGCGTTTCATTCATGTGCACAGAAGCAGCATCATGCACAGAGCAAACTCTGCAGACAGGTGGCAGGGCAGAGGGAGACACATGCACAGAAACACACACTCAGGCGCACTGACAGGATGTATGGTAGCACAGGCTCTTACCTTGCAGAGATCCTCTGTTTCCCAGCAGGCAGTGAAACCTCTTGGAGGGGGGTGGGGTGTCATTGTCCCAAAGTGCCAGCAGCAGTAAACTCCACAGCTGAGAAGTCATTTAATTTTTCCTGTTCTCAGCCCAGAAACATCCAGTTTGTGTGTTCAAAAAAAAAAAGCAGCAACAGAAGCTTCAAGTGTCCTGAAAGTTTGCAAAGTTACAGCAGAGCAAACAGATGACAGCAGGGGGCGGAGCAGTTAGGTTAAACAGGCCGCCCTTTGGCAAAAGGTGCATCTGATTTGTGCTTCATCAGGCCTGTGTGTGTGTGAGTGTGTGTGTGTGTGTGCGGGCAGCAGCACCGCGCAGCTGTAAACAGGCTTTAATTAGGCTTTGTTCAGTGTAATGGCAGGCTTTCAGCAATTACCCAGGATTTTAATGGCTGGTTAAAATAGTTTGTTTTATTTATTCTTCAAGATAATGATAAAAAAATATATATATTTAATCATCATCATCATCAACTTAATAACACAGTGGTCTTTACGCGGATACATCACAATTATTTCATTTCTTATCAGTGAGACAAATAAAATCTGATGAAAAAATAAAGTCACAATGGACTAATGTGCAAAGCAGCACTTGTGGACTGAGGGGGGAGAGAAATTGCACCCCCTTGTGTGCCCCCATGTTATTAAAAAAAAAAAGAAAAACTTTGCAAAAGTGCCCTCCTGCTGCACCCGCAGCTGATAAAACATGATAAAGTGCACTAGTGGCCGCCCTTCAGGTGGAGAAAACACAATACACACTACATACAGCTGATGCTTATTCCCATCCCTGCCCTTCAAACAGCCTGAGTCTGCCAGTATCTTCTAACTAGATAAACAAAATACAGGGCTTTTATGATTTTGATTTTAGCAATAATTAGTTGGGTATGTTTGATTATGGATGATACAACCTGGAAGAAAATATTTGTAAAACACTGAATGAAAACAATGCAATAAATGAGATAGGATGCACTCTGGGCTCTGGATTTCTTCTTTTTATGTGCACATGAACTTTTTTTTTTTTTAATCTGTCAAAAAAGTGAAGAAAAAAATTCAGATTCTGAAATCAAGGCCGAAGGGGACAAAAGTCCAGAATCCAACGCGGCACGAGAAAATGGCCCCTTATTGATGGAGGGGCTGGTCAGTCCGGGGGACATCGCAATTTAATATCCTCTGCCTTCACTGGAAATAATGAGCGAGTTCTCCTTTGTAGGACAGCGCCATGTGTAAGCCATTAAGTTACTCCTCTAGTGTCTTTATCCAGCCAGGTTTGTCAATTTGTTAAGATGACCTTTTTCTGTATTGACTGTAACCCATTATTTTGCCGCGGTCCATTCTGCTTGCCTCGCGGTTGCTACAATCATTAAAAGGAAATGCAACAATGGCAGCTCTTTAGCGCACATTTTTCACAGCCACAATGAGTCTGGTTCATTTGTATTCTATATAATAATGAAACATTCCCGGGGGCACGGGGCCGTATAATACCTGGGCTGACGCGATGATGTCAACATGTCAGTGTGTTTTTCAGGATTCATATTTTCACAATTAGTCAGCAGAGTTATCCGAATGCCACAAGGGGGGGAAAAAAACAAAAAAGAAACTCTAAAACTAATTTATATAGGCGTATGAGAATTCACAAATACCCCAGCTCTTTATTTTAGTTCACGCCTGCTTTGAGCAAGGAGGGAAAACCAACTGGAAAGCCGGGCATATTTTTTTACTCTGCATAAATTGCAGTGCCAAACGTGCCCCCATAAAAAATCGGTGTCGTAAAAATGCAAGTCAAGCCATCTAATATTCATATCGCCTTGTCTTTTGAATGTGCATACAAATGTAGTGTGTGCGGAGTGATAAATAATATCATTTCTTTTTTCATATATTATCCATTTCTGTGCATGTCCGTCTTTAATATAGTGGTTTATGGGTGGAAGGGGAGGTGGGGAGTGTTTAGTGGAAACCAAAAGGGGAGGTCTGTGTGAATGACTGCTGCTGTCATGTATGGGGGAGAGATGTGACCCCCCTCCTGGCAGTAGTTTACCATGCAATGCTCAACCTCCCACACACACACACACACACACACACACACAAACACACACACTCCAGCTGTGTGCTCCCTGGGCCCGTCTGCATCCTGTCTCCGTAGGCTCTAAACCATCATTAACAGGCAGAGTAAGCCGTAGCCCTCCTCTCGTTCTCTCCACGGTTTCACATAAACATAAGCCTCCTATGCCGGCCTGGCATTCTTGAAATGTCAGAAGAATTGTCCCAAGGCTTTCCGGCCCGTTAAATTAAGCTAGACATGCAAAACTGAACCTCTAATGAAGTACATTAACCTGGAGCAGTCAGCATCCATTCACAGGGTTGTGTTGTTTGCTTACGAGCCACCACAGGGGAGAAAGAGTGAAGGGAAGAGGAGGAGGGAGGAGGGAGGAGGAGGAGAGAGAACAAACACATGAATGGCACATTATCGAGCTGAGAGCTGGACTGCAAGTGAGGCGTCGCAGTATCTTCTTTAAGGAGCGGGAAGATGAAACGTTTTGTCCGACAGGAAGTGGAACAACAGAGCTCCTCTCTCCGGACAACATTTGTCTGGCCGACACGGCCGACGCGCCCGCAGACTGCCCCGTCAAAATGAGCTATTGTGTGTCCGGCGTTTTGGAAAGGCTTTAGAAATGCATTCGTCCAGTCGCGCACTCGACATGATTCAGTGCTGTTGACTTCCTGTGGATCTCGCACCGGGTCCTAAGTGCGTGACAGGGTTTGTTATTTAAGGGCATCAAGTGAGATCCTAGCTGTCTGATGCACTGAAAACGTAGATTCACAGAAGTATTTGGATTGTCATAGCTGAGAATGAGCTGCATGTACGTTTTCCATCAACGCCAACGAAGTGTCGAGACGTGTCGTAGTTTATAGCTCCCTGATCACGCTGCAGATGCTTTTCGCCCGTTGGCTGGACCGGATGAGGGGACTGGGTTCATGCAGGTGGTGGACAACATCGAGAGAGCTGGGAAAAGGAAGATGATTAAAATGCCGTTTCTGATCTCCTCCTTTAATATCGATCGGTTAGCTTAACGGTCAGCTGTTTCACTTGCAGTCCAGCGAGTGAAAGACCGGAGACATGACTCAAAGACGGATTCTGAATCACATCTTAACGGCGAGAATCAGAAGTGAATCGACTTTTGAGTTTTCCAAATATTCCCGTCCGTTTTAAGCTAACTCATCTCTCACACGAGCTGATCCAGAGACTTACTGATGCTGTTTCAGTGCCTTTGTTGCCATTGGAGACTAAACAGGGTTGTCTTATTCAACCCGAATGCACAGCGTGATGTAACGCTGTTTGGTATACCGGCCATGTTACAGGAGGACCTGGAACATAAAGCTCTTGCATCACACGAAGACAAGAGAGAATATATGGATGGGTTTCTTTGCAGAGCTCAAAAAAGCAGCTCGACAGAGGTTGGAAGTTTGTGTCAGTCAGCTGCTGGCGAGAATTTTAGTGCTCGAGTCGTGCACCATTGCTGTGACGTCTGCAAGGAGTTTCTGCTCGTTTGATGATAATTCTGACTGTGACTGGTCATTTCCTGTTTATCTTTATAGTTTGATTGAATTCCTTTTGTTGATTTTATTGTGGTTTGCTATTTTGTATAATTTTGCTTATTATTTTATTGTTGGGGTTTGAGAGAACCATAATTCGTCCTGTATGTCTTGTACATGCTGCAGAATTGACAATAAAATGTCATGCCTTGATCATATTGGTTATTTTTGTCTTGGTTTTGGTTATTATGTTTTGGTTTTTATGTCTTGATGTCTTCATGTTCATGTTTCTGCTCCTGTATTGGTTCTTGTAT
>JAOXYL010000059.1:4224642-4236554 GCA_028564955.1 Terapon puta
GTGTTCTTATAGTCCATGTCTGCCCTTGTCTTGTCACCAGATTGTCTTTTCATGCAGTCATGTTCAAGCTTTTCATGTAGCCTTGTCAAGTCTTCACATCATTGTATCTAGTTCTTGTTTTATTTTGTTTCATGGAGATATCAGGTCACGCCTTATTCATTTATTAAAGAGCACGTTCAACAGTCTGCCTTGTCCGGGTTGTCCTGCATTTGGGTCCTCCTGCCTCGACAACTTCACCCCGAACGTAACATAAAATGACGATGAATCAATTTATATATTTAGTTTGCCATTCACTCATTTACTATACAATGATATTATTATTTGAATTGAATTAGAATTACACTGCAATGTAACTCTTATTTTATTAGCTTCCTAATATTTGACAATGAAATGACAAATAATAAAAATTCATCTATATTTAGCCACAATAGGGACTTGGATTAATGGACGGCAGTGGAGGTCTGTCATTCGTTTTGGCTCCTCAAATCTGTGAAAGGACATTGCAAATGACAATTCTTTTCCGAAGCACTATTTGAATGTTTTGCTGGTGGCTTATCATTTGAAATAACACACGGCAAGTCCTGCAAACCATGCGGCATCTTACGTACGAGGCCGACGCGCAGCTTTAAGCCACGCGCTCGTTTCTTTTAACAGACTCGACGATGATGCATCCAATCTGTCTAAGAGAGCAGGCAGAGCGAGAGGGCAGTCGGCAGACCCCCACAGCGAAGCCGTCCAAACCACCGGACAACTGTTGGATGGTCAAACTGCTCCGGGGTGAAAGGACCTGGAGCAGAAGGAAGGAAGTGAACGACTAATGTGTCCGTAAGAGCCCCACCACTGGGAATACTTGGTGGAGTTTATTTTTTGATCCAAGCTGCTACTGATTGTTGTCCAACTTTAAGTGGTGAGCGATGAAAGGCTGTACAATAGGTCCTCAAAGGCAGCCCACATGGGTCTGCAGCACTATTACTCATGAATCACTCATATTGTACCCAGTTTCAGCTTATGTGACCGATGTTTTTTTCCCTCATGACGACAGCACGGCCTGGCAATTTGAAGCCCAAAAAATGCAGACATACTAAAAACTGAGATATCAAGAGATGTGTTATATAATGCAGTGCAGTCCCAAAACATAAACAAGCTGTTAAAGTGGCTATTTAAGCTGCAAAATGTACTTTTGGATGTTCTTTATATTGGCACACTTCTCTTGACCTTTAATATCAATTTATTTGGTCAAGGTTTCAGTCAGTCTCTGGCCCACTTACATTTTCATCCCACAATAACTTTGATGGGGTTTTTTGCTAATGGCAGCAAAAACATCCTGTTATGACTGCTGGTGTTTTTTTGAGCAACCAGTATTTACTTTCCTTGAAAAAAAAAACTGGCGATGCTGCTTTGAGCTCAATTTTTTTTTTTTTCCAGAGAGGTTTCAGCTGTAAGTGTTTGGCGGTGACATTGGCTTTGTGAGTGTGAAATCCAATTCTACAGGCGCAGTTGACTCTGAGAAAATTTGAAAAGATGTTGATTATATTGATTTTGACACCCTCCCCCCGTCGTCGCCCCCCCCTCCTCGCACTCTACATCACACGAGCCTCGCAGATATTCTTGTCTTTGCAGATTGGACATAAAGCGTTTCTGTATGTGGCCTGGAGGAGATGGCGTCAGAGGCACAAGTCAAGAATAATGAGAAAGGTAACAGCACAGGAGGTGAGCTAACTGACATTAGTTAACTGGGTTGTCATAGTTTTTCAGGGCTGGAAAAGTGTGAAGACTGAAAAGCAAAACATTTAAGGGAAAGCTGGAAAATAGGAGAAATATCCAGCATAAACTTAAACAGGTAAATAATCTATGAACCAAAGAACTCACCTGCAGGAACGTATGAACATATTGGTATATTTGAAATGTTAATTGGAATGATCCCAGTATTTTGAGGTTATTTTCCCATAATGAATTCATGAGCTAATTAAATCCACTGTTTCAATGTATTATTATTTTTTATATTCAATCACACGACGACTCATTCATCCACACCAATTAGGTCAACTGTATCGGCCGAACTGAAGCTGTTATCCATCTTGCCGAGACGCTGATGGTGCTTGGCCTGGAAAGTTGGAGGAACTTCAACAGTGAATCATATTGCATTCACGGAGTAGCTCCTCTCGGCTCCGTGCCTATCAGTCTCGACTTAGCCGTCAGCTGACGTAAGTTCGTAAAGGGCTGGCACCGGGATAATTGGATCAGTTTATTAACTTGATTGATCTGGCTCATGATGAATTCGATTTCCAAAGGGCCGCTGACGAGTTGTCCAACTTGAAGCCGGGGCGGCCGGTGAAGGGGACGCTTTGTCAAAGTGTCACCCACAAGGAAGCCATTTAGCCTCCGGCCTATCATTCATCTGCTCAGATATATTTATTTCATATAAACATGTTCGTGTGGTGCATTAAAAAGGGGAATAAAAGTAAAGGGTGAATAATGACATGAAGCACATTAAGTAATTAATCAGCACAAATAATGATTTGATTTGTTGTCAATTCATTTTATTTAAGAAGGTTATGATGACTCATTCTCATCCTCGCTCACTGCTTTCAGTTTCTCGTTCATGCCATTCATTTCCCAACAGCAATTCTTCCAGTTGATAATTTTACATCATCATTTCTTCTTGTTGTGTTGATATTGCTTTGACATTTAGTTAATAGTTCAAAAAATGCTATTCTGCAACAATTAGCGCACCTCCAGAGGTTTTCCAATCAACTCAGAACCTCTTTCAAAGCCGTGTGTTGAAATGACGAATAGTTCTTCCAATAAAAACGCGCGGGGACTTAGATTATCACTTTGTCTGTCTGATAGTTTCCATGTTTGTAAGGAGTCGTTCACATTTCTCTGGCAGTTCCAGGCCGCAGCTGCAGCTGTCGCGGAGCAGCAGCTGCTGGTGACATTATCCAGCGTCTTATGTTGTATCGATAAAATATCGCTGCCTGTAAAAAGCTGATTTCCTCACACACCGGGTCGCCCACGCGAGGCTGCTTCCTCTAATAACGCAGAACACACGTTTTTGCTGTTGTACAAATGGCCTCACCTGTTTTAATTTAACCATTTTTCTCTAACCCTAACCCGTGTTTAAAAAATGACACTTTATAGTGGTCATAAATCATGAAATACACACACAGAAGATCGAGAAGATCATTACCTGGAGAACAGTGACCTTGAAATGAGCGGCTTACACCAACACTGTCTGCATGTCCTGTGTATGATTTAAACATCTCATGATGCTGAATTTAGTCCAGATTTATGTCATATACACAAACGTACAGTGTACAGTAATGGCCAATGTTCTCAACATGAATGCAACCTGATTGTGATTTAGTTAATCCACCATAGAATTTCAAGAATAAGGAACACTGAAAGTCTAAAAATGTTAAACACGCTGGAAGTGCCTCCTTCTGTGTTAATGGTGGCCCACTTTGCTTGATCCGGCAGCCAATAATGCGTCATGCTGACCAAAGAGTGCATGTTACGTGTCAGGTGAGTGAAAAGTTCTATATTACACACATGTGAGACACTGTGAGAACTATGGAGGGTGACTTTCCACTTTTGCACAGTTTTCACCGCGTTGTGGGCGCGGTGCAGCTCGGCTCGCTCCCCGATCAGATCGTGTGTTTATTCGTCTGGCCCAGCCGGCTCATTGATTAAAACGTGCGACCTTCCTTCCTTTGACCTGAGTGAATCACACCGTAAAGCCACGGCCGCTGACCAGTGTCACCACCTCCCACAGACCCGGTCTCATCTTCTAACCGGCTCGGTTGGACCTGCCGACCCCCGTCCACTCATAAAGCCTTTCCTCATTAATAAGTGTAACATTCAGGCAGGTTTATATTTGTGATGCTGTGTGTGGAAATGTTGTCAGCAACAACAAACTTCACCTTTATGTGGTCTGGTGAGTTTCTATTTTTAGGGCACGAACATGTAATGAGGCCTTGAGCTTGTTAAACTGAGATTGTGACTTTCATAAAAAAAAAAAAAAGACCTTCCCCGACTTTCTTGGCCGACTGTTAACACCCTCCAGACTGATTTCTATTTAAAGGACTCGGGATGACTTTGCACCTCCTGAGCGTCTTCCCTCTGTTCAGCTGCACCACTCTGCTCTGTGATAATACTTCATATTCATGCAGAATTAAGATGACGTCGACGGAGCAGCTGTGGCGTTAAACGTTCAGGAAACCATCTCGTTTGTCGTCTTTCACACCCGACGAATCGTGAATTTCAGCGTCCCTTTTATCAGTTTCATCAAATCGCAGCAAAATCTGTTTCTTTCCACATCGCTCTGCTGTAAGTAAGTGGAGGCCTGCACGGGCGACACGTCTTATTTATAATCTTCATCTGGTTCGTCCACCGTTGTGGACTCTGCTGACGTCGCTCAGCCTCTTGAGGAAATACAGACAAACAGCGATTAATGAAGCCTGCAAGTAAGACAACAACGTTTCTTTTACTGTTCCAGCTCCAGAGTGGTGAATTAATGCCTGCAGGTGTCATCATTTATGAACATTTTCTGAATGTCACATACAGAGCCTTAAACTACAAACAATGTGAAAGTATATTAAATGAATTTATATTAAAATTCACATTATTAGTTTGCCGTGTTTTTGCTTGACAGTCCTCAGCATCTCATCTAACAGTTTATAGTTTATTTACAAATGTGGGTGCATCATATATTTAATTAGTTATTTAATTTTAGTTACTGAGGGAATCGTTTGCTCAGTTTCTTGCTCAGCTCCCTCTGTGCAAAGATGAAAAAATCTACCCACCAACACCTCCGAAGCTCATCGAGGCAAACTATATATTTCATCTGTTTGGGGCTCAGCTAATCCTCTGCAGCCTGTGGCCATAAATGAATGAATGAAGTGATAATTGATCATGGAACGATCATTTTTCTTCCTTTCTTTTTTTCATTGTCGGCAGGCTGTCTATAATCATGCAGCCTCTCTTTTCCTGCCGAGCTCCACTAAAGACGGATGCTCTGCTTAATGGCACCTTGATGTTATCTGTCATAAGGGCTGCTATGAGAGAGATCAGCGTTTCTCATCCCCAGCTGGGGTTTTCTATCCTGATTGTCAGAAGTCAACCCTGCAATCAGGAGTCAGGTCAACCTGCGCTACACATGTACCGCCGTCTTCACCTCGAGGGGATCCCACCTTTAATGCTCAATAAGAACATTTTAAGAGGAGCTGAGTAAAAAAAAAAAAAAAAAAAAAAAAGAAAAGAAGATAAGGGAATTCAAAGTCAGATGACCATTTAATTCAATTAAATAACATTATATAACTAAATAAGGTGTGGAAAAAATTACACCATGACAGCGTTGTGGTAATTATCTGCAGTCGGATAATAATACTTTTATTCATTTTAATGATGCAGTCCTCCCTTTTATGAGCACGTTTTCACCGGGTCTTAAGATAAGTTAATTGAAATATACCGCCGCCGTGATAGCAGCCCTCAGACTTGAAAAATAACCATTCTCAGACATTTGTCAATTATGGCAGGTTTACAACCAGGTCATGTGGTGATAAACCGCAGTGTGTTTTTTCTATTTATCAGTAGTTCTATTAAGTTCTCGGATAGGAAATTTAAGGTCACGGCGGATGGCTCGTGACAGGTGCATTAATAAATGTGCTTCTTCCTATTGGCCTCCGACAGTCTGCATAAATAAACTGTCGTGAAAACCTCCATTATGAGACCCAAAGTTTATTTCAACCTCACTGTGTTCGCCCTGATAAATATCTTTAATAGATTTAATCAACTCAGCCAAATATCTTGATCGAGATTGATCGTCAACAGATTGATAAATATCAAAGATGCAAAGAGGAGCCAAGTGTGAAACTATATCTGGAGGAGCCTGTTTTTTTCACTGCTGCTTAATAAGTACCTGATTTTCATATTTTTGCATATTTGGATGAACGACTTTTTTTTTTTCTTTTTTTTTTTCCTAATGTCACCTTCAAAATGGAGCCATCAGAATTTAACTTTGATGAAAGCCTTTTGTGGAATTGTCAGCAGGAGCCCGAGCTCCTGCAGAGCTTACACAAGGTGGCTGAGATTGGACTTCAGAGCGCGGAGGAAAAAAAAAAAAACGACGAGGGACGCAGGCAGAGTTAAGGAGTCCGTTTCATCTGATCTTCCTGTGCATTTTTTAAGACGTATTATTTTTCCTAACAGTCGCCCTGAGGGTTATTTTGGGTCAAAATGGCAGCGGTTGGTGCAGCAAATAGAACAGGCCCAAAAGAAAACCCTCATATGAAAAAAAGTGGCACCTTTCTCTTCCAGCGTTTCCTCATATGAGCTCCCAGGAGACGCTGTCATGTGCTGCTGCAGCTCACGAAGGCCTGTCACCTCCCTGCACCGGTGTAAATGCCACAGTGGAAAATGTGACGAACGTCTCTCTAAAAACACTCACCTCGTCATGAATCGGCATGATATTTTATTACTGTAAATTGTACAAATCGGGCTCTAAAAAAAAAAAAAAAACAGCTGCGCTAATGTCAAAACTCATAACAGAACTGTAAGAGAGTCCTGCGCAAAGGGAGACACACGGAAAAAGATGATAATGCGCCGCTTGTTTGAAATCACATTAACATCACAGGCTTTTAGCCGACTCCATTATTCAGAGTGACTTCCGCTGTAATGATTTAAAGAGGCAAATTATCTCGTAATGGCTCCGTCTCCGACATCACAGGCCGCGGAGGATGAGACGGGTCGAAGGTCAGAGTCGCAAAAACAAAAGGTAGCAAAAACACTGCGGCCGTGAGCGCTCGCTCTTGCTTGTTGTCCCGCGCTCGTACACACATAACTTCAAAACCTTTTGAAGTGTAATGTATGAAAATGACTTTCTACACGATAGCGCGCAGCCCCCTCCCCGCGCCCCTTATCTCTGACCGGGTTTTGTTTATCTGCCTCCTCAACGTTGCTCTCCATTTATCAGCTGCTCTGGCGTTCCCGTTAAAGCATCCCCGTGGCTTGTCTCTCGGACAATGATGGACACAGGTGGTCGGAGAAAGTGTCCGCATGGCTGAGACCAGAGCGCCGTCCTGGGGCTCTGGCAGTGGCCTTGAAGGCTTATCATCTCTCCGCAGAAGTGCTCTTTCATGCTTTTGATCTCGTGTAAATTAGTTTCTCTGGCTTTCCTGTTAAAGCAACCCCCCCCTCTTCTTCCCACCCGCCCCTGTCACCGAAAATCCCAGTGGCGATGGGCGCGATCGGAAACTTGCGCGAGTGTCATTTCTGCCGCCCTCGCGTCCGCGGCTGTGACCTTGATTTGACAATCTTGAGGAGGGGAGTTCATGAGATAAAACCGGTTAGAGGAAGAAACACAATCGACTCATTATCTGAGCTCAGCACTCCTAAACAGAGCTGCCAGGAAAAGCAACACTTATTTAGATATTCGAGTGATACATTTAAATTAAATCGAATAAATATGCAATTAAAAAATATATAAAAAATAATATTGGTAGCACAAATTACATGCTAGAAAAAATAAATGTTATGTGCTATTTGACAAAAGCTTTTACATTACCATGGCAATAATGGCAATAAAATTATGTAAATAATGTGTACAACAAGGAAAAAAAACAAATATGTACAATGTGAACTAAAAAGCACAGTACAGCCTTGAGTCTTTAGAGCACAAAAGCCTGAACTTTTTTTTTTTTTTTTTTTTGAGTGAGCCATTAATGTCTCTAATACTGGTTCCCCTTTTCATGAAGCACTTGTCTGTCCTTCCTATCAGAGAAAAAGAACGAAACAGTAGCAAGCTTTATGTCTTAGACTCCAAGAAACCTGCAGAACAAACAAACAAGGGTCGGGGATCTGCTGAGCTGCAATTACTGTGAATTACTTTGGATTTTGACATCGGCATGGTCGTAAAAGTGGGGCCACCTGGAAGCTGAAGGTTTTTATATTCATGATAGACTTTTGACTGCAATTTCACTTCAATTTTACTGCCTGTATTTATAGATATGACGTGGAAACCAGCACACTTCAGGGACTTTTCCTTTCTGTCGGTACGTTCCTGCAGCAGCAGTGACACAGTTTTGATTATGTACTCCAACAATGATGGAGCCCGATAGGCGCAATGAACATGAAATCTGTGACAACTCTGTCTCGCAGATGCGCGTGGTGGGCTAATGAACCAACTGCAATGCTGAAACACATTTTCTCCCAGTATAAGGATGGTGTCTTCATCACTTGCCCTGCATGCACACTCAGTTAACGGTACTTTTCCTACAACCAGATGTAACTACAGCTCCTCACAAGTAAGCAAGAAACAGCAAAGCGTATAACATTAAAGATATTGGGTTAAAGCGAGACTTGTTTTAGGTAATTATATCTTTTAAAGTGTTGTGTACCAAATATGTTGAAGGCAAAATTATTTAAATAAACTTGATATTGGTAGAATTTCAGACAGAATCTGACATACTCTGTTGGAAGTCTTTACCTTATAATAAACCGACTTCAAACTGCAAACGCAATATCCAGCTTATGTTTTTTAAAAATAATTTATACACTCGCGTATGAAAGAAAATCACCGGTATCTGTGGCGTAAACACAGTTCTGACCTTTAGTATCATGGCTAAGTGTTTTTTTATGCAAGTGTCAGGAAGATCAATACATGGTGGATCACATTAGGTCACGTTAGAGCACATGAAGGTTTGTCCATTTACTCTCTGTTTCCCTGCTGCTATGGGTTGCACACACACACACACACACACACACACAGACACACACACACACACACACACACACCAATCCCCCCGGTAGTTCAGAGAATCCTCACAATTTCTTCTCATTGGATAGTGGTATTGATGATGATGTAATATTTTCCTTGATTAACAAAACATAAACCACGCAGATAACTAACATGTGGAAAACTTACACACAAGCATCAAGTGCAACCACGCTCAGTTTGACAGAAGTTGGGTTGTGTTTTGCTACATATGCCGCCCATATTGCGTTTAGAAGAAAAAAAAAAAAAAAAATGACAGTCTGACATGATTACATTGAAGCATTTGGTAATTGTCAGTGACCCGAGTGATAGCGGAGATAATCGAATCCATTACTGTCTGCGGCTGTGATGAAGGGGAGCAGATCTTTTCTTGAGATCCTTAAACACTGTGCATCTCATTGTGTTTTATTGCAGAGGGGGGGGAGTTTTTGTGTGATCCTCAGGAGTAAATTTAATCTCTCGCTGATGAGGCCTTGCAGCACTGATGTGAAAAGAAACTGGATATTCAACTGTTCTACTTTTGCGCCTCCTCCCTCCAGGCCAAAAAATCTTATCTCCTATTCATTATTTGGCTTGTCGTATTCTATGAATTGCCAGACAAGAGAAGCACTTCCAAATAATATGAATCAGTTTGCAAAACTTGAGTCACGGTATCAATAAACTTCAGCCCAAGCCGGCCGACGAGAACTGCTCTCCCAACAATATGTGATTAGGAAAAGGGAAAAGGCTTCACTGAAGGGACCGGGTATGATGTATAGCAGCAGGAATAATGCTTATTGCTTGTGGCCACTGTGAGGAATAGGCCCATCTCCGTCTGCTGAGGAGTGTCACATGGAATTTGTTTCCATTTGCGCGAGGCAGCGAATCAGTCAATTTCATCTGTGTTTCCTCTTTTCTCTTCCATGCATCCCGATGAGCTTAACGCAATATTAAAATATGGCACAGGGCTGATGAGAAAAAATGAGCGCCGAGCTTCCACCGCCGGACGAGCGCCATCGATTCAGAGCGCTCGAGTTTTAAAGTAAAAAGCAGAGACACGTCTACAGTGCGACGCATTAACAGCCCCCCCCACGCACACACACAAACACACACACACACACAGGAGATGAGCACTCACGCACACCCACAGCAAAACAGATGCATTTAATATGCTTGTCTGAAAGGTCAAGTGTTCAAAGGAAATTGCCTTGTCCAGCTTATTGCAGAATATAATGAGATGGAATTGTTTATGCATCCACTAAACACTTGTCACAATTGATGCTTTTTTTCCCCCTGGTTATTCTAATACATAGCAGAAAATGAGAAATCACTTCAGCTTGCTTTAATACGCTCCTGGTCACTCCTGTCTTTGTTTCTGGGTGTGACAGCGGTCCCTTCAAAGCCCGCATGCAGACCCGCTGCGGTGTAATTGGTCACAGACATGTTGCAGGTGTGCCGGTAATTCCCTTACAGCGTGCCGGAGCTTAGCTTGGCTCGTTGCTATGCCACCCTGCGCGGTAACCGGGGAGCTTGTTAGCGCTTTTATTAATTTGCGGCGGTACGGGAGGTGAACGAAGTAGCAGAAAACGTGGTCAATACGGCACAATCCAATACGAGAGGCCGCCGATATCTCGTCTTTGTGAAGCTCATAATGTGTCGTGGAGGTGTTGAATCAGCTCTGCAGCACAGATATTATGGTATTGTACCACACTGAATAATATTTCTATTGCCCTTGATAAAATACAGCATCTGCCGTTTGTTCAAATAAAGCAAATAATGACGGTCTATTCTCAGAAGTGAAGTCAAGGGTGGTGAAATATTGCTAACGGCGGCGCGCGTGTCAAAACATCTGCACGCGTTTCTTAGAGTTGGAAGAGTTTCGTGTGGATGTTTCACCTCTAATCCTGGAGGCTTCTTCATCTGTGGACAGAGCCTCACAGATGAGAGGTGAAACATCCTCAAGAAACTCAGGGAAGTCCAGTTGGCTCGAAACATTAGGAATGACCACGACCCGGATGACTGAGAATCTTCACCGACATCAAAGGCCACGCACTGGTGGTGTTTTAATGTGCACCACCGTGGGTTGATGCGCAGATGTTTTAGAACATAGGGGTGTGCAAGCAGCCACCTCTTATCACATCTGACCCCCGGAGCAAATTACTCTCTCCAAAGAGTGGAGTGTGTTGTAATATTAAGTGGAAGTATATTAAGCTGTGCATATAAAGCATCCAACATGCTGCTGGAGACAACAGTTGCCTACCCCTGACCTAACCTTAGAGCGGAAGCGTGCTGATTTTACACATCAAAGTCTGTTTGCAGATCTTGAGGAGCTGTGCTGGATATGTGGGGAAAGTTTTATAAAACTTTTTTGTGGTTCCAGACTGTCACCCCTGCAGCCCGTCCTTCATCTCTGCTTAAGGCTAGGTAGCTTGAGGCTACTTTGGCTGCTACTATCATAATGTACGTGGATCTCCAGCTAAATAGTCTGTGGTTTAGTTGCACTGTGGGTAATCTTGGTGATGGGTTTTAACCAGTTTTATCCTTTAGAGGGTCCCAACTTAAATTTGGCAAGAGATGGGGTGCACCCACATCAATGACAGGGCTGACACATGGCGAGAGACCTAAATTCACACCTATGGGCAATTAACCTGACCTGCATGCCTTCGGACTACGCAAAGGAGGAGAATACCCTCTCAGGCATGGGGTGAACTCCCAACAAACCCAGAAACTTCTCGCTGTAACACTCAGTAAGATTCAAGCGCTCACGAATGGATTTCTTAAATCTCAGGCTCCCTTCAAAATGCTCAAAAACATGTTTAAAGAAAATCAATCCGCTACAAGGAGAACAAGAATAGCGCATAAATCGAATAAAACATAAAAATATAGAAGCGAATGTAAACAAAAATGTAATACAAGTACAAATATAATATCTGGAAGGCAGGGGAAAGATGAAATGAAATGATAAAATGGGTCAACGTGGCAGGATGTAAGCTTATGGACCGGATATAAGAGTCGTCTGCAACATTTATACTTTGATGATTGAACAAATGTAAAAAATATAAATAAATAACAATACATAAACCCACATTTGTTGTTCTGCTGCTGCTGTCTGTCCAACAGCGTCATAGACCTGCAGTGGTAAATCGATGACCTGCTGTTT
>JAOXYL010000059.1:4266818-4278416 GCA_028564955.1 Terapon puta
TGGTTCACGTCCTTATTGAATAACATGACCTTTCCGCAAGGCCAAGCCGGCGTTTTAATGCGCAGAAAATTTGTGCATGAGTGCATCTCTTAACTCTTTCTTTCACGCTCATTATTTCCAGTCCGTATCACCTTGTCTCCAGACAGGGCTGCCGTGCCGGATGCCAGATTCGCGTGGCACCCTCCTCAGCCCGCCTGCAGCACGGAGGCAGAGGCAGCCCCCCCCCCCCTCCACCGTCGCAGAGCCTTCAGAGAGGGGGAGCATCCATTTTCTCCGAGACAGATAATTATGAGCCTTGTGGAAAACGTGGCTTCCGCAGGTACAGCGGCGCGCTCATTATAAACCATTGTAATCCGCCGCTTATGATTGACTGGATTCTGATACAGGTGAGAAGTTTTAAGGAAAAAAAAGCGGTGACAGCCAACAAGATCATTTGCTTTCAAGAAATGTATGAGGTGGAATGTAATTTCCTGCCTCCGCCTGCCCCGCGTGCGCCCCGAAAAAAAAAAAAAAAGAAAAAATCACGACATTTCTTCAATTTGCTGAAACAAAGAGCTGACGGACGCCTCGCGCGCCGACGTAAATGACATTTGATTTGAAAAAAAATTAAGAAACGCAGCGTCACCGAACGTTGGATGCAATATTTACTTTGTTTTCTGTCAAATCAGCTGCACGTCTTCGCGTTGGGGCCGCGATCACGCCATGTTTATGTATGACGCGGCATTTGCATTCAGACCCTTGCTGCATTTTTCAACTTACATTTGATCCCATAGGACCCAGATGATTGCGTTCCATTGCACATTACGTAAAGGGGCCTTGTTCAAATAAGTAGTGTGTGTCGGGGAGCCCGTACCCAGGGTGGGTTTAATAAATCCGACCAAACATGACGAAACTCTCCCCTCTCGTGACCGCTACCCCACAGCAACCACTGTCGCGAACCATCATATCTCCCTTTCTTGATTGGATTCAGCTACGTCCCTAATCACGTTACGCACAAGCGGCCGCCCCGGGAGACTTTCAGCGCGGGGGGACCGGTCGACGCGATGGCGGGGAAAAAAACGGGCCGAAAAAAGCGGCGTTATTGTTTGATGAGGTGGCGGGTGATGCACGCGCGCTCCGACAAAATACACGCAGCGAGCGCGTGCTCGGTCACTCGAGCTGTGTCCCAGATTCGTACTCCAGATTAACACTGCTCCTCTTAGCGTACAGGACGTTAATGTACTTCACCGTCTTGTACTGGCAGGACGTAATGAAAGAAGACGCGCCAATGTCGACCGAGATGCTCCGCCGGGAAGACACATATAAAATAGATGTGAAGTAAATCAGTGAGTATAAATAAAAGAGTAAACCGAATGTTTTTGCAAAGAAATGATCCTCCCTTTCCTCCTGTGAGTATTATATCTTTCAAATCTTTCATGCTAACACCGTTGGGTGCAACTGAAGGATAATCCCACCTTATTGCACGTTAGGTCTGACTGTCGGTTGCTGCTTATGAGATCTGTCGGCACGGTAACGCTGCAGCTCGTCCGTTGTCAAATTCAGGTGACGCAGCGCCGATGGATCCAAAAACGAACATTTTAAAAGCTGTTTGCTTGTCGTCTTGCGGATGTTCAAAGAGTCATTTCGGACTATTAATGAATCAGAACTGCATGTCGTCATTGTGATGCGTTTACTGCAATTAAATCACGGCGAAATCTGTTTATTTTAGGATCACGTCGCTGTAAACCAGATTAACCCGGCCCCGTGAGAGATCGGGAGGTGCAGTGAATATTTATTGATTTTGACACACCAATTATGAAACTGCGCCTCAATGGAAACATCAGGAGAGGCGAATATTCAAAGCTTGTGTTTAAATGGGAATAAACACGCCGGCTCGAATGACGAAAGGCGAAAAACGCAGCATCGGGGGAAAGAAACAACGTCGAAAAATTCAGTCTCAAATGTGTGCCCGCGCATCAGCAGCAACTGTGGCGAGTGTTTACGGCGGACGGTTTCGTAAGCTTTTTTCACTGTTTTCCATTTGGCCAGCCTGGGAGTGTTTTCAAACCTGTGGGACTGTCTGCTTTTGTTTCCTGTCACATCTGATATTTTTTCAGTGATGTCGCCACATGGTCAGGTCTCAGCAGAAAACTGGGCGAGAATGGCTTCACATAAGGATGGCGAAAACACACACGAGGACGCAAAAACCAGACTTAAGTTTAAATAAAGCAAACTGATCCTTTTACAAAGAGAGAGCTCAGCTTTTCTCAGAGATATTATACTGCTTTTTTCTTCAAGTCAAGGTGTTCCTGAACGTGATTGAACATTGTCCTTAACATCCTTTCACTCTCTCCATCTGTAAGCTGTTAACTCCGTTCCCTGTGCAATGCATTGTGGGGAAAAAAGTCCATTGAGAGAGCAAAACTGTGCAAAATGATGCAACTTTAGTAGCCTATGTGGACATCTTTGAGTGAACATCTTCTGCTACTTACTACTCCTGTGTGAGCATTTAGCATGAGCTAATGGAGAATCCAGCTGCACCAAATAAACTAAAAAAAAACATGCATATGACAGAATGATAGAAGCTGGACTGAAACATAAATGCACGTTTTTATTTTTAGCATAATTCAATCAGAAAATATTTCCTTTTGAGTTTCAGTGACTGGTGAATGTGTGTTTCTGCACAGTACTGCACAACAGTGAACCCCGGCTAAATAATTAAATGACTTCTTTCCCATTCAGAGGCTGCTTTCAGGCCTAATAAGATTAACCTCTGTCCTTCTCCATATGCATATGTATATATAGACAGACACATATCTATATATTCCCTATTATTGCTTCTTGAATGGGTCTCGTGAATGGTGGTAATTTGTATAATATTTCTTATTTTAACATTTCTGAACAACCAGCTGAGGAGATGTGACCTTTTCGGTGACGGTAATTGCCGTTGGGAACGATAAAAAAAAAAGTTAAAACAAGAGCGTATTACCCTGAATAAGTAAGTAAACACGAGATAAGTGAGAGTTGATAGGCTGCGTGACATTAAATATTTACCAAGGTTGTTTCCTACCATAATGTACACTTCACCATATGGCGAGTAAAATATTCAACACTTCAAATGTGTGCACAGTGTTTTTTTTTCTCTCTCTCTCCTGGTGCATAACAACCTATCTGCTGTTAATATTTACTCCAGATATTACACAGTGACGGCGCTCTCAGCTCGGCCACCTCGTGTGCATCTCAGCCGCACGCACGCTCTCCTCGGAGCTCAGCGTGACGCGGGGCAGCATGTGGGCGTTGGCTTTTGTGAGGCGCAGACGCTAATGAAAGCTGACAAGCGCCACAAGCCTGTGGGGAGCAGAAAGCGGCGGGCAGGGAACCATAAGCTACATTCAGGTCTGCACTCTTTCCTACTCAGACATCCACCTTGAAGGCCTCGCTCCTCCTCGCTCTGTTGGCTACAAAAGGCTCAGGGCAGCTTAAGGGGAGATTTAAGGGGGATAGCGAGGAGAAAACATAACTAATCCTTAAACTGAGAAGAGTAATCTGCGAGGGAAGATTTACAGCAAAGAAAATGACTTTTACAATGCGCTGACAAAAAAAGTGACCTTTCAATTGGAATTTTTTTTTTTTTTTTTTGCAACAATGAGGCAGTTTTTTTTTTAGCTGCAGATAATCGCAGCTAAGACTTCCCCTCGGTGAGTCAGGAAACGCCGCGTCCGCCGCGCGCGAGAGAAAGAGGGAGAGAAAAGTGAAGTGTCGCATCGCCAGAAGCGTTCGGATTAAAAGAGCCGCCGTATGACCACAGCCCCGCTCGTGGAAAACAATGTGAAGTGTTTGAGCTGATCCTCGGTGCTCTCATTGATTTCTGTTGATCACAATCTTATTTGGCAATTTAAATGCTAATGATACTTTTAATTGCAAGACGGGATAAATGTGATTTGATCTTTAGGAGGCAATTACTTTCATGCTTTGTCTCGCTCCGATCTTTTCAAAAGGCGGACAACAATTACTCTGCGGAGCTCAGCTCTTTTTTTTTTCTCTCTCTCCTTCTTCTTCTTCTTCTTTTCTCACAAGAGAAGAAAGAACAAAACAAAGAAAGAAACAAAATGACTTCTGTTTTTTTTTTTTTTTTTTTTTTTGTTCTTTGACAAGTTTATCAAAAACTATTTCTGTTGTCGGTGGAAGCTTTTGCTTCTTGGAACATTTAACTTTACAATTATACACAGACGGCCAGTTTCCAGAGCTTTTTCAACACCTTAGGCATCGATACTAGATTACATACACTACTATACAAAAGAACATGAAAAGGTGGTTGTTATAGACACTGCATGAAGAACATTCTGTACAGAGAAACCAAGCACCATTTGCACTCATAAACAACAACAGTGGTTCAAATTCACACCTAGTACAATGACAGTCCATGTTGAAACACAAGAAAGACAGTCCTACTTTGGTTACAGCTTAAAGCTAGGAGGTTTCCAACAATGAGTTTTCCATTTATCACATTTTAAAGGTCTCCACACAGCAAACCGGCAACCGGTTTATAAATCAAAGGGTACACAAAAACAGATCATTTCTCCATGAATCACTTCGGCCGGTGTCATCTTTCAGATCGTGCTACATCTATTTTTATCACTGCAACATCCCTTTTTTTTTTTTTTTTTTTTCCACGTTGACTTCACTGTAGAGTTTATCAGTTATTTCAAGTGTCCTCTAAGATCACAACGGTGCCACATCTCAGTCCTGGAAAAAAAAAAAGCATTTCCAGCCCTTTAAGCGGAGAAAAAGTGCACCTTCGCCCGAGGGGAAAGCGTGTTGTTTGGTGACAGTGACATCCAGCTCATAATCCATCACCCGTGTTTTGTTTTTTTTTGTTTTTTTTTACATTCTGCATGTGATTCTTTCCAGATATAGTGGTAAATACGGCCGGGAAGTTGGCATCAAAGTGATTTATACCAGCGAGCATTTGCAACTGTGTCAACACCAGCTGCACGTCAGGAACGCTCGCGAGCGAATTCATTCTGCCGGAGGGGAACGGCGCCACGATTGGCGGTGCTTTTCGGCTTTTTGGAGGTCATACATCACGCTCGGGCAAAAGGCAGAGCGATGAACACATTATTCTGAGAACATCGCCTTTGACAATGCCCATCTATTTTGATAATCAGTTGACTATTGTGCCAGTGCAGCCTCTAAAGGGCCAGTGATTTATTAGGATTGACCAATTTTGAGTCACATCATGTGCTGCTTTGTGAGGGCAAACAGAGGCGTGACTGGCGGTGCAGTCAGGCATGTTATCAAATGCCCAGGCTTGATTAACGGCTCATCAACATGCAGAATTAAACAGTCTGGCTAAACGCTTCCCCTTCACCCTGACGTCAGACGCTCGCATACGACTATGAATCTCTCTCGCGGTGCTCATCTATACGTAAAAAAATAACAACCCCCCCTCCTCCCCCACCACCACCCACCCCACCCATCCGACACATTCACTCGTAACTTATCTGCATTCACATAATTCGACATTTCAGAGAAAAAAATAAAAAGTAAACAGTTTCCTTCATAAGACACTGCACATGTTTGATGACAAGCCACAGGAAAAAAAAATAATAATAGAAAAGAAATGGACAAAAAAAAAAAAAAAAAAGATTTCACCTGGACAGTTAAAGCTCTGAATCACAGTTCACTACATTGAGCATCACATGCCGAGCTACACGTAGTAAAAAACAGTAACAACAGTAACACAGCACTGACAGGACCGTAACTCTCGTCATGCATATTTGACGACAACCATGCACACAAAACGGAGAGGAACGAGCAAGAAGCGGAAGAGAAGGAGGGCGAGGGAGGGGGGCGGTGGTGAGGTTGCACAATGTGGTCCGTTAACAAAGACATTATCAGTGAGTCTTAGCTTATGTATAAAAGGAAAAAAAAAGCCTCTATAAGCTTACAGATTCCCCTCTGATCAACAATTTGATATGTATGTTCAATCTCGTCAAAAAAAAAAAAAAAGTTTTTTTCTCCGCTCTGTCCAGACTCCCCGGATCTGATAAGCGTTAAGTGGAGCCGGATATTTTATCTCAAGACTTTTAATTAAGTTTGATTTATCTTGGCACTGTTTCCGCCGAGCTTAATTCCCATTCATAGTTGTTTATCAAGCTGCATCGCCATTATTTGACGGAGCTGGATGGTTTTTTTTTTTTTTTTTGTTTTGTGTTTTTTTGTTTTTTTTTCATCATGCACCAAATGGAGACGTTTGAATTTGACTTCAAACGTCTCCATTTGCCGAGCGTTATCAGAAGAAAAATAGAAATCCCTTGAATTCAAAGCCGGTCCGGTCCAGTGTGGATATCTAGCAAAAAAAAAGAAAGAAAAAAAGATCGTGTCGACGGGCGTTTGCCGCTCTCGGCGCTCACAATGGCGTGCTCAAGTATGTCACTTGCAGGCCACCATTACATGCAGGCAACAGAATAGAGGATCCAGGAGGACAGGGTTCAGCGGGGGATAGACTGGGGTCAGGTGCCTCTACTTTCCTTGTGGGGGACTCTGGCTTCTCTGGAGCCTGTGTCACACAACTATCAGCAACAGCAGCAACAGCAATGCTGAGGGAGGGGAAGTGGGAAACAGAGAGCAGTTACTTTGGCATCAGAGCGAGAGAGAAAGACAGATTAGCAGGGAGGGAGAAAGAGACAGAAAGCAATGGGAGAGGTAAGAGTCTGTGTGCTTCATTTGTCTGAAAAAGCATTCCTGAGAGGCAGAAAGCGGCGGGGCTTTTTTTCGGGGTCTCCGAGGGCCGGCGGAGGCCAAAAAACCTGGCACGGCGACCCCTCCCACCCCCGTGATGCTTGACGTTAGCATCGCTGCTTTTAATATCAAATCAATTATGAGATACTGGAGGAGGAAAGAGGGGGGGGGGGCGTCTAAAATAAGCCCTGTAATCTCATCGTGCCAGTTGATTAAAGGCTCATGTGCACCCTCAGCCAGATTCTGCACACCCCCAACCTGGGTTGTTTTGGTAATATTCCCAGGGAGGATGGTAGCCAAACCCCCTGCAAACAGCAGCACCATTCCCATAGGGACGTGGTTTCTGCATCTTGTATATTCTCTGCGGCCGAGAGCAATCGCGGAAACCCTGACAACCGTCGAGCTATCTGTCGCGGCCAGGTGTTTTAGACAAAGGCAATTAGCGGGATTCAACTTGAATGCTCGTTCCCTCCTTTGCCGGAAAAAAAAACAAAAAAAAACAGATTTCTTGCAGTTCTTCCCCGACCAGATGGCAGAGACTTTCATCACCTTTTGGAGTAACGCGAGGATTTTTTTTTTTTTTTTTTTTCAAATTTCCGCAGCTCTGTTGTTTGTGGCTCTCTCAGCTGCATCCTCTGCAACTTCTGTTTTTCCCCCTCTGCGTACGGGCAGCAGCTGGCAGTGTTCAGAATTGTCATGGCCTCCGGTTTTCAGGCGGAACAAAATTACCTGGTTGGCCGGAGGAAAGGAGACGGGAGTAAATAAAGTCGGAGAGATACGGGGTCCTTAAATCTGTCTTTAATGGCAGTCTGCCTGGATTAATTTCTGCAAGCGAATAAGCCTCATTTATTCTAGAAACCCATTCTGAACTGTCTTTTTTTCCCCATTTACATGACCTATGAACATCGCTGTTGCAGGGCTCAGACAGGAACCACCACCTCAGATTAGGCAGCCGATCGATATTTGAATCATACTCGGAGGTGAAGCGTTCCCGAGAAGAGGCCGCGGCAATCGGTCGTGATTAAAAGAAGTGTGTTTTAATGGGAAATGGGCTCACTGTAGCCTACATTACAATCAAGCTAACTCTTAATAGCCACTGTTTAAATGATAATCAGCGATTCTATCTGCAGTAGTAAGCAAAGATAAACTTTTTTTTTTTCTCCCTTAAATCTCGGCGCGGTTCGTTTATTGCTCGTACAGTGACCGATAGGAAAGAGGATTATTGGCCTTCAGTATGAATGAGAAACAGACGGCGACGCATTCAGTGTCTTCACCTGCCTCTGAACATATTAACTCTCTTCGACTGGAAAAAAAAAAAAAAAACGTGTATTGTCCTTTTCAAAGTGTTTCTCTCTCGCGGGCTGACAAGAGTGCACACCTAATCTTACCACCTGTCCAGCCCCCTGCAATATTCTCTGGCAGAGGCTCGGTACTCACAGGTCATTATCTGTCTCAGTGCGGGTCTTCTGCTGCCGCCGATGGACCATGAAAACAGTAACAGCCACGCCGACGATGAGTCCGATGGCGACGACGCCTCCGAGGATCCCGATGACTCCACCCGGGGGACCCTGCGGCAGCGGCTTCTCTGCAGACAGGAGGAGAAATATAAGGTGCTCGTTGAGTAATTGATGCTGCTGGGTTGAACAAAAAGGAAAAAGAATATATATATATATATAACAGCGATGAGGACAAAGAAACACTAATGTTACATCTCAATGGCTTCCTCGCAAAGCAACATGAGGTTTTCCCAGAGAAAAAAAAGAAGAAACGCTAAACAATAAATCACAAAAATCCTGGTCCCACTTCAACAATCGGTTAAAAATATTTCAAAATGAAAGCAGCCGAGCATCCAAAAATAAGACAAAAACAATAGACTGTTGGAAAAGGGAAAATCTTTACAAGCCATTTGACACGGCATTTGCAGGCTTGAGGCTTTCTGTCATAAAACGCGTCCAAACGCTATTCTCAGAGACGTGTTTCAGGACGGGACCATTGTCCTGCTCGCCCTGGCACCGCGTGAATGCCGCGCCGCTGCGGACGCCCACCGGACGCCGCCGCTCTTCTGATGCGCACTCCATCAACCGTTCAAAAGGAGCCCAAATTGGCTCGCCTTCGAACGTGAACCCAAATGCACCCTCAAGAGTCGTCGGCAAAGCTATTATGTTTCAGAGTCGTCGGCAGCGGGGGGTAATTTATGCAGAATATGCTCCCAGCGCCGCAGAGACGGACCGTGTCCGGTTTCCAAAGTGAAAGATTTACCTAATTCTGTTTGTTGAGAGCAAAATTTGGAAAAAAAAAGTTAGTTTACGAGTGAGTCAACCGAGTCAGGAAACATCGCAGAGTGCCGGTGTTCCCCTCTCCGCTCTGTGTTCAGTAAAAAAAACTACGCCTGTTAACTTTGAAAGCACAGTGATCGCAATGGAAAAACTCAAATTCAAGACATTGATGTAAGTGATTCTTTTTTTAGGGAGCTGTGATCATCTCCTAAACTTAATTTTCTGGAAATGTCGCCCGGGAGCCAATCTCTGGAAATGTTTTTGGAGAAATTTTTCGAACATCTGAAGCTGGAACAAGCGTCGGAAAATAAATACTCTCCGATGCCAGCGTATAATTCTTTTAGCTCGATACCCTGAAAGAAACGAGCTTTGAAATCGTCGGCCCTTCCTTTGAGCGGGAGCCCGCTGAGTTTGGGCCTTTTCCGCGCGATATCAACAATGAATCATCGCGTTCGAGATGTAATTTATCTGTCGCCGCGCAGGCAGCGAGCTCCGTTTCTGCAGGTCCCACGTGAACCTCTTCCACTGTGTCCCAACTGATGTCAGGTATTACCAAAATAGGACAGTCGTCTCTTTTCAGACACATAATGGAGCTTTGTTCTGGAGGCGAACAGCACTGGCATCTGTTTTCTTCGACAAGAGCGGTTAAAGCTGCCTCTTTTTTCTTTTTCTTTTTTTTTTTTTTTTTAAAGACTAGGCTAGGGACCAATCAATGGCTGCGAGCCCGTTGTGATGGGACCCTGCAAATTCTCACCATCTTCCACTTTGAAAAGGAAAGGCCTATCTCCTGCCCTCATGATGTCTCCATTATTATCTGGCCGTCCCTCCCGGTGGTGACAGGACAAGGCCTCGCTCCCAGGGGGCCTCTTCTCAACAGCCCCTGCCTGCTCGCTTGATTCACTGCCCATAATGATGGATACACAGAGGACCGCTCCGCATACACAATAGCGGGCTCGCTAGCCACAACTTGCGGCCGCCGTTTTTTATTTATTTATTTTTTTTGCGTATCGCGGCGTCCATCGGTTCGTCGCGTCACGCCGCGGCTGCCGTCGCCGCTGCGTTAATTGCGCGTCCTCGGCTACCTCGTGTCAAATTTACACACCAAAAGAAAGTAAATAGGTTTTTCCCTGCGACCACATACGCTTCTTTTTCTCGTGGCGCATTTCAATGAAAGAGGGCCGCGGAGTGGCTTTGAAGACGGGGCGTAAAAAGTGATCTCGCCGTAGCATGGCAACAGATAAGCCCGAACTCCCACTGTTGTCTAATCGCGCTACATAGTGAAAGCCAGTGGGCTGAATTTCATGGCCCTAATGCAAATGCCAGACACAATAGTCTGTTGTGTAACACTAACACACAGAGGAGTGGACTGGATCAGAATGCAATTTCCCTGTTGTGGAGCCTCAGGCACTCAGCTCACAGGATTTAGGCTGTCACCTCCTAACGCATAAAGGTAGGGCGAGCCATCTGGCACGCAGTCTGAGCGCTTTGTCTGTTTCTTCTGTAGCCAGAGAGTCATCAAAAATTAAAGTGCTCATTTTCAGTACACCACTTTTACATTAAAGCGCTCCTCGTCGCGCGCGCTGTTTTTCGGCGAGACGATTTCTGCTAACGGACGGCGGAGCAAAACGATTGGCCGAGCGCCGCCGCTACGATAACGCCGGGATGTAGTTTTATCGCACAAGCAAGGAAGCAGCAGAAGCCGAGCCCTCCGACAACACGTGGAGCGAACAACACAACACACCTTCCAATTCAATTAGGCCGAGTAAGATAGTGTAACCGCGCCCGGTAAACAGCGGCGGATGGCTCAGCTGCGGCGGGGGGGACGCGTTTTCAAGGACACAAACAGTTGAGAATTTGGATGCACTCTATTGAATAAAAGTTCCTGTTCCCGACATCACATCTCAAACCACAACATGGATGTATTGTTATGGCATAAATAAACCCTGAGTGTATAAAAGGGATTTTTTTTTTTTTTATATAGAGTGTGATAGAGTTCCTCCTGAAATCGCTCAAGGGCGCGAGCGACTGAAAAATGCGATGACAGGCGAGGAATGTAGAGGTCAAGTGTCCAGACGCCACAAGAGCAGAGAGAGAGAGAGAGAGAAAAAAAAGGTGATCTGGTGAGCGTGACAGTCAAATGAGTCACTGACAAATATTTACGCCCGTCCTTGGACTGCTGCTGGCTCTAATCTTTAGCAGAGGCTCAAATTACTGTTGTGTTAGTTTCCTCCGATGACCGAAGTTTGGAAATTTCCCCGCGATGCACACAACAGGCGGCGCTACGCTGGGAGGGCTTTGTCCTCGCCGTAGAATAAACAGCGGGCTGCCAACAGAAACAGGCACGGGAGGCCGAGGACCGAGCTGCAGCAAACAGCTCGCCGCTTCCCGCTTTCACGGCCGCCAACGGCACCGACACCAGAACCAGCCATCGCGAAAAATAAATAGATAAACGAAATCGACACTGTGCCGTCAGAGAGGAAGGAAGAGCTGAACCTCTCGTCTCTTCGCTGCGCTTTTACTTTGTTGTTGAATTTCCACTTCGTGCCACAGCGAGTTGCCTCCACGACACGACATTTGCAGAGGGAATGATGCAAAATTT
>JAOXYL010000059.1:4303887-4319503 GCA_028564955.1 Terapon puta
TGCCATGACTGGCTCTGAAAATGGGAGGGCGTGAAAGTAAGGGCTGGCGTATGTGTGTGTGTGTGTGTGTGTGTGTGCATATCTGCAGCAGCTACTGCAGGCGTCCCCCAAGATGCCAACAAATTTATTCATGGGATCCGAGCAGTTTGTTTGTGAGCCGTCTCATTTACAAAATAATAGGCAATAATAATTTCAGCAGATTGATCCTGGGTTAATCCAAATAATTGCCAATTCATTATAATTTCACATTTTCTGGAAATAGAATTGACTTGTTCTGTCTATCAGTGGGGTGTAAACTGCATGCCCAATCGATCAGGTTATATGCGAAACATGTTTTTTTTTTTTTTTTTTTTACCACACAAGTGCAAAACGGGTGCAAACAATGTCAGGAGAACATGCAGCACAATGGCAAAAGGAGAACGCGTTATTACCCCACCGCACGGCTGTGACAAACGAACGCCAAGAGAGGACTTTAAAGAGTTAAAATGGCATAAATAACAGAGTGTCAGGACCAGTCAATGCACAACATAAAAACTTCATCTGGGAACAAATGATGTTTGCTTTGTTACTTTTCCATACAAAAACATGCCTTCAGTTTGTAGATGATCAATGGACTCTGGTGCATTTTAAATGTGCGCTTTATGATTGATTCCTCTGTTTTCTGGATAAAACATCAAAAAAAAAAGAAAGAAAGCAAGAAATTGGGCTGTGCTCAGTTCTGACACATTTACAGACTCAGAAGAGAAAAACAATTCTCTGATCTGTGTTGATGTTACCCGACGCTTTAATTTGAAAGCATTTTAAACCAAAGCTTTTATTCCCTAATTGCTCAAACTTTTTGAAATATAAACAATAATCATTGCCCATGGATAGTGTTCGGACTGTTTGTATTGTTAAAAATAGTATGAAAAGACTCACAGTGAAAGTTATCTTGCATTTTAGGGAGTTTTTCATCATTTTGCATTGTTTTTGTGATATAATTCTGTCATCTTAGACACAAAAAGGTGACTGTAAAACCTGAATACAGTAATAAATATGTGGTTTTGAATTTCTTTCAGGTTTGTCGCAGGTTGATAATGGTGCCCATAAAAGAGGGAGTGATGCTTTACCATCTAAAACACTGGAGATGTTCATTTTAACAGCCTTTGACTTTGTATCTAGTCTGCAGTTGTTTAAAAGGTACAGGTTGACCTTACTCAAAATGTTAAACTAACCCAAAGAACGTCATATTTCCTGCATATTTCCAGTTTGGTAGAAAGTCTAGATATCTTGCATGTGTCATTTTGTTTGAGCAGTCTGCAGATTCAGGTGTTCACAGCCTCACTGTGAAACTGTAGTTATAGTTTAAATAACATATGCATAAAGAATATATGATACTAAAAAGTTGATGCTAAATATGGAATTGGACCCCGGACACAGCTTCAACACAGGAGTCCGGGTTGGTGTTTCAGGACTGTTCGGCATCTAATTGTGTTTGTTTCAGTGTGAACGTTCGGTCTGCTGCAGCACTGTGGAGCAGAAACCATTCGCTGTTTAAAGGAAATGGAAAGAACAGCCTGAGATGTAGCTCATTTCACCGGTTTGGTCATGGCAGGATTGATTTCTCCAAGTTACACCATGCGCCTTTTGCTTTTTGGGCACATCTAAACTTTAAGTTGTGAGAGTCAAAAAAAATCTGAGGAGATTTAAAGAAAAAAACAAACAGTAAAAATGCAGAAAATGGAGTCGGGGAGGACACAAGTCATCTCTGGATTCTTAAACTTTGACCAGATGATCAATGAAAATTCAAGTGAGGGGTTAACTATCAACTTTCGGATGCGGTCGTCATCCAGCAGGTGATTAAAAAAATACTTCAAAGCCGTCATAACATTACATTTGTGGTTGATTCAACTTCCACAATTAACTAAAAAAAAAGTAGTTTTGTTGGTTCATTTGTAAAGTTTCTTTTTTTTTTTTTGTTCTAGCTGTCCTCAACATCTAATATCAGAATTATAGTTGGTTATTATGAGGTGCAGTAGAGAAAATGTTAATGCTAAATGCTAAACCAAAGCAGCCAAGCACAACAACTGAAGTCTATTCAGACCACAATATTAATAACTGGAACAATGATTAGACATTACTGCATGAATTGGTGCAAACCATAGACGTGGAAAATACTTTTTTTCTGATTGTTTGCAGGTGTTCATTAAAATCATACAGCAGGACGCTTCAGACGGGGTTTGAACACCAGAATAAATCAAGATTAGATTAAACTGTAGCTGCTGATCAAAACAACACAACAATATTGTGAGGTGGCTTTTAACAAACTGCATTTTTGACAGTAAACAAGTTTTTAAAACTCATTAATGAGATAATTGGAGGGCGCCAACGCTGTGGTCGCTGAGTGAGCGTGATAATAAACTCTGAGTTATTTGGAGAAAATTACTTTTTGTTTTTTAGTTCATTATTTGAAGTTGCACTGATGGTGTATCTTTGGGGGGCGGTAATGTCAATCTGACGGTCGGTCCATCGCTTTGGCCCAAAATATCATCAGCTGTCAGACTGATTGCAATGAAAGTTCTGCATCTTTGAGCACTATTGAAAGCGTTTTATAAGTTTATTACTAACGTTGGTGCAGCCCAGGTTCAAGGTCATTTTCCATCCAGTGCCACAATCGGGTCAAAATGTCACTTTGCCCTTTACCTCGGTTTGTGACCACACACCTGCAAAACTGGTAACACTTCCATGAGCCTCAGCTGAACTTTGCATTCAGCACTAATTATCAGACACAGCATGCTAACAAGCTAAACAAAGATGGAGAGTGTGGCAAAGATTACACTCCAAAGGCCACGTTAGCTCTGCTGTGCCTAAATGCAACTTAAATGAGCCTCTGACACCTCGAAGCACATTATCTTTTACCTCCCCAAAAAATAAAACATATTTTATCTCTTAAAATATCTATGGTGCATTAACTTTTGGGGCCCCGTCTAAAAATGTAATAATAAAACCTTTAAACCATCTTTTGATGGTTTGATTAACCCGAGCGGATAAAATGTGCGTTTTATACTTTCCTAGGCTGAAGGCTGTGTGAGAGACTGGATTAATCCATCTTCACTTTTAGCGGCGCCGTTAAAATCCTCGCCATCAAACCTCTGAGGATGTTTAATACAAAGAGCGAGAGCGTCATTTACAGGTACACTTTTTTTTTTTTCCAATCCGCCCAATGTGACCTCTCATTGCACACAGTGAACAAAAAAAAAAGAGACAAGACCAAAAATACAGATTTTTTGTTAAAAAAGAGAACTGTGAAGAAGTGTGCACAAAACACACCTGGTGACAAAACAAAACACCTTTTAGTTTAGTTTTTACTGTTTTTTTCCTGTTTTTTTTTTTTTTTACAGGATGTGAGGCGGGTGAGGCTGCTGGGTCTTTTGATAACAACCCCAATACTTACTGAAAGAACATTTCATAATGTGACTTGCACAGGAGAGTCCACTGAATAGATGTCTTACATCAAAACACCAGTCTATTTGAAGAAATGTGATTTTTTCCTCTCAGTATGTGGATTTTCACACAAACACTAAAAGCTACAATCTGGTGTTCCGCATGGGTCAGGTACGGCCCCACTCCTTTATCCAAGTGCTCACACATATACAGTATGTTCATTACCATTTAATCACTAAACAGCTTTGACTCTGTGTGATTTCCTGAAGCCGCTTAGTTTGATAAATGCTCCCAATTCTCGGCTAATCGACAGCTCAACAGTTCACAGAGTCCAGTCCAGAGTTAAATCACACTAAAGGAACTCGTACTTGAATGCTAACGCGAGCCGCGAGAAAAGTCGAGAAACTCATCAAGTCCGCTTTGTGATTATTTGAGACTTATTAAACTGCAAATATAATGCCGGTCTGAACTTATTAGAGCCATAAAATGAGAATTATTACTGATCTACAAAAAAAAGAAAAAAAAACAGAAATCATCGCAGGCGCAGTCAGATGATTTTTCTTTTTTCTTCTCTCCGCACAGATTGTAGTCTTTAATGGCCGCGGAGCGCTCATTTGTATTCTCTGATTTTACACCGCGTCGAATGGAGCGACATCACACGAGGTGCTTTAACAAACTGACTTTTGAATTTACGGCCCACGAGGAACATATTTTAAAACAAAAAAGAAAAAAAAAAAATCCAGCATCCAGTATTTCATCCTAAGAGCACTTTGATGGAGGAAACGTTGTAGGATTCCACTCGCGGCTCGGTTAGGAGGGGGAAAAAACTAGATGGCCGTGCATGTTAAAAGCCTATGTGCCATCAAAGCCCCTTGGGCTACAAAGGGCTCTTTTAGCAAATGGATGGCAACAGCTGCAAACTCTGGGCTGTTCTTAATGTGCACGGTGCAGATGTCTGCACTTGAGTCCCACAGTCTGAGACAGATCTGTCTGACTCTACACTGGGCCTCTCTCATCATATCACTGTAGCTTCATTAAGCACTGAAGTCAATACCCCACATACATCTGCCTGACAGTTTTCGCTCTCAAATTAAAGGAAAACCAGTCGAAGCTACAGTGAAAACTATTGTAGACCCTTGTTATGTCATTTGTGTATCACTTTATCGGTCTTATCTTGCGTTGGCCTCACTTCAAATGATTACCAGCAAACTAAACTGAGGCACATTCATCTTTTTTTTTTCAAATGACTTCTGCTGAGTTACAGAAATGGTAATATTACATAGGTGGTAAAATGTGGTCCACGCCTGTAAGATCCAGTGTGAATTCTAAGAAGTTCCGTGTTTGACTTTCATAAATTTTCATCATCAGACTCGTCTCACGCTCGGGCGGCGAAACGAGAGCGAACAACGGCGGGAGACGTGGACGCATCTTCAGAGAATCCTCCCGCGTAAGCGCCGCGGTCGCCTCTGCTCCGTCGCCTGTTAATTCTGAAAACTGGAACGACGACGGCGAGCAGAGTGTTGGAAGCCGCCGTGCAACGTTGTGCCGTCTGATAGCACTTTGAAGGCCGGGCCAAAAAAAAAAAGGAAAAAGAAAAGTCTGCTCTGGAAGTGGAGCAACATCTGGATTCAAATATTATCCTAACAAGGTCTTTAATTGTTAAAACCCAAGAAAAGTTTATTTGGAGAACAAACATTTTGTGTCGTACACTTAAGGCTCACAGAAAGCAGCGGAGCTGAGAAATAAATCCAAATAAGCACCTGCTGCAGGCGACGGGGATACATTACTGATCAAAGCTAATGGGAGAGAGCTGCAATTACCAAAATCAATACACAGCGATAAGAAATGTGTTGCACACATGAACTATATTCAATCAGATAACACACATTTATCCAATCAGTGAACTGGGACAGAACATTGTTGACTATTGAACTCATTTAATGCTTAAAACAAATACAAGTTACTTCACTGGGTCATCACAATTGAACAAGAGATTTTTTTTTTTCATATTTGTAACACCCTCAGAAATATACATTCACATGGCTGCATACAGACAGTTTCTCTCTTTTTGATTTTTCTTTCAATAACATTAAATCCACAGACTGTATGCATCACCCCTTTTTGTATGACAGTGAAGCCACTAGTGGCATATTAAAAACGTACTGGAGGAGCATTTTTAGGTGGGACTTTGGAAATAAGCTATGCATCGACTTCATCTACTCATCATCAAGTCTCTATTGTTCGCAGTCAAAATAGGTATATTTTACATGAACGGGGTCCCTACCGCAGTTGTCCCTAAATAAATCCCGACTATAACCTCAACCTTATGTACAGTATTTACAGTGGAATGTTGAACATACTGAATACAAAAAAGTAGATTAGGATGGAATGAAGTATACAGTCAGTATTACAAAATAGAAACTCATAACACCCCGACAACATGAAGACAATGTTTACATCTACCAGTATTACAGGATGTCGACTCAAATCTGAAAGGTTTTTCTCTCTCCGGCATGTCCGAGAAGCAAGAAGTGTGGCAGTGGTTTCATGATGGATGCAGGAAAAAAAACTGATGAAACCTTAGAGTTGTGCTTTAAAAGGGGCATGTTTTGTTTTGTTATATATATATATATATGTGTAAATTTACAAGTTCAATCTCTTTCCACTAGATTAGCGTTTCAATTGTGCTTTAAAAAAGTCAACGAGATCTCTTTAGGACTTCCAGCATCGACTGGAAACAAAAAAAAAACAACGACAACAACAAAAAAAAAAGTGCTGTGTCACCATTTAGCCATCCTTAAACCTTAAAAATGGTAATGAATGCAGCTTTTAAGAGATCGATCGATTTAAAAGATCAAGGACTGATGCGTTGTGCCGGAGCTCGGGTTGGGCAAAACATCCGCACGGTACCAACGAAGAAGACACCGCAAGTGGATCATTTGTCATTTAATTTGAAGAGATTTCCACGTCATAGTTCGATAGTATTCATAAAGTTATTCTGTGGCATGAATCACTTAAAGGATGGAGCAGCAGCTGTTCAGACTACCTCACGTCTCCGGACTGATAGGCACTGAATGCAGGAATAAAGGATAAAAACACACCGTTCGCATGTTTTCACTCCATTATCCCGTGATGCTAACTAGGCGGAATTGAAAAAGCGACACCGTTCACCTGCGGGCGAACCAAAAAAAGTAAAGGCTACGAAATTGTAATTTGCTTTTGCACTTTGAAAGTAGCAACCCCGCTACCGTCGATTAGCCCCCCCCCCTACCCCCCGCCCGCCTCTGAAACGCTCTGTTGCAGACCTCGTGTCATTCTCAAACTGAAGTGGATACGCCGAACGAAAACAGAAATAAGGCTGTAGAAAATGAACCAATCTGAAACCAACAGAACTGATATAAACTGAATACCGATCAGAAACATGGCATCTCCCACTTTTGTAATGTTAATTTGTGTTGAAAAATACAATAGAAATTGAGGCTCATGATTAACATGCTCATCTAAAACAGACAGTAGACAAGCATGAACTGTAAAACATTCACATCTCCAGCCGGCAGAGAGATCTGCTTCTCACAGAGATGTTATTTTTTCATTTATCTCTATATATATATATATATTTATTTATATACTTTTTTTGTGTGTTAACTGCAATATTGTTGCTGGGTACTGTGCGCCCATAAACTCATACCTCTGTCAATACTGACAACACAGACAAAGTGTCGTCTTTTGAGCTGCAATTGAGGACAAACGCACTGGAATCGATACAGAAAAAATAGCAACATACGCACATCCACTCCCACACAAAAAACATGCATAAAATAAGGCTTAATATAGTATTTATATTGTTCAGAGCCAGTCAGATATGTCGTTTTTATCCGCGGATTCACTCCTTTGCTTCTGTTTTATCCCATATTTCACACTGAATATTTATTTTTTTTTGTTGGAGGCAAACGCATTTGTGTAATGGACCTCAGTGCTGAGGAGAGAAGTCATTTGCTAAGCTAGCATCCACTGGCACTTGTTAACAGTGATTTGAAAAGCCATATATACATATATATATCTATATATATATAGATATATATATATATGGCTTGACGGGGTCATTGTATCCCTATTGGCAGATTCAGACGCCAACCTTAAGGGAAAAAAAAACAAAAAAAAACAAAAAAACAAGCATTCATTACTTTAAAAATCCCCCAAACAGCAACTGAAATTCATTTCTAGAAAAGAAAACAAAGAGATGGAACAAACACATTGTGAAAGCAGCAGGTGACTTATCGTACTCCAGCGTGGCCACCATCATATTCAATTCCCTTTACGTGTTAAAATGTTTTCTCTTTCGATGCGCTCGACACTTTTCCTCCCAATGCGAGTCCTTTGTGTCGCCGGGCGACTCCTCTGCTGCTGGCGCGAGGCGGAGGAGGGCTTTCGAGCCAATTCTTCGGCACGCGGCCGCGCAATCGTAAGGAGAGAGAGTCATTATTGGGGAATTCCCCAGACACTTTCCTCTGACATCCACTTGATAGGAGAATGGTTAGAACAAAAACACACATTATGACAACTCAACAGCAACGGCAACAACGACGACGACAAACAAAAGACATCTCATTATAGTGGTACGATTGAGAGCTCGTGTACACAGGACCGACCTGTTCAAGTCGAGTGACAATCGTGACATTTCAGAGCTTTGTTGAAGGTTTCTGTGGACGCCGCGGCTCACCAAAACCTTTTTTTTTTTGTTTTTGTTTTTGTTTTTTTTGGACGTGATTGTGATGCGCCACTGAAAAAAAACAAAAAAAACAGAAATAGTTGCGCATGACGTGACTGCAGCCCTTCTCTTCTCTCCCCCCCGGCTTATTCTCGTTGAATTAACGGGACTGAAATTTAAGGAATGAAATCTGAAAAAAAAACATTTGTTACTGCCGCGTCCGTGCGGCTCAGCAGACCCGACTCCCTCTCAGCGGAGAAACAAAACCGAGCGTATAAACACGAGGAGGGGTCGAGAAATACTAAGCGTGTCTTTGGAGAACAGCAACAACATTTCCGCTTTTAACGCTGTAGATATAGAAAAATGAGCAAATCTATGGACGCTAACCTCTGCGAGAAACAGGGGACATAATACAGGTTTCTGTATGGCATCCTCTTTTTTTTTTTTGTTTGGTTTTTTTTTCGTTTTTCTTTTTCTTTCGCCCGACCACAAGTCACAAACACTTAAAACTCCACCTGTAATCATGTCAGACATTTAACTCTCAATTCTCTGGTCACTTTAAAAAAATCATACAAAAAGACATTATAAAAAAATAACCAAAAAAATGAAAAACCGGCAATGGTTATGGAAAAAAAAACCCAAATTGCACATCCAGTGTAGGACTTTCACAAATGTGCTCAGCAAAAACCTCAACCTGCAGTCTCTTTTTATACATTTAATACATTTATAACAGGAAAAAAATTACACAAAAATGAATAGTACACCAGTATTGATCAACCAATCACCTCCCCCCCGGGCCTCACAGGCCGGCGACAACGAGTCCATTTACATACCTTAGTTTATATTCTTTGCCCTTTCACCTGATGGAACTGATACCAATGCTGTCATGTGGAGAAGTTGACGCTGCGAGCACTTTAAATAGACGCTTGATTTTCTAGTTGAGATTAGTCGGATGGGGTCTGATGTGGGGGGGGGGAGGAGTCAGGTGGGGGAAAAGGGGGGGTTACTAGGTCGACCAAAAGAGGGAGCGGAGGGTGCGGTTTGACGAATGGGAGGGCGGGGTCGTGATGGAGGTGAAGGGTGCGGTGGAATGCAGGTGGTGGTGGTGGTGGTGGGTGGGGCGGAGGTGGTGGGGGTGGGGGGGGGACAAAGGGCTGTTTGGTTTGGTCGCCGCATGCCACTACACATACCACTCTTTCTTAGAAATGACAGAGCCGTCGGTTTGAGAGATCATATCGTCGGCTATCTCAGGTTCGGGGTCGTACTGGAAAGCCAGAGTCCGCTCGTCATAGTCTCGGCTCTCCCCCTCGTCCACAGTGAAATACGGCCTCTTCAGGTCCTCTTGCTCGGCGTCGAACTCGCGCTCGCTCGCCTCGAAGCCTCCGGGCCCGCCGATCTGCGCGGGTTTCTTCTCGTCGTCCGAGTCGTCCGGGTACTGCAGGTTCTTGGGGATGGGAGGGTGCGCGGGCAGGCCGCCGGCCTTGCTGTACCCGTTCCCGAACACGTGTTTCTTGGTGCTGTAGTCGCCTTTGAAGGTGCGCTGGCGGCGGCGCAGGAATACGAAGAGCAGTATCGCCGCCACGCCCAACAAGGCCACGCCCCCCACAGCGCCCCCGATGGCGGCACCTGTATTGTGCTGCTCCTGCGGGATCCCGTCGGTCGAAGCTGTCGGGTTGTTAGGGAATTCTGGGTAGGAAAAGACAGATGGAAGGGAGTGTGTCAGTGCTCTGGTGGGAGGAGGTGCAATTGTGCAGGTGCAGATTTTTTTTTTTTTTTTTTTTTTTAGGAAAGATGAAGTAAGGGAGACAAGGACGGAAAAGCAAAGGGAAAGGAAGGACCCCCGGCCCCGACCCCACCCACCCCCACCACAACCCCAAAGGAGCCCTGACCGACAGCGTGGCAAAGCTCGGTCATCGACAGTCACATGCAGCTTCAGGAAATGGAAATAATGAAATAAACAGCCAGTCCACCGCACAACACCATCAAAGAGTAAAATGACTGAGGAGATTAAAGCCAGTGAAGCTCTGTCGGCATGCATCCGCTATCATTTCTCCCCTGTTTGGAAGATGGAGGAAAATGAAATAATTTATCAGACAAACGGCGAAAAAAAAAAAAAAAAAAAAAAACTTAATTGCGGAGGCCTTTCAGTTAGTACGTTCGACTCTGCGGGTTTTCACACAAGTTAGGGTGCACATGCCGAATACGGTCCAGCGGAAAGTGGTGCGACATGACGCGCAGCCACCTTCATCACCTGTGATGCTGTAATGAAATGAAAGAGCGCCGCCAGAGATGATTATCAGCAGGCAAGAGCGCACACACACACACACACACACACACACACACACACAGCCGTGATGCATCAGGAGAGCTGATAAACATGCAGCTCTCCTATTCAGGCAGCAGAGCAGACAGCAGAATATGCTTCCAGAGAAGAAATATATATTATTCAGCAAAGACAGAGGAGGAGGGAGAGAAAATTATCAGAAGAGCCAAAGATCTGCTCTAATCTAGAACAAGGGCGACGTTGACTAATGACCTGATCGGCGCAAACAATAACTAAGAAGTCGTCTTTCAAATACAAACACACACACACACAAAAAAGGAGATATGTTGTTTTAAAATCAACACTGCCGTGACCACACCGTATCTAAACTGAGCCTTCACATTCATCGGGAGGACAAACGCGTCGGCGCTTACAGTAAAAACCGAAGCGTTGGAAAACCGCGGCCCTCGCAGACACGCCGCCACTTAAAACAGAAAACAAGAACTCGCAAAGCTCCTTGGAGCGCGGGGGACAGGAGGGACTTTTTATCTGAAACGTGATCAAAGCCGCCAGGAGCTCGGGCGGCGGGGAAGAGGCACGTTTAACTTCAATGGCAAACGATGAGCGCTGGTGCTGGTGGTGAGGGTGTGTGTGTGTGTGTGTGTGTGGGGTGTGTTCAACAAAGACTTACATCATCTACTAAACAAATGGTGCGGGAGAGGGTGGGAAGAAAAAGGAAAAGGAAAGAGCGAGGGGCTAACCGCGGCGAGAAGAGCCGGGCGAGACGCGGGAAAAGATTCGCCGCTTTTGATGGCGAAGGATTTATCGCCACCCTATTACGACACGTTGTCTGGTAAACAGACCAACGCTCGGGAATAAATATACTGTATATTTCCTTTTTTGCATATTTCACACACCTTGACTTAAGCGACCCTCGCACCTTAACATGCAACAGTTGGGTTTGAACGACACTTTATTACACTCGATGTGTGAAAAAATGGAGTCGTGCCAGTATCCGAGGCCGTTACGGCACAAATGCAACATCTGGCGGATAACGCGGCTGCTTCGGCGCCGCCCCGAACAGGAGACTATTACATTTAATGTGTACAATTATGGTTAATATTGTTGCGGGGGAAATAAGTCTTTTCTGAAATGGGAAACTCATTTGCGGAGTAACCGATTACAATCGAGGCAAAATGAAGGTTTGTGTTGAGCAATCCTGAGAGGTTCCTCGGAGACGTTAAATTCTCCGGGTTGCCTTACAGCGAGTCAAATCAGAAGGACGCTGAAAAAAAAAAAAAAAGAAAAAAAAGAATATCTGACAACCTCTGTCATCCTCATCATGCAAAACAAAGACAAAGTTCAGCAGAAAATGATTGCCCTGAACTGTTTGAACAAGACCACTGCAGTCGATTAGGACGGCTTTTCGGTGGGAATAATAAATCGGCGCAGGTAGGAGAGGACGTCATCGGAGGAGAAGACCTCCCTCTCTTCCTTTCATTGCAGAGAGAGAGAGAGAGAGAGAGAGAGAGAGAGAGAGAGAGACCTCCCAAACGCGGCCGCTTTCCTTCCGCCGCTCCTCCGCTGCGCCCTCTCCTCCTCCCAGGGCCGACTGCAAAGCTCTCCAATTTCTAAAGCGGCGCCGGGCACAGTCTCAAATATCAGCTCAGGTTTTAATCTGACCACCTAATGGGATTATTCAGACACAGGCCTTCATTACACACATGAATGAGAGAGCGGAGCCAGGTCACCCCTGCTCGAGAACACATCCTCCCACCAAGTCCAAAGAGAGGTGAAAATCCCGAGGATTGAAGGAGAGGAGAGAGGATGGTGGTGGTGGTGGTGGTGGGGGGGTGGGGGGAGAGGAGAAGCGTCCTCCTATAATCCTCTCGCAGTCTTCCTCCTGCAAGGATCCTGTCTTCCCTCTCATCAGGCGGCCTTTATTCAATCTTAATTAGGCGGCTTTTTTTTTTTTTGCCCCGCCATTTGCGAGGTTGCCAAGACTCGATATTTACCACTTAGAGAGGTGAAAAACACAAGGTAAGACCATTAAAACGGCACAACGGCGGGCAGTAAAAGACGCCGCGGCGAGCCCCTCAAAGGCGCCCTCCATCACCTCCGGTTTCTGTAAAGGATCGAGTGACACCACCTCTTGACACCCCGCGTTTGAAGAACGTCGATGTAAAACGCTGATGACCGAGGCGGCGAGCTATGGAGGCGGCGGTAAACATCCAGGTATTTTTGTGGCTCCTTTCACAGGCGCATTCAGCTCAGAGGGAGCGATTGAAGCCGCCGTAGCGAAAAAAAGTTTCTAAAGGAGTTATTAAGATGTTTTACTGGAGGAGGGGTGGGGGTGGGGGGGAGGAGCACTGAAGTGTTCAAATGGCTCTACCTCCGCGCTGGAGATAGTTTAAAAAGCAGATGGGAGGAAAAAAAAAAAAAAGGGAAAGCAAAGAAATACCAGGAAGGGCTCATCAGATCGCTTCAGCGCGGCGCTTTTATTTTGCAGCTCAAAGAGGCGCCGCGTTCTCGCCGGGTTATCCCGCGCGCTCCGCAAGGTCACGCCGCAAAAACGCCTCCTCCCATTCACCGCGTCCGGGGCGCCCCGGTGCGCCCGCGCGGAGATAAGAAAAAGAAAAAGAAGAAAGAAAAAAAAAAAGAAGAAATGTCTTCGTTTCGTGTCTTTCCCGAGTGTGCGGAATTAGAGAGGCTACGCTGCAAACTAATCACATTACAGAAACACTAATAATAAAACACATTGGAAATGGTCGGGCCACGTAGGGGTGTTTGACAGCACGGGGGAGGGAGGAGGCGTTCCACCAGCACGCCATCGCTACCGGCAACACCTGCCAACACGTAGATAAAGAAGACCTCAAAGAGGCACAACAACAGCCCTGATACTGTTCCAGGCAACAAAAAAAGACAGCGTCTATTAACACCACTCTGGAAATATGCAGATAGTGGGGTAACCTTGAGTTGCGGTGACTAAAACGTACTATTGAGATTAATAGGTGCCAAGATGTGCTATGAAAGGCCATAATTCAATCCCAAAGGCTTGATAGATTTACGCGGGTAAAGAATAACATGAAATACCGCGGCTGTTTAAACGCCGCGGCCGCGTTTTTTTTTACGTGGCATTAATCACGCGATCCCCAACAACTCCGGCTTCTGACTCGATCGAGTGGATGATTTACCGCCTCCCAAAAAAAAAACATTTCGAGAGTCGGCTTCCTTTTTGCGACTCCGTGCCCCCCCCCGTCCCTCCACCTCCTCCGCCCCCTCTGAGTCATTTGTGTAAGTCTTTAAGAGAAACAAATGGCATGAATGCGGCATATGCACAAAAACAAAACAAAACAGGAAAAAAAAGAGAAAAAGTCTGACATCTCATTGCCGGAATGACACATCGGGCCCGCGCCAGATTTTGGCAGCTTCGGGAAACAACACCCTCGTTCAAAAGAAACTGAAGGAGGGGAACGTCAGAGGCGGGAGGCTTTAAAGCGAAGGGAAACTGTATCGCGGCTCCTGGGCGCGCTCCGGTCGTGTCCGCACACGCCGAGAAAGAAAGAACGAAAGAGGCGGAGGAGGGAAACAGGTACCGACATTCCTGAGCACAATCGGTCGGACGGGGGTGTTGTGACGGGGGGAAAATGAGAGAGGATTTCAAAGGGCGGCGAGGGGGGTTTTAGTACGACTAAATGAGGAACAAGCGTCAGACAACAGAAGATGAAAAGAAGAAGGCTCCACTTTGAGAGTTTGAGGAGTGGCAACAAGAAAAAAAAAAAGGGAGAGGACGATGGAGCGAGCGCCTTTCAGAGGTCGGGTCGAGAAGGCAAATAAAAAGTGGCGTAATGAGAGAGAGAGAATGGGGACAATCGGGGCAGGGGGGAGACGCATTAATGCACTGATTCCAGCGATTCTCATTACTCCCCCTGTCTGAATTTGCCAGTGGTCGTGAAGTCATGGAAATGTAATGCTGCCACAACTAATAAAAGCTCATCACTGACAGGAATTTAACACGCCGCCCGGGGAGTCCACGCCGAGGCAAAGCTCTCTTTCCCCCCCCCTACCCTACCTCCCTTCCAGTATCTACCGTTTCTTTCTATTTGTCAACATATTTCCTTCCATTTTTTTTTTTTTTTGCTTTTTTTACGCCGCTATCACCAATTTTACAGAGGCATGAGCGTGAGGCAAATGCCACGAGCGCCATTAAACCCTTCAGACCCGTGATTCAAATTCAGCTCCCTTTAAAGAAAAAAAAAAAAAAAAAAAAAGATAAGAGGCGCAGGATGTGCTGCAGGAGATAAGGAGGCCATATAGTGCCAAAAAAAAAAAAAAAAAAAGGCGGTGACATCATGTCAAGGAACATGCAGCGACTCGTAGGACGGTCCTGTCGGAGAAACAGGCGCCGCTTGTTTTTCATCTCTCTAGAGCAGAGGCAAGTTTTTTTTTTTTTTTGCGGCCTCAAATTCAAAACACCGACAGCTTCTGAGTTAAATAAACTGAGGGTTATGGATTTAAAAAAAAAAAAAAAAAAAAAAAAGTGACTCAGAGGTCGTGTTAGAGCAGAGAAAGTGCTGGAAAAGTACCGGTCCGAGAGATTTCAGAAAGCGCCTTCGGTGCCCTTGTAGATATGTAATGTGGTCATTTTGTGCGACGCGTGGAGGGGGAAGGGGGAGGGTGGGGGGCCCGGTTGTGATAATCGTTCTTAATGCACCTTTAATGAGCAATGAATATTTACACCGGCGTCTAAACACCAGTGCTCTTTTAAAAAATCGTGTTTGCTCATGAGGTGCCATTATTAATGCATCTCTACATTTCCCTGGAAGCTCGCACGCGGCCGCAGCTCGGCAAACGAATCCGGACGCCAGGAGAGGTCGCGGCGGCGATGTTTGTCCCCCTCCCCCGCCCCCTCCTTTTTTTTTTTTTTTTCTTGTTTTTTTTTCGTCTCCTTGTTGTTATTTTGGAGCTGTGTGCGTAATGAGTGAATCACCGCTCAGCAGCAGCAGCAGCTCTGGAGCCAGTGGTCAGACCCTGGGACAGCGTCTGACCTACTTCATCAGGCTCTCAGGGAGGCGTGACAGATCCGACACCACACGGGCGGACAGTGAGGAGGAAGAGGAGGAGGAGGACGAAGGGGGCTCAGCCAGTCCCCCCCCCCCCCCCCCCCCCCCCCCCCCCCCCCCCCCCCCCCCCCCCCCCCCCCCCCCCCCCCCCCCCCCCCC
>JAOXYL010000059.1:4332321-4343809 GCA_028564955.1 Terapon puta
ATCGTCACATCACGAATACGAGAGCCCCGTGGACTCCGCCGCAATGTTTTTAACCATAAACACCTCCAGCGGCTTCGACAAACAAACAAAGAGCATCTGGTTTGAGGTGTTCAGAAGGAGCTCGGCCCACTTTGCAACCGTGCCCGTGGCCATGTAATGTAGAAGAGCAGACCTGTGAAAGTGTTTACTTGTAGCCTTTCGCGAATGCCTGACCACCCCCTTCCCTCGCCCCCTCCCTCCCCATCGTTATCTGATTCGGAAAATATTCTTTTTCTGCCTCGAGTCAAAGAGAAAGCAAAGTTAGGAGACAGGTTTTACTTCCCACAGAGGGCTTATCAGGCCAGCCATGACATGTTCGAGGAAATAGCTCCTTAACTGATGTGAAGATGTAAAACAGAATTTGTTTTTTTTTTTTTGTTTGTTTTTTTTGGTTGAAAACATCACATACACAAAAAAAAATCATTTAGCGAATATAAATGTCATCCGTCTTCAGAAAATGCTGATGTAATTTTAAAGTTAGAAGCTTCCTGATTCCTGATTTGACAGAGACATAAAGTTGTTTTTGAGTAAAAAAATAGACTCAAAAATCTTCCGTGGACCTTGGTTAAGAACTAAGAACTTTAAAGGAGTTTCTTTACAACTTTTTCCAGCTAAAATACAGATTCATCTTTCAAATGACGAATGCTGCGAGGTTGAATCAAACAATCAAAATGGCCGACATCCCCCTGACAACTGTGACACGTCGGCGTTTCATTACCGAACACGGTGAGGTTGACCATGTTCTCCCGGTTGCCCGCGGGGAACGTGGTGTACTCGCAGATGTAGGCGGCCTCGTCGGACAGCTGCAGGTTGGAGAACACGATGGTGGTGTCCTCCAGGGAGGGCGTGCGGTGGCGGACCGCCGCCTGCTTGAAGCTGACCCGCTCCTTGAAGGGCGGCAGGACGGACACGCCGAGCGCCGGGTTGGCTATGGCCACGTTCTGCTTGGTGCCGTTGAGGAGCTTCTGCCAGGTGACCTGAGAGATCTTCACCGGGGGGTTGCTGTTGATGAAAATGCAGCGCAGCTCCACTTGCGAACCCACGAAGCCGGACTTACTGGAGTCCATCTGCACCATCTGTCCGTCGCCAGCTAGAAGTAACAGACAGAGAGAGAGAGAGAGGGAGAGAGGAAAAAAAAAAAAACATTTAATTACGATTAACAAGTGTCCAAGGCCAAGCAAAGCACTCCAGTCAATAGCAAGTACATGCACTGAAAGTCAAGGAGTCAATTCAGCCTCCTGGGTAGTACATTCACGCACAACACTCGCAGTCAAACTCATGGATTTGGCCGCGCACCCCCACTTTGCTTCGGAGGCGAACGCATGGCGCCCATACATCAGCGTGATGGAGTCGCTACACGCCGGTGGATGTGTGTAAAAAGCTTGAGGGAGGGGGCGGCGGAGGGGTTATTAACATAATGGGCACATCTATACAACCCCCGTCTTTGTCCACGAGGGTGCTGTTTCTGATGAGATGGAAGGGCCGAGCGAGAACCAATGCATCACTAATGAACGAGTACAAGGGCAGCGAGTCGGAGCCAAACTCATCGTCTGCGCTCGGTGCCGCCCTCCCGCCCCGGCAACGCGCCGGCTAGCCCATTGTAATTTTAATTACTTTTTACTCGCAAATACTTCAATGGCTGCCTGGAGCCTCCCATTAAAAGAAACAATGTGAAGTACTGTGTAAGCACTCGAAACAATGAGAACACACACATAAGCTATATTAAAAAAAAAACAGCAATTATGCCCCTCACACCTACTATCTACCAAAAAAAAAGGTCAATTAGTGAGGATGGACTTTATATAAAGTCGACTTTAGTCTTTTGTGGACAGTCTTTTTTGTTTTTAAAGCAAATATGCTTCCCTCTTTTATATCCCTGCAAACTAAACAACTCCAGGTCAAGCGACTCGCACTGTTATGAAGTGAAATTGCTTTTTAGTATTCTTAACTGAAAGAACAATCATCAGATTATTCGACAGGGAAAAGATTTGTCGGAGCTCCTGCTAACAACAATAAAAGTATTAGGTGCAAAAAAAAAAAAAAAGGAAAAAGAACAATAACTTTCTTTCACAGCTGATCCGGGTTTGCAGCCTGATCAAATGTGTCACTGAAGCGCCGCAGGGCCCTCCGCATCCTGTCGCCGCTGACACATCTTTGTTATCTCAGGCTCTGATTTACGCTCCTTTCCAGGTGAAGTCTGATGATGTCCCGCTTTCCCGGTCGGACAACCCCTGGCTGGGCCTCGTATTTACAACCAGCCGCAGCTATAATCATCTCCCACGGAGAGAGGCGAGCGCCCACAGGAAGAAAGACTGAATTCCTCCGTTAATCACGCCGGACTCATAAAGCCACCGGCGGATCAAGTCATAAACGGGGAGGAAATATGTTGCGGCCTCAAGTGCGGAGAAGGGGGGGGCACAAACAACGCGTCTCTTTAACGCCGAGCGACTGCATCACAATGATGGATAATGGCTGCGTCCGGAGATAAAGTTTCTGGGGAGGAGAGGGGCTTTAAAACGTGTAAAAATACACGAGTTGTGCACAACCACTGAATGCAACATCTGATGTAGGTTGTCAGGGATGGAGTGGGTGGGAGGGTGTGTGGGGGGGGGGTGTTTGCATGCCGGCTGTCAAACCTCGTAAGCAGCCGCAGCGTCTGATGCAAAAGATTTTCCTTATAAAAACTGTACGTAGCGCCGCCGCCGAAGGACGCCGGGGCATTATGCGCCGAGGGAGGGAGGACGCAGTTGGCAAAGACTCGCGGTGGGGGGGGGGGACCATTAAGATGAACAATGCGCTTCTTTCCATCTCCGGCGGCGGGGTGCGCGACTCTCAGGTTGAATGGCCCACGCCGGCAAAGCAGCGCATTACGAGAGAAAGGCAATTTCTACCCATTGTCATATACCTTCGCTCGAGCGCCGCCGCCGCCGACATCAAATCATGTGAAAAAACAAAGTGACAACCTTTTGAAGTCGCTGAGTGCACATCATCTTTCATTTCCCTCGGACCACATCAGCAAGACCCTCTCTATAGAGATTTAAACTTGGGGGATTTGACGATGACAGATTGATTTACTAATACAGTCTGACAGGGAGGACTGGCAACCTTGTCATCTGTACCTTGAGAAACACCTGTGTCCTTGTGCACCTCGGGGCAATGCTTTACTCCATTTTATCACAGCTTAGATTACCAGTTGTGGCAGCTATAGTATGATTTTTTTTTTTTTTTTGGTGAAACGGCAAACACAATTTACTGCGTGACAGCACTAGTTAAAGTTTAATCTTAAGTCGGAGGGAAGTGGGGAGGGGGAGGGGGAGGAGGGCTCTGTGTGTGTGTGTGTGCAAAAGGATGGGTGTGTGTGCGTGTGGGGGGATGTAAAAACTCATAAATATGTACCTGGCCTGATCTCACCTACTTGAATGCAAAAACAATACTGGCAGGGGCTGGCTGCATGAGGAAAAAAAAAACAAAAAAACTGCAGCCCCTCCCTCCCTCCTTCCCTCCCTCTCCTTTGAGTCTCCCAACTCTCAAGATTGAACCGAATAAACAGCAGCTCACGCAAATGGAAACCAGAGGAATAGGCATAATTACACAGCCACCGAGCCCAAATCCCCTCCGTGAAGGTCCGGGGGCGCCCACGGGGGACCCCTTTCACTCAAGGACCGGAGGAGTCCTTGGCTAAGCACACAGTGGAGCTGTAATTACAGACCACACCACACAGCGGCAAAAAGCCACGGAAGAGCAGAGCAGAGCCGCATCCACGCAAAGGGGCATTAGGAAGGTGGGTTTTTTGTGAGGGAGCCAGTGGTGCAGAAACGGAGGAGGGGAGGGACGGGGGAGGGAGGAAAAAAAAGGAGATAGGCAAAGTAGTGGAGGTGCAGAAGTGCAGAGAGGGAGACAAAGAGGAGGGCGGAGCTGTGGGGAGATTTGTAAGGTGTGTTGCGGGTGTGAGGCTGCTTTGTTCTCGGGCTGACAAGGGGGGGGGGGATGTGACGGTGGGGACAGTACACCTGAGGCAACACACCGCCGCGAGAGTCGCCTGGGAGAGGAGAGAGAGGGGCCCCTGTTTCTGGAAAAGACAAGCGATAGGACGGACAAACAAAGTGTACCGGAGTATGAAAAAAGAAAAAAACAAAGTCTGATTCACACCAGGTGAGCTGACTTGGATCAAGGGGCACATACGGGGCACAGTTAAAGCAGCTGCTGCACCGTCTGTCCCCCCCCCGCACTGATAGTGAGCGACAAAAACAGCAGCCTTTCAGTCCTCCAGCGTACGATACGACAGCCCAGAGTCCCGATCGCGAAAGGTCGAAGGGCGACTGTGTTTAAATCACCCACGTGGGAAAACAAACACAAGAGTGAAAAAAAAAAAAAATGGATTCTTCTCTGGAGCAAAATCTGAAATGAATGAGGAACGTGACACGGACAACTTCAAGTTTAAGCACCGAATACACTTCTTTCATCCATCTGCTGGCTCCCAGATATTCTTCAGTCCGATGTAAAACCAGACTGTGCCCTACATATAAAACAATAACAACACCATAAAACCCTTAATTGAAAACCAGGGCGCCGTCCCCTAAAGCCGGGGAAGCTTCTTTTCCATAAAACAAGTGCTATTTGGCAGCTCATCTCGTAATGGATATGTAACACCATTGTTACACTTTTTTTTTTTTTCCTTTTCTCTTTTTTTTTTTCTTAGCTGAACTGGCCAACAACCAACAATATTTCAAAAGACAATTATTGGCTCGTTCGCCACGACTTGGGCCGCGCTCATCCAAGAGAGGGGCCATTTGAGCCTGAGTCAAATAAAGTTCAGGATAATTCACCTCTCGCGGCGGCGATGCGCGGAAGGCAGAGATTAAATAGGACTCGATGCATATTTTAGAGGAGGCACTCATTAATGTCGTCTATTTAAAGCGGCAGCGGGCAACTTTGGCGCGCTGTCGGTCCCAAACGGCAGTGGGACGCCGCCGTTTGAAGTCTGAAGACTTCAAAACCCAGAAAATGTTCAACGTGATGTCATTAAACTGCACCCTTCTTAGACCTAAATGTCGTCTCTTCTCGGCGGCTTTTATGGAGCTGAGGGGAGGGGAGGAGTTTCCTTTTTTTTTTTTTTCCTTTTGCCGCTCGCTTCTCACTTAGGGAGGGAAATTTTCCTCCTTCTGTCCAAACCACTGAAAATGTTAAAACGCCTTAAACTATTCGGTCAAATCTGCGACATCTCCGCTCGTGCGGAGACGCCTCAGCCGCGTCAACTCCATTTTTTTTTTTTTTTTTTTTCACTTGAGCAGCTGGATCAGGCGCATTTTGGTATAAACATCTTACCAAACGCAGCTTTAAAGCTTATCGCGCGGCGACGCATCATCTCCCCGCGCCCGATACGCTTTGGATACTCCATTGTTACTTAAGTGGGATGCTGATAGATAAAACATGGCCTGAGCCACTTGGGATAATGACTGTTTAATGTAGTCCCAGTTCCCACGGCGATGGCGCAGGCCCCAGTGCTCCCCTCATTCATGACCACACATGGGGTGTTCGGGGGGGGGGTCCAAATCTTCTGTCTCACACGCACACAAACACAAAACCCACCCATTAGCCGCTCGTTTTTTTTCCCCTCTGCTGGAACATTTTTTTTATTCTTTTCATTTTTTTTTTGTCTGTCAGTATTTCTGGGCTCAACCAGTGGCATTTCGCACATGTTATCAAGAGATAGAAGTGCTTTTCGAAATGTTTTGTACAATAAATGACGACATTAGTCTTAACCGGGAGCTGCTGGAGGCTTTAATACACCCAGACGGGGCCCTATCCTACGTTTAACGCTGCTTTCTGTTGACTGGGGCCATTTAGCATTTTCATATGGAGGACTGGGTGTCAGGAAATTTGTTTTAATCTACACTCAGACACTATTTGATGGTGCTTCAGCCGGGTCCCTTGGGTAAACAGCGGTGTACCTGCCAAAGCAGTTCTCTTTACCCTCTGTCTCCCCAGGCAAACATTTGAGTGCAGAGGCAAACGAAACCCTGCTGGAACAGATGGTTAGTAGACCTGTTCCTAATTTTCCACTATCTGGTTCAAATTTGAGATAGTCTTTTGTACAACACGCCCGCTCATTGAGGACAATGTAACATCTGCTGCGCTGTAAATGTTAATGATTATCGGGAATATTTATTATGTTAGGCAACTTCCCAATCTGGGATCGCTCCACGAGCCGCGCCGCGCGTTTCATTGGAACCATCCCCGGCGGACGTTTGTTTGGGAGGCGGAAGCGTAATGACCGAGCCGGCCACGGAACGGCGGCCCCGCGTTTTTCCACGGGGGGCGATGAAATTACAACTTTCGGGTTGGCAGCGCGTAGCATCGGCCAGTCAACCGTACGCACCGGTTCTCACCTAACGTAGCTGCATCCATCCTTTCAGAGGCGGCGCGAGGCCCTCACACACACACACACACACACGTGCCCCTCGAGCGGCTTTAAGGCGTTTCAAATGTCAAGGGGGATGCATCAGCTCGCTGCAGCCCAGCTTCTCATCTTATTGCGGCGGGATAATGATTCACCCTTGAATGAAGCGCTGGAAAACGCAGCTACTCCATTTTGTCGGTTTCAAAGAACCGAGCGCGGGCGACACACAGCGTACCGTGCCCTGTTTTTTTTTTTTTTGGAGCCGCTCGCTGTTGTCTTTGAATTCAACATATGCAGCGTGTGCCTGCGGACTTCCTGTAATTAATGCTGTTTTTTTTTTTTTTTTTTTTTTCTCCTATTTCTGGTCTAATAGCAAATATGCTCGAAGTAATCTGGGATTTTAGTTGTCTTTGACCGCGGCAATGACAAATAAAGCTGGGCCAAAAATAAGGCTTTCGCCCTAGAGAGAGAGAGAGGGGAAGAGGGAGAAACAGACACACAGAGAGGGAGAGAGAGAGAAAGAGAGAGGGAGGGGGAGAGAGAGGGAGGGACAGTGTAGCTTGTATCGAGTGTAAACACAGTATCAGGGAGCTCTGACCCTCCCCGCCCTCCTCCCTCCCTCCCCCTGCAGCTTAACTAAACAAGGCCACCACGGTTTCGGTCCTGCGACACAAAATAAACAGCACTGACGTTACCTGACCAAATGGCGGCATGACATCACCCGCTGATACCAGAGAGCGAGCAACTGTCGGTAAACAAAAGGACAGCCACGGGAAGGGCTGAGGAGAAAAGGGGAGAGAGAGGGAAAGTACCCCAAACGGGTAAATGACTGACTATAAACGGCACAGCTGCGTTTGTGCAAACGAAACTCGAGGGGCGAAAAAAAAAAACAAACAGAAAGAAAAAAAAAAAAAAACGGGGAGCGGATCCAGGTAGCGTCGAGAATGAAATGTTGCCGGCGTGAGAGCAATAACGGCGTGGATAATAACACGCTCTATCAGACAGATCTGGAGCCGAGACGCTGGGGAGCACTTACACGGACCAGACAATTAGTCAACAAAGCGTCTCATCCGCAGAGCGCGCTGCTTATTTTTCAATAATGCAAAAGTTTCCCCGGGCTTCCGAGGGAGGGCCGACGTCTTAACAGGAGAGAGATGATCGATAAATTAAAAAAAATTTTAAAAAAGGGGCGGGGAGGCAAAGGTGTGATGCGCTGCGGTCTCACCCAGCAGAGGAGTTGAGGGGTGGGGTTACATAAATGTGATTTTTATTCGGGGTTGGACGGAGGTGTTGGGGGGGGGGGGGGGGCGAGCAGCGCGAGTGACACGCGGCGGGGTCAGACGTGGCGAGCAGATTACAGCACTCAGGATATTAAAGCGGCGGAGAGACGGCGCTGCGGGCAGCGCACCTCCCGTGGAAATCTCCGCATTAGCGCAGGGTGACACGGAGGCTGTGTCCACGTTTCGCTCGACGCGGAGGTACAACGCCGCGGGCGAGGACGCCGCCCGTGCGGGAAAATGGAGAGGTCCGGACTGAAAACCTCTCTAAATGAAACGGCGCGAGAAAAATTAATTCAGATTTACATTCATTTGACACCGCGTTCCCTTAAGCGCGCGCGAAATGCCAGGAAAGGAGGAGCGCGACGCATGCGAATGAAGACGCGCGGTAACGTCTTCGAACTTCGAAGACTTCTGCCATTTTTGCAGATTCACCTGAAAACAGTCGGCGGGATAATTTGTAATAAAATAAAAAAAATCTCTCGCAGCTTTAATCGCTCATGAGTCAGTATTAATGCACAAACATCTTCGCCGAATGCGTCGGACAATGAGGCGCGCGGGATTATCTGGAGTGGGGACGTATAGGACGAGGTGCTGCCAGCTCCACAGCGGTACCCTATACCTCTGCTAAGCGCTCGGTAAATACGGCGTGAACGTGTGCAGAGTGCTGCCAAAAAGTGCTGAGAAAGAGCCCGGCCCTGGACAACCATGCATGACAAATCCTTCGCTCACACCATCTGTTCCATTGTCCGCAAGTAAAGATAAGTCTTGCATGCAGTACAAACAGCGAGCACTTCCGTGTGATAATGCCGGGCCCTCGTGTTGGATACGTTATAAAACATTAAGATTTCAAAAATCACAACAACTGTTCGGCTGAAAGTGGGCGATCAATTATTGGCGGCGGATGAGGGAGGAAACAGACCCGATAGCTCGTCAGATGGGTGTAAACTCACACACCCCTCACAAGGTGACCTTTAGAAATACTCCGAGAGAGCACAGGATATCGTTTTTGGCACGTGACCTGTGTCGACCTTTACTGGTGGAGATTTTTCTGCCTTTTTCCTGCAGACGAGCGGGAGGGAGAAAGGCCTTTGGGGGGTAAATAGGTCCAGTATAAGCGTAGAGGGAAGCACTGTTGCATGACCGGCGGCTTATTAAACCAAGAAAAGAGAACGTACAATCAATATTTGATTTGAGTCGCTCGCAAATTTTTTTCTCCCCCCGACGTTTCCACTCTGCATTATATCGGAACAGCCTCCGCAGGAAAAAAAAATGAATGCTGTGCATATCATACATTTTTAAAGATGCACGGAGAAAAAGGAGAAGAACTGGCTGTCATCAAAGTGCATCTCTAATTGTGGTTGGGACATAAACAGGACAGCAGGGGCAATGTGCACACAGCTCAGCCTGTTGGTGTGTTGCAATGAGCTATTTTTCCTCCGCCGTAGCTGGCGCGGGCCATTTATACAGCAGATCCATTAACATATAGGAGAGGGAATTCACACTCCAGCTGGAGTGGGCAGTGGGCTGAAGCCCCAGTCTGCTATCAATTAACAAGCACACTTAGTATGTGTCTGAGTCATGATCACCATGGGACTCTGACAAATGCTGTGCATTTGCTCAAAACAAGTGTTGTCACAATAGCTAATCTTTAGCTGATTACCGGCCCCCGGATCACATCCGATTGGTCGACACCGACGGCAGCGCATGCGAGCCGAAAGCCATAAAATCAACTCACCAGCAGCATCAACCTAATACTGAACCGTCTCTGTCGTCTCTGCGCACGTGTACGAGGAATTAAGTAGAAATAAACACGATTATGAATTTTGCCCTGCAGTCACATCATTTGGGCATGGATTAGTATCATGTTTTCACCACTGGAGGAATGGATGTGCACAGTTACTTAAGCTGATGAAGTTAGACACGCTACACTTGTTTTGGCCCAGAATATGTTATCTTATCTTGCTATTTAAATAATCTTTCACATTGGTAATGGATGTACATATTTAATAGGCAATCCACGCTGCTTTTTTTACCGGAGACGTTCTCCGCACAGTTGCCAGAAGGTCGCTGGCTCTTTGTTCGGGATCATTTCGCTCTGAATTCTCCATAACCTTGACTCTGTGATGGACTCCTGAAAAGACTGACACAGAGATCATGGATGTTACAGCACGGGCGTCGACAGCCAGCACGACGCGCAACAAAAGGGACCGGATTGATGCCGAAATGTTACCGAGCTACATGGGAACGGGCCCGGATTTCAGCACGAGCACCGGGCTCTGGCCTCAGCCGAATTCCCGTTTTTCATGTGTGTTTTGATCATAAACCCCTATGAAATCCAGCGGTTCTCGGCAGAACTCCGAGACCGGGGCTGAACCATTTCCTAAACCACGACCACAGCCCCATCTTTCCAAGGCGAGCGCGGCTCCATGTTCCACATACATATAACCGTAGGAATGCTCGCCACATCTCAGGACCGTGTTCGCGTTCGGCCGCATGTGCTCTCCAGCTGTGATGGCGTATTGTCTCTCTCCCACCGCTCTCCGGGCTTCGCATATACTGTACTTTCTCACAGCTCGGTATGTTTCCACGCAGCGCCTGAAATACCTCGGATCTCGGCGGATCGGGCGATATCGATTTCTCTCTCAGACTGCTGTGTGACAGAAAAAAATAACACCCGCTAATTGAGCTACTTTTCAGGAATTATTAACAGCCTCCCCATCGTACATTTTCTAGACGCCAATTCTCGGACATCTGGACCCTTCATTCTTCACGCTGACATTATTTTTGATGGAAAGCTTCAAGAGAGCAGATGAAAAAAAAATAACAGCGCTTAAACGTCTGTACAGTGTGCAACCGGCCTTTCGAGAGAAAAAAAGCAACTGGCGCGGAGACAGAAGCGAGGAGCCACAAAGCCACAGCAAGGGGAAAGAAACAGGCTGAAAGCTGAGTCGGGTGGTATGAGTTACTCCAGTCTCCACTGGTCGTTAGATGTCTAACAATGTGTATTGACATGGAGACGCGGGACGCTAAAAAGCATTCGGTGAATTCTCAAAGACGCGCCCGGGCACTCCTGAAATGTGACGGCGAAGAACGCGGGAGCGGTAATCAATCATGGGGATCGAGAATCACGAAATGACTCCGGGTTTCTCTGAGCTTCATGCCGAAACGCCGCAGTGGGTGGGCTGTGGGCTTCGGGGTACGAAAAAAAAAAAAAACAGCAAAAAAAAAAAAAAAAAGTCAGGAAATGAACTCATAGCTTTTTCTTTTTTTTTGTAAGTGTAGTTGCTTCTGCTGAAAATAAAGCAGTGCGATTCAACACGTCTATTCGTGGAGAGCGAGGAATAAAAAAGGAGCGGGCGGCGGGATCAGCAACCAGTCGCGACGAAGCTCAACGTCGAATTGAAAAAAAAATAATGCTAAAAAGCATCAAGATAAAACGAACAATGGCGAGAGGGAGCAATTTCGGTGTGGCCAAATCGCGACGCGGCGAAGAGAGAGAGCCTGCGAGGATGGAGCGGCTTCTCGCCTCTCACTTTTGATGAAACAAAGAAGAGAAAAGAAGAAAAAAGTATAGTTGACAAATCCTGATGGTGTATTACTATTGATCAGAAGCAGGGGGAGGCGAAGGGGAGATTCAACAACTCAATTAGGCCGTATTGAAATCTCTATCACTCACTCAACAACTAACAGAGAAAAAAAAAAGTCTGATTAGCACGCTAAGCTCGCGAACCGGGTCCCACGACGCCCGCGTCTCCCTAAGCGATGGGAC
>JAOXYL010000059.1:4367117-4378183 GCA_028564955.1 Terapon puta
GGCGAACGCTGCTGCTGCAGATCATCGAGGAGAACCGGTGCTTAATGCTGTTCATTTTACTGGGCGGGATTTTATTTTTATTTTTTTGTTTGGTTTCATTTCTTCCAAACGAATGCCACGATTTAACCAGCTATTTCGAAAAAATATATCACTTTAGAGAGAAGGTAACTCTGGCGAACGGCCCGGATGCTGCTTCCCGTCATTATTCAGAAACGCGCCAACAGTCGCACCAAGTTTCTTACAAGTTCTAATAATACAGGAGGTGCAAACAAGCAGGGCGAGTCAATTATCCCTTACAGTCGAATAAAGCGCGTATGCCTGAACAAACAGCGGCGTCTTAATCTATGTGGTAAGTAGTCGTATTCTCCGATGGCACCAACTTTCTGCTTGATGGAGTCTTCGAGCCTCAAAGCGTGAAAAGCAGTTGTGGATATCAAGATTCCCCTGACGCTCATTCGCCGATGATCAATTTCCCATCCTCCATCCCCTGGCCTGCCCTAACGCATCAGCATCAATCCAACACAAGTAAATACAGTGAGTGGCTTAATGCATTTTCCTCTCCGGGGATTCTGCGGACCAAAATGGCAGGGTGGGAGGGTAAAAAAAAAAAAAAAAAAAAAAAAAAAAAAAGAAATATTCTGTTGAGCAGTGGAGTGGATTGCGTTCTGTTGAATGGAGGACAACCTTTCTCCCCCTCCTCCCCTCCCAACCTCCTGCTGTCCATAAAAAGGGAATGTAATTCTTTCTAGTGTCGGCGCCTGAGTATAAACAGGACACGGCTGCAGGAGGAGAGTCCGGACCTGGATGATGCTCGAGCTGGCGATAAAGCTCGGCTCAAACGAGGGGAGAAGAGGCAGGCGTCCCTTGTTAAGCAAATCAAAAAGGCACCACTGCACAGTCAGCATGTGCACTTGAGGAGGGGTAATTAGAGTCCTCCTTTAGCGTGGCCCCCGTTCAAACTGCAATCAGGAGTTTGGCACAACAAGGACGACGAAAAAATCACTTGAGCTAACTAGGTCCATCCGCGGCGCTCCGCCGTGACATAAGCCTCTGGAAAGGGAGTTTATTTCTCATCGCTGCACCCGTTCATGTCAAGCTATAAATGTGCCGACCCCCCCCCCCCACAACCCCCGGCAATGACAGGAAGGACGAACAAGACAACATTCGACGCGGCTTAAGGCGAGCGCGGATCGGGTGGAACTTAACGTGGTCGCTCTTTCGCGGCGTAACGTGGTACGATTTGATTAATCTCTCCGTTATCTCGTCCGATCGAGGCGGATCTCGCCCCACCTCCGCTCGACGGCGGCCGGATAAGCCTCGAAAGGCCGAGCCCGACACATCAGGCGCTCCACTCCGTGACCTTGAGTGGAAAGTGCGCCGACTGACTGGTCTCTCTCTCTCTATCTTTTCACACTCCCTGACAAAAAAAAAAAAAAAAAAAAAAAAGGAGGGCCTGGTCCAATTACAGGCGCCGGGTACATTGTCTTGTTAACTCCGGCTCCGACTGTACATTTGGGCAGCTCGGAGATCAAGCGCTCGCCGGAGTTTAAATTGACAGAGCTACCTTTTTCCGCTGTCACAGCCTCCCGTGTTACTCTGTCACTGGCGGGTGATGGAGGAGCAAAATAAGCTGTCTGAGGCGTCTATGCAGATGGTGACGGCATCAAAGTCGGCGGATTCTGACAAGCCCTCGCAGGAGGTCTGACTCCCGTTAGGCAATCCAGTGGAAACGCGCAGTAACTCGAGACGCCACAATGGAGACGAGGGTTTCATGGACCTGCCTGCGTGCTTTACTCCGTCGGAGGCTGACAACAAACGTTTCACCGGTCGTAGCCCGGTGGTCGCAAACGCGTGGATTCGCTGAGGCTAATCACTGAGAATTAACCGACCGCAGTTTGAGTAAGGTATTAATAATTCAGGTCACTCACTGAGCGAGCGTTCAGTTTCCCGAGGCTTTGCCGCTCTGTCACCGCGAAGCCGACGCCGCTGATCGACCAAAACGTGCGATTTCAAGACGTGACTCTGGGGCGCTTGTAAATTGTGACGGACATTTCTAATTACTGTCTTTCACTTAACAGATTCAACATTAAAAAAAAAAAAAAAGTGCACAAACTAACCAGCAATGAAACTAATCATTAGTTACAGCTCTTGAGGAAGAAAAAAAAAAAAAGCCCAGCTTTCGCAATGTAATGATATTAAACATGTCAGGTTGTGTTACAGCGTTCTTGGCTTTGGCTCTGAACTTGAAAGCGGGAATCGGTTGCAGCTCAGCGACACGGACAAGACAGCAGCTGCATTTGATCCAAACTCCGCCGGATTACTAATGAGGTATTGACCTATAAATGGCACTTCAGAAATGACAGCTACCAATATTGACCTTTAAAAGGGGAGTAAATATAAAGAGTGTCTTCCCAGAGCTCAGCGCCTGTGCATGTGCCAGAGGTCAATACCAAGACTCCATTAGAGGCGTTTAAGTAAAACATTCTCCTGGAATAAAATGCCACATTTAGCCATTTGGCCGAGTGGAACAGCCGCGGAATATCTGAAAGTTGAAGCAACTTGACGCGAGTGCAGCTGACAGACGGAGGAGCGAGGGGCCGCCTTCGCCGCGGCTCTGAAATACGCCCGAGCGTTAATTGGAAACGCGGCACAACTGCTTCCTCACTGAGGCGTGTCATTGGAAAGGAAATAAGCAGGAGCAGCAAAATATACAAAGACACTCATGAGGATAAAGGGACGCGGCTCAATGTGATCAGAGCGGGCAGATGAGACGGCATTAAATACACATCTGACTGAGGCGACACACTAATCTTAACACAGACAAATAGCCCTTTGTCTGAAAATGCGCTCGTGGCAAAAAAGAAAAAAAAAATTAAATGTAATTTGTAATATTCAGGAAACTTTTTTTTTTTCTCCCCCCCCTCTGGACTCTGGAGATCCATAAGCGTTTTCATTTTTCTTCTTTAGCGTGGAACATTCTGGCGTCAGATAAAATCCATATAAATCTAAATTTCATTATCTCTCAGGCTAAATTGAGGGATCGTTCTGCGCCTCTCAGGTTCGGGAGAAACTTTTGGGGGCCCATCGTACACATTGGCTTACACATCCCGAACGGCTGCTTCAGCGTCCGTCAGCGTTGTTTATAAAGCACAAAAGATCTGATTGTTTTCTTTTTTTTTTAATTTATTTTATTTATTTTCTTCAGTGTATCTCACAGGTGCACTATTGCACTGTCAGGAAAGTATCTCATAGCACAGTTCTGGTGCCCCTATGACTGTCCAACACCCTACCCCCATTCCCTGACCTCTATTTCCCTGTTGGTCAGTCCGCCGCAAATCCGAAAAGCCTCCCAGCATCTCCATGGCGACGGGCCTCAGTCGAGCAGATGGCCTCAGTGTGCCGCGCGGCAATTAAAGAGGGAGCGACTAGCGGGGAAAAGAAAGTGGGTCAGGATCTGGGGGGGTAGGGGAGGGGGTGCAGGGCCGGCAACGTGAAGCTGCCTCTGCCTCGAGCGGACGTATGCGTTTGCACAATCGGCCAATCGCGTGCACCCACACACACGCACGCACACACACATAAATACGTGCGTGCGTTCATACCTCAGTGCACTCCTTCCCGGGTCCTCCCAGCAAAAACAAACACCCGCCCCACGCCGGTGGTGGAGCGTCAGCAGTGTGGGAATGAAAAGAGGGGGTTGGAGCGGCGGGGGTTGGGGGAGCGCGGCGCACAACAAACTGCCCCCGGATCTCACGCGGCGGATCTCCCCCCAACGGTGAGAAGTCAGAGAAACTTCCACCAGAATTACACGGCAAATCCCACGGCCCAATCAATAGGATTAACCCTTTAAATCTCATATGACGACTTACAGAATCAGCCCGCTGTTATTTGGATTACTTCCACCATAGCGCCACTCGCCCTGACAGGAATTGAAAAAAAAAAATAAATAAAATTATTTATTTTTTTCCAGCTTGACCAGAAATTTCACAAACAGCAGGGATGAAACACCCTCGGCGATGTGCGGCAAATCCAATCAGTTTCGTCCCCCCCCTCCCCGGCTACTTTCATCCCATGTTGGACGGTCTACTGAAACGCGGGGCTTCCATTTCATCTCGACTTGGACCCACTTGTTATAACGGATCTGATTGAGCTTCCGAATCACTCATTACTCCAATTAAGGGAGGCTTTAATTAAACTAATTCAGCAGACAATATGATCTTTAGCACATTATGGGGCTTTTCATTAAATATACTGCTTTATGTGGCGCGGCAGTCGTGCGGCTGTGCATAAGAAAGTGTGTTTGAAGACAGCTTTAATGGAGAATTTGAGTTGGTTTTGGTCGGGTGGGGGGGGTGGTAAGGGGACGGGGGGGAGGGGGTCTATTGGCTTCCTTGCATCGCCACAGAAAAAGGGCCTAATGAGCTGTAAAAAATTGAATGAACTTTTATTTGCACAAGTCCTTTCTTCCAGCGAGCAGCCCCCGATGTGCCTGAACACAACTTCAGCCAAGAACACTATTTCGAGGCAAACTGGAATCACCCTTGGAACGTAGCCTCATTGAGGAACAGCGTGACCCTCTGCAGACTCGACTCCCCCCGCAGAGTCGACATGTAAATCTCCATTTCCTCCCCCTGTTTTTTTTTCATTTTTTTGCTATTTTCCCTGTGCAATTTCCTTTTTTTTTCCCCCTCACACCTTAGGAAGAAGTCCTTAAACCCATGCCGCAGAACAATTTAAAACTTGGCATCCTGGAGGGTATGAGTCTGCAGGCCGTAAGAGGGAAGGTATTTTAAGGGTTTTGCTGAGGTATTAAACAGACCCTATATCAAGTTTCTCATTCCTACATTTGTTCCTCTTTAGCTTCTATTTTCAGTTTCATAATGCTGACAAAGAGGGTACACGCTGTCGGGAACGAACTGCATCCGCCTCGGATAAATATTTACGATGCACCGAGCACACGGTTAACGCGGAGGAGGGGCGGCAACTCAACTCGAATGCGATCGGCGGCGACAGGGGAAAAAAAAAAAAGAGCACCGTTTGCTCTCGCTCTTCATCTACGAGGCCGCGAGCTACGTGGGCGCGGGGGGTCAGTCGGAGTGGGCGTCCCCTGCGACCGCCTCGTAACGTATCGCTGCGCGTACGTTGTTGTTGTTGTTGTAACTCAGATGTTCGGCGAGTGGGCGCGAGAGGAAGGAAGCTTCGACCCCCCAGCCTTATGTTTCATTGGCCTCGTGTGACATTTGGCGTCTTCGTGGCCGCGATGACAATTGCTCGCGGACTACAAAGTGCCCCCCCCCACCCCCTCCCCCCCGCAGCTCGGTGACTGGTTAATTCCACGGGCGGACTCGTGGCCAAGTCTCTCCCGTGTGGAAACCCCTGGCAAAGTTATTCAGCTGGAAGAGGCATGAACTAAGTGAGGAGGGGGAGGAGGAGGAGGAGGAGGAGAGAAGGTGGTGGGTGGTGGGTTGGGGGTGCGGGGTGGGGGGTGCACAGCAGGTATTTTTTTATGCAGCTATTCTGCATCGGAAATGATTCCCTCCAGGGGAAATAGTAAAATGTAACACAAGATAAAATGTCAGCGCCAACTAGCAGTGAGATCGAGGTCGCCTGCGTCCCGGATCGTTCTGCAACCTTAACCTGTTCACTCCTTCCTAAACTTAACCACAGCTCAACCTGAGTTTAGTTGCCGCGGCAGACCTCTCCTAAGATAAACCACCGGATTTGGCTCGGCAAGCGCTACTAAAACAGGAAAAACAACTGGAAAACCAAACAGCTTTATCGGGGATTCCTGCAAATCTGGAAAAGCGATCATTCTCTACGATCCTTTTGAGAGCATGTTGAGGGAACGCCGCTGTTCTCTCCAAAAATAATAAATCCGTTAAATGCAAAACAGAGTGTGTCACTGCATGTCGGCACGAGAGGCAGAAAGAAGCTGCAGCGCATTAACCTGTATGTTTTACGGGATGCATTTCTATTTACGATTGGCCTTCGTGTTTCTCCGTTTGAGAAGATTTTGCAAGTTTTAAGTGGGTTTCTTGTTCAACTCTTATAACAAGGTTTAATCTTGAAGTGCTGCAAGTGTACCTTCATTAAAAACGGTATGCCTGCAGCAAAAATAATATAAACATAGCTTTTTATTGGCTTTGTCAGAGAATAGATAGGTAGATCAGCACGAGGGAAAGCTGCTTTTCTGGTTATGCACCCTCTCTGTGATGGAGACCTCGTGCACGGAGGGTCCGCACACATTCGTTCATACCTGCCTCTCCAAAGATATGTCAGGTTTGCTCGCTCCCCTCGTTTTCCTCTTCTCCCCGGCACATGACGCACTGTGTTTGTGATATAGTGAACCGCATGCCGGGGAGTAAATATAGTTAAGCGCGGTACAGCCGTGCCCCACAGCTTTGCTTTTATGCATACGAGTCGATAGTTTAAATAGGTGCAGTGCTGACACAGGCTCCGTCTGTTACGGCTCGAGATAAAGGGATAAATAGAGCCCCCTTTCCCCCCCGCTCCGAGGTGGGGCGAGCGGCGAGATTACTCAGCCACCCACCCACCTTATTTTCACACACGCACACATTCAAACGCGCTATCTTCTGATAACCACATGCACATGCAGCGGAGGACGTACAGGAAGGAGGCGGAGGCCATTTGGCACACCTGACTCTCAGGAAAAACAATGCAACACCGGAGTGAAATTCAGCCAGGCTTGAAACTGGGGAATCAATAGCAGACTACATTAGCAGCTTTGGCATAGACCGTTCCTGACAAAATGGAAGGATCAATGCCAAACTGCGGGCCGTCTCTGTGTTTATCTTCATCTCTTTCACAGCAAAGGTGGTCCGTGTGCTGCACGGGAAAAAAAAAAAAAAACAAAACAACAAGGGCGAAAGGAAGATTTTTTTTTTTTTTTTTTTAACGGCTCATGTCGGTTGACCTCAATCTCAGTGAAATGACAAGCACCGGGAAACTATCGTGTCTGCTGCGTGGAAATAAGAAGTAATGGTGTAAATACGTGTAGAACTGTTCACATATAAGCGACTGAAATCCCTTTGAATTGGGCAATTATGTTTAAACTCTATCGCAGCGGAGGGAAAGGGGTGGGGGGGGGCGGGGGGGTGCAAACCTGAATGAAAGGCGCACGCCGAGAGAAACGTGACGCGCGCGGAGCTGACCTGATCATATTCGGCTCGTCTGTCTGCACAGGACGAGGCCGCTAAGGAGCTTTGCACCGAGCCGCAGCACACTGGAAGCTTAGCTATATGTCAGGGAGAATAAATAAACCTGTGTTTGTGTTTTCTAAGCACCCCCCCTCCTCCTCCTCCTCCTCCCTCCTTAAACCACCGCCGCTGCTGCTTCTGCTTCTGCCCCCCCCCCCTCCTTCCCTCCTCCTCCACCTCCTTCACCCACTCCCATTTACAACCACGCTTTTGCTTTGAAGCACAGTCAGCTCCCGGAGAGATATCAGCGCGGAATATTAAATGAGCGAACACCATCACTCATTAAAAAGGGAAACATTTCATGAAACAAACCCCCTTTTGTATCAAGTGCGAACCCGAGACGACTCTCGGCGAGCACCGTCCTCAAAGGCTGAGCGGGGAGACGGGAGAGGGAGGGAGGGAGGGGGGGAGGTGAGGGGGCGCACCCAAGTTTGTGGGAGGCAAAGAGAAAGATTTGGTTCCGGCTCCGAGCCTCCCGAACACCCCGGCTGATGCGCGACGACGACGCTTTGATTCGAAGCGTTCCCGAAAACACGAGATCGCAAAAAAAAAAAAAAAAAAGAGAGGAAAAAGAAAAAAAAATTGTTTGGTGGGTGTTCGATGTTTTCATTCGAGTGTGTTTTGCAAGCTAATATCTCATTTCAGCTTCACCCCTGGAGGGTATTTATCAGCGGATGGCGTGTGCAGCGGGCGAGATGGGAGGCTCGTAATGGGATTGACAGATGTGGTTTTTGAAGGCGCGGCGCGGATGTTTTCAGTCAGAAGTTGGGAGACGGTCGGTGAAGATATTCAATATTTTATAAGTTGACCTGTTTGAGGTCAGAAATTTGCAGTCTGCTGGGTGGAAAAGTCCCTTATGTAAATGAGACCGAGAGTAAAAATGCCTCTTTCAAATGCTTAAGAGACTCTGGGAGACATTATTGACTTTGACAAATGTATTATTCTTAAAAGTGTTGAACAATCAAATAACATTACTGCTTAACAGAGGAATTATGGAGCGGCTGCAAAGAAGTTCAGGATGACATTGCTGTCAGGGAGAAACTTCTCATCAAATATCTGATTTCAGGCCTTGACTGTCCCGATACATCAGCCGCCTGATATATCGGTCTGACCCTGGACAGGAAGAGGCAGCGCTGCAGGCCAGCTCTTGTCAAACAGACTGCACGAGTCAGCACAAAATTTTCGACTGAGTCAAGCAGCAGAGAACATGGCAACTAGTCCATCAAGTTTCAAAAACGAATCCCAGTCCGCCTCGACCAGTTCACGAAGAAAGGGGCCCGGCAGCGAAACACACAAGCGCCTGGCTCGGAGAGCGGAGGCCGGGGAGAGCACGAACGAAACCTCGAGCCGAGCGGGCGCCTGTAAACGCGTCGTGTTTTTCCCGTGACGCCGTTTGATGGTTTTCCTGCGGTGCTGCCGTCGAGTCGGAAAACCAGCTGCCACGACAGACTTTGTATTCCCACCCATACAGGATCCATTTTCCCCTTTATGCTCAGACTCGCAGCAGGTTGTTCCCCGACTAGTTATCAGGGGTTCTTTGCACCTTAATGGAGGCACATCAGCCCCGGCTGCCTGTTGTAAATTGACTTGTTCGGGCAGTCACACAGTGGCGCTGATCAGATCCGCTTTATTTTCCAGGCGCGCGGCCTTGGTGGGGAGACCGGGAGTGATCCACTCTCCCAATCCCAGATCAGCCCGTGACTAAATGCCCCATTTGTAAAGCCAGCAACAATGAGCATTAAAAAAAAAAAAAAAAAAAAAAGAAAGAAAAAACTGCATTCCCATGTGGTTTCTTTTTTTAAACAGGCGAAGAAGAAAACACAAGACGTCTGCATAAAAATAATTCAAATGATGCATTAAAAGGCTGCGTTTCCTTCATACAGGAAGGAAAAAAACACTGAAATGGATGCAGCCCCTGTAAAGAAATAAATATGATCCGCCTCTAGTGATGACTGATTGCAGGTAGGAACTATAATAACTGAGGCATCGTGCAAAAAAACTCTGCTAGCTATTGGCAAGACACAACGGTGTCACATTAACCCAGCGCAGACTGTCAGAATCCCTCCAACATGTGAAATTATTGACTTTTTTTTTTTTAGCTTTAGATGAGCTCAGCCCCCTCATCGGCGAGGGAGAATGCGGAAAGTTTGTCAGTCAATGCCATTCTCATTCTCGAGAGCAGAACAAGAATTTAACCATTTAATCCCTCGACAAGCATCGGCTAAAGGGAAAGAAAAAGACTCGACAGATTAATGCCAAATCAGAAAGGCTCAGGGCGAGATTTGATCCCCTTTATTGATTTCCTTCTCCCCCTACTTTGCTGATTCCGCGATCTGAGTTGAAACAGAGACGAATTTCAGGGATTTAAAGCGTAGAATTGCAGCTGCAGTTTGCTGATAAACGTGTTTTCCGCCCCGAACGAACATGGTGACTGGCGGCTGCAAGGGGGGGGAGGTGGGGAGGGGGGGCGGAGAGGACGCCCAACAGACACCGAGCACCCAAACGACAACGGGAAGGGAAACACACGATACCGAACTGCATGTTCTGACAAAACAAGCTATCTGGTAACTTCAGACAGTCTGGGACAAACATTACTTGTGATATTTGACTAAACCTCCCCACCTCGCCCCCTGAAAACGGCTTCATTCGGCGATGGGGGATGCAAACTATCGACCGCAGAGGCCTCGCTCCTTCGGCAAACCCCTCCCCCTCCTCATCCTAACCCTTATCACGCCCCGCAAAATCCTGCACACAAACTCCAAACGGCCGCTGAGGTGAACTTAATCTAACTTTCGCTCCGTCTTTAATACCATTTGTGCAGCCTTCCGCACGCAGAGAACACTCCACTTTGTCATAACCTTTCCATTATTTAGGTTCACTGCTTATTGTCATGTTTTATTCAGCTATTTTGCGATACGCAGCCTTTCTTCCGCGGAAACCACAGGGGCTGGAAATGTGCATCGCGAACTTGGTAGGGGACGCTGAAAATGCGCCTCTCGGATCGGCCGCTGTGGCGCGCGGAACGAAAACACAGCTAATTCCAAATATTTTGCCGATGAAAAAGAAAAATCGCTCGTCCGAGAGCGGCCCCCTGAAAATTAATGAAGGGCCACTCCATTTATCCGAAATCATGGCGGAAAAGAAAGAGAAACGGCGCTTCAGAGAGACATTTCACGTGGTGTTTTGAGAAGGATTTGCTAAAGAGCTGACAGCAGAACCACAATGAGCTAAATGCTCAAAGAGATGAAGTTTGAGTGGCCAAGTGCCTCCATTAGTTCCTACGGCAAAAAGCAAAAGCTTAATCTCCTGTCAGCTCCCCTCAAGCTGGTCTCCCAGGACTCGGAGCTCTCTCTCCCATCCATCACCTCAGCGGGGACCAAAGGGAGACTCCCCGAAGGAGCGGGGATCAGAGCAATTTGCATTCACGCGCAAACCATCAAGGCCCAACAATCCCACAGTGGCTCTCTCCCCGTTTCACTATATCACAACTGTCATCCGAGCGAAATGCAAAATGCCACAGACTGGCAATTAGTTTTTCTTCAAAAGCCAGGAAAAAAAAAAAAAAAAACGGGCAAAGTCAAAACGCTAATTACAGTGTTCCAGCGGGGCTTTGGTTCCATGACCCGTCTGAGGACACGCTCTCCTGTTTCAGAGCGCCAAACATCTGTTCATGCGCGGGCCTGTCCTCAGACTCCCAGACTCTTCAATCAATCAATCAATCCGGCTGAAGTGTGTGACATTTCCCGCACAAAGGTGCACTTCAGCGCGCTCCGAGCGAGTCTGAAAAACAAACTGCGGCGCAGCGTGCGACTGTTTGTCACGAGTCAAAACGAACCGTCGTGAGCCAGGCCT
>JAOXYL010000059.1:4500870-4510975 GCA_028564955.1 Terapon puta
GTCGCTTCATGACTTCACAGACACTTTTTAGTCGTTCATTTTACATTTACAAGTTACACACTTATGTTCAGCAAGTCCTCAGACGTAATAATATGTCTAAAACTATTAGCTCACCTTTGAAAATCGCAGAAAAGAGAGGCCTCACGTCAGGAATGATTTTTTATCTTCCTGCTAACTTCCTGTGAGGAGACTAACTTGCTCTGTGTGCTATTTCAAAACACAGTAACACCTTTTTTTTCGGTCTAACGTACCTGACACGGGTGGCCTTTTGTTTGGTGCGAGCGCTCTGTTAGCACCGCGAGGCATCATGGACTCGCCACCGTAGTCCCAAACGTTCATAAATATGTACATCCACACGTGTTAAGTAAAACGTGTTCACCTTCTCGTCTTTTGTTACACTTTTAAGACAACGCTTGGATTTATTTGCCGTGGCGAAATGGCCAGATACATCATTTTTATGCCGCTTTTCAACCTTTAACGGCCTCCATGATGGTGCGTGCTCCCCTGGCTACCATCACCACCTCCGGTCAGCGTAATTCCCTGAGCGGCATCCGCAGTGAATCCAACCTGACATCCTAGTTATTTCAAGAAAATAATATAGTGCAGTGTTCAGGAAGGAGGGATGGGTGGAAAAGCTCTGATGTCACTAAGAATAAATCCTTTATCAATACAGTGTGTGTTTGGCCAGTTGTAATTTTAGTGGTATAAAGTGGCATTTAAAGTTCTCAGATTATTTATTTCTATATGTGACAAGTTAAAAGGGAAACACATTCCATAACTAAAAACATAATTCATATCTGTAAGAATGATAAAATGTGTAAATACATTAGAGCGAAGATATGATAAGAAGGAACGGTTCATATAAATGTGTTTCCAATGTGATCCATGATTTTTCTAAGAGATGAATGCAAAAAGAGGCCTGTTATTCTGTTTATTCATATTTTTGTACTGTTAGATCGAAACTGGAAAGTGAAACTAAAGTGTTGATCTGTTATCAATAGAAGAGTCTTATTGTGAAAGTCTGGGATCGATTGTTCTTGGCTCCGCCCACATACCTGGAGAATTTGCTGCCTTTTCCTCTAAAGTTGCACTAAAGTTGCCGCTGAGGAAACATCACCCGATCGCTTTTGTGATTATTTCTCCCCATTTTCAGGGGTGTAACATATACGTTGAATCAACCATTTTGGGTAAATATGTGCACTAATGCATTGTGATGCATCGTAACGTGCCATTGCATGAAGATCAACTTTGCACGGTTTTAAGTTTATTCACAAAAAAATAACAGTATTTTCCTTTCTTTTTTCTTTTTTTTTCCCTGACACAGTTTTGTGGAGTGCATGAAAAAACAATTTGTCCTTTCCGTGATCCCCAAAAGCTGCAGAGATGATAAACACCTTTGCGGCTTACGGCTCCCTCGGTCCGGGGAGGAGTCCAGCCTCGCCATCCCCGCATTGATTCTTGAAACAGTGATGGACTCTAACGACGTCAGACAATGGATTTCATGATGATACGGGTTTATGGAATGAGCCTCATTTTCGCCGCGATGGCCGCCTGCGCGATCGATAATCGGAAGATGGAGGTTCCGGGGGAACTTCTTAAAATCTGAGAAAAAAAAAAAAAGAAAGAAAGAAAAATGGGAAAGTGATATTAAAATCTGCAGGGTCGCATTAACCTATTTTCCAACTCATCTCGGCTCGGCCCCAATTCCTGCACGTAACGCCGCGCATGTGTGCCGCTTCAAACGGTCACGCCTCGCTCGCCGGGCTTTGAAGCGTCGGTGTCTTCTCGCGTTCAGCCTCCTCCGAGGACGCATAAGCATTTCAGGCACATACTTGGGCGCTCGCCTCTTCGCCGTGACAGCCATCACGGCCGGCACGTGTAATTTTACCGCCGCGGAAAAAAAAAAGGCGCCGGCTCCATTCAGGTGTGCTCTATCTGCCGGCGAAGACAATAATTGCCTGCGCCGCTCTTCCCTTTTTGGTAATTGTCTTTTGATTGAGGTCATCGGGACAATTAAAACCATCGAGGGGTGAAAAGTGGCGGCGAGAGACCGGAGACGGCTACGCTGGGTGGTAGAAAAGGATGAACAAAACGTACAGAGGAGATAATTGCGCGCTGGGAGACCCGCTGGAGTCGGGACGGGACACCGTACAGAGCGCTTTTGTCTACACCGCTTCATCAAAGTGTTAATCATACGCCTCTCTTGAATAAGTCTATTTGAGGAAGCAGGGGAGTGATCACGAGAGCGTAATTCTCGACTTTTAAGAAGCCGTGTTTCTCTTCTGCGGTGGATTCTCGTAGATTTCTATGAGTCTAAACGATCCCGTCTTGAATCTGTCGCGTCGTTTTTTTCACAGTTGACGACAAAACACCCAACAATCCCGGGAACGCCCGCTTTGTTTCGAAATATCCGGGGAAACCAAATCGGTCGTGTCGGTGTTGGATCTCATCTCAACAAAACGAGAGTCGCGATTTCGCTTTGTTTGCCGCCGGCCCCCTTCGACAAATCGTTGTAATTTGGTGAAACGCCGCTCCTTAAGTGCAAGACGCGCCGCTCGGCCGAGTTTTCCGTCGCAATCGGGTCAGCGGTTTCCGGGAAGTCGCTTGTGACGGAGGAGACGGAGACGGATAAACTGCTCAAATAATGAATAGGAGGCGGCTTCTGGGGAACGGCGCGTCGTTCGCCTCAGCCGTAGCAGCCGCCCGAATGTCAGGTAGGAGGCCGAACACGTCCTCCGTTTCCCCGCGCGCTGTGTGACAATCACATTTCATTTTTATATCTGAACTCGCCGTTCTCTGTGAATGTGCACCGGCGGAGCGTGGGCGGAACAAAGTTGTCTCTTCAGTCTCCGTGTGGGAGACGGTGGTGGATTCGTACTATCGCACATTAAGCAGTCTGAGGGTGTATGAGTAACATTTTTCAGGGCTGAAGTTTTGTGGGTTTCGCTCGCTGTGATGAGTTGTTGCGAGGTTACAAAAAGACAGTGGCAGCAATCACCCAGCTTACACTTTGACTTACATTATAACCCATATTAGAGGTTCCGCGGGCACGGTTTGACTTGTAGACATCCTCTCCAGCTGAATGGACGGTTAAGCATTAAAAGTAGCAATGAGCCGATGTATTAATACACCAATTGGAAGCAGCCCGCTGAGGCTTTAGGACACAGCACTGATGCTTATTACGTTGCATATTTCCTAAGGAGCAGCCAATTAAGCCTTTGTCCCACTTAGGTTTTCATTACCCATTTGGATAACCATCAGTGGCCTTATTTTAATAGACATCATCCCCGAAGTTGTACTGTAGGTTGGGAATGTGCTTAAGGTAATGACGGTTTCAGTGATCATCCACTTCTGCGGATCAAAAACCTTCCTATACAAGCGCTGTAATAATTATAGTTTTCCTATAGCTATTGAGTGGTGCACTTACAGTGTTAATTTTGGGTCTCTTCATACGCACCCATACATTTTTCAGCAGGCTTCTTTGCACCGTCTACTCAAAAACAGTCGTGGTTGCTGGTGACAGAGATGGAAAACGGATGTAAAAGCAGAGAGCACGTTCAGTTGAAGCTTTTCTCATCATGTGCATTGATAATGCCCCCAAATAGCAAATAGTCAAGCTGACTGTTTCATTACTTTACTGTCATGTAATAAAAGAATAAAAGTAAAACAACAGGAAATTCAATTTATTTAAACTTTCTGACAAATTAAAAAAAAATGATAAAAACTCTATTTGGAAATATGAGTTTATATATCGTTTTTGCGACATCTAGCAATTTTTTTTGGTTATTTGGTATTTTGAATATTTATCTGCCATTTTGATTGTATTCAACAGGTATTTCAGGAAAAAAAAAATCACTTTTAATGGTGCAAAGGTCTCATAAAGTCATGTTTCAAATATGATACACTTGGCATTACAGTTAAATGATAATCTGCATAAGTAATTAATAAATAGAAAGTTTGGTTGTGATATTCATCCGCTTACATTGATCAATTCGACCCTGGCTGACTGATCACTAAGAGGCTTCAATTGGAAAAATGCCATTTTTCTTGGAAATGCTGATGACCTGTTGTCTCCCATTTATATCCTGTATGACCGTAAATCTGATAAAAGTCAATAACAAATGATCAGGAGCATTCATGGTACTCATGCTAGGATTGCTGCCGTGTCTTTCATTTCTATCGATCGTTGAAAAGTGATATATGATGATGGCGTTTTTCAAGAATGCAAGATTCTTGAAGAGAAAGCCGAACGCGAATTAAGCGATTCATAATGTCTCGAACAGCAAATTCAGAGCAAACGCCGCCTCCTCCCGGAGCCGAGCGCGAAGTCTCGAGTCGTGATGTCATCAGGTGACCTTTCTGGAGCTGATCCGGCGAGACTGAATTAATGAGTGACGCTGTGGGCTCGGAGGATTTGCGTTTTAAATATTGCATCCAAATGAGTTTTATCTGAATGTAGGGCTCTCAGCTGTGATTCAGGAAACGTCCCCCTGTCCCAGTAAAATCACCATGGGTGCTGTCATAGTGTCCCAGGAGTTGTGTCATTATTCACTGTCTATGAAGCAGCTCCAGGATTCGTCTGTACATGACATCAGCTCCACAGTCTGACTGTCTGCTTTTCAAGGAGAGACGCTTCACATTCAGGTTATTATACTGTGGAGTGCAGTATATCACGGCGGCGTTTGAGATCTGCGTGTCCTTTTGAGTGCTCAGTAAATGAAATCTTAAGAATTCAAACATTTTTCTTTTATGATTACTACTTAAAAATCAAAAACAGTCTGTTATGATTCATAATTAAAGGTAATTTCGGAGCACATGTTTAAATGCCTCTATTAGTGGTTGAATGTCCTACGTCAACACAGCTTGCTCGGTATTTTTAATTCCAATCCCTGGCTCCTGCAGATCCCTAAAAAGTCGAATGAGTGTGTATTAGGCCTGTAATTAAACAGAGCCATTGTCATCTGACAATGCAGGCTTTTGCCTGTTTTTTTTTTTTTTGAAAATATGTGTGCAGGAGTTTTTTTGTCGGAAAGATGATTTCATTTCCATTCTTAATGAACAGACCGGGAGAGTGCAGCACTGCGTGTCCCCAAGACGCGTTCTATCTTCGTCTTCCATTTCACAAACGTGTGCACATTGTGTCTAACCAATGAGACGTTTTCTCGTGTTTATGTGTGCGTATGTGTCGGGTCGGTGCATTTCATTGTTCTCCACAGACAAGCCGTCATGCATAGCAGAAGCAGGGAAATAAGCGAATGCATGTTCTTCGTGTTAGCATGTAAGCACGTCATGCTTTACTGAGCCTGGAGTAAACTGTGCTCACCACGTGTGCCTGGACGGGCTTTGTGCTTTTAACAGTACTTGGTGGTGTTATAATTTCTTCAAAGATGCTTTGTTTATACTCTGAAATTCAGTTTATTACGAGTCAGAGTGGTACTTGATTACTCAGAGACTCTTAAGATAACGATGTGACACTCACTAAGATGATGCAGATTTTATAAAGAAACTGCCAAATAATGGAGCTTTATTTGAAAAAATTGCGTGAATGTGTACATTTTTGTACATTTTGCTGCACATTAAAACTATAATCTGATACCCTCATTTTCTCTCCACACTAAAAAAAAATGCACTTGTCTTTCATTCTTTATTCACACAAAGACCTAAGAATAGCAACATGTAAACATGACATTAAATGTTGAATGAGTCATTCCCATTTTACCGCTCAGTGTACAGCACAAGGCAGTCGCAGGACACGGCCTTTCAGATTTTGCTCTCGGATTTTAGTGTACGCTCTGTATCAGAGGTCTGCATTAATGCGGGACTCCCACAGGCCTGTTTGGTCCCAGTGCAGTTTTGAGTGGCGTGGGTATGTTTTAATAGCTGCGGGCGGTGGCGTTGCAATGCTGTGGGCGTAATGGAAAAATAATGAATGTAGTTGACATGGAGATTGGGGATATTTAATTGATAGGCTGCACCCCCTGTCAGACACAAGCAGAATATTGAGGTGATGGAAAATGCAAATATGTTGTAACGTTAAGTTACAACAAAGTGTGTCCTGATAAAGTTTTTTTTTTGCCCTTTTTTGACTATCTGGTGAAGCTGACTCTTGATCCAATTCAATGTATATTCTTTGAATTGAATAGATGCAATGAGATAAAAAAATGGAAATTTTATCTGTTTTTAAAAGTATTCTCCAGAGTTTGTTGCTTCGGCGCAGCCTTTATCTGAGTTATTTGAATTAACTGTACTCCTTTGAGTGTTTATTTTCGCTCTTTGGGTGGACACCGGCCGTAATTCATCTTTCAGAGAGCACATGATAAATGGCCGCGGTTAATACGAGCTAGCCCGAGGTAGAAGCCAGTCATCGGTGACGTTGCAGTGTATTGTTTGAAATGGGGCTGGCGAGTACGCGCAGTTGTTGTGTGAATTTAAAAATGTGCCCGTCTGCGTACGTTCGTGCTCAGAATGGTCGATACTGAAACCTTCATCAGGCCCGATACCGAGCCGCTGCGATCGGATCGAGACGTCCCCAGATACAATATGTAACCTTTATTAACAAATTAATTATGCAGCAAATGCATTTCCGATCCCCCGTTTGACAGAAAATGATTTTCCAATCATTTTGGTTCGTTTTTCCGGTGGTGTGTTTCTGATATGGACACTGTCAAAGTCCCTCGCCAACCGCGTCGTGAAAAAAACAACTAAAAACTAAACTAAAAGAGCAGAGCGTATATATGTGACCCCGTCATAAAACGAGGTGAGCACTGACGTTGGCTGCGTCTGCTGCCTTCGCCACCTGTTCCGACGACACCTTTTGACGGCTTTAAAGATGCTGTTTACCTCACCCCCCCCCCCGGGCTTCAAAGCAGACAGCTCATCAAGATGAGTGACAGGCGACTGAGTGGGAACTTGACCAACTGAGGGGGTTGATTGGGACGGATGATACGCTACCTCCCTTGAAGCAAAAAAAAGTTGCCGACTGTGGCTTTAATTCCTTTTTTTTAATCTTTTTAGCCCTTTTTTAAATGTAGTATTAGTCAAGTGGTAATCTACAAGTTTCACTGCTGGGCACTGTGTCATTCCATTTGTACAAATGGAAGCAAAGTGCTCAAGGGCATGCTCACTGGTATTTGCTGAGGGATGGCGAAGCTTAATGGAAGTGTTTACTTCACCCATACTTTCCCCAGTCCAGGGAGCGAAAGTGGTGAAATTCCCACATCTCGAGCGCGCTCCATTATCCCCTCCTGCACCTGGTCCCTCTCATTAGTTGTTTGCCGTGGCTTTAGCATGACTTCGCTAAAGGCTAATCTAGAAAAGATGTCCTCTTAACAAAGGGCTTGTTTTGGTCAGAGGAGTGAAACTGTGTTGAGAGTAATCCCCGTATTATCATGTTTTAACTCCATCCCCTCGCACGCGGATTAAAACCTCCAGACTCATTCTAAAGAGCTTAGTCGCTTGTATAGGCTGAAACACACAAAAAAACATCTCCAAGCCATGTTTGCTGTCTTTACTTGTACTACAAATAAAAAAAAAAACAAGTCACCGTGATTTTATTTGATTGTAAAGAATTTTTTTTTTTTTTTTTCTGAGAGATGTTTCTGTTTGACTCCAGCTGAAATGTGTCTAGACAGATTTGTTTCTGCAAATATTCGAGTTGCCGTTCAATGCGGGGCACTTTCGTTCAAGGGCAAACTAATTCCAAAGCTTGTACAACAGGACAAAACCCCACCAACCATCGCAAAAGAGCCTTTTATTGTATGAACTACTTCTAATTATATAGAAACTAAATATTTCCCTGCAAGTATGAACCTGGCATTTCGACTTTTTCAGAAAGCCTTTTTTTTTTTTTTCATATAACAAAGACTGTCACAGCCTTTTGTGCCGCCCTGAAATGTTGCCGGGTTCGTTCGCACTGCAGGAAGGAGCCGCACAAGGCTAACCGAGGTCTGAAGTTGGCAGATTGACTTAGAGGGAAGATCCGCTCCGGCTCTCGTTTGGACGTGATGATATGTGCAATTGCCTTTAACGTTTACAGATGAAAGTGCACACGCCAGGCGACAGACAGGCGCTGTATTGTGCAGGTCCAAGTGTCGCTGAGAAACGAAGCTTTTGAAGTGGGTGTGCTCGCGGGTGGCTCTTTGGATGAACTCCACCAGCATGTGTTGCTTCTGTTTTTTTTTTTTCTTCCAGATATATGCCCAACTAGACAATAGACTACTTCGCCACATTGCACAATATTGTAAAATCCACCTTTTTCTATTATTCACTGCATTACATCGCGTTAGATTCCTGCTTTATTATTAAAACGAACGCTAATAAGGATTTGTCTTGCACAAGTGATCTGTATACACCCGTGTCTTCAAGTGTTCGTGTCACAATATCCGCAAATCAATGAGCATGCACGGCAGAGATAAAGATCATCGGGAGCAGTGAAGTGCCATTATCTCCCTTGCACGTTTTTTTTTTTTATTTTAGGATGGTTAGACTCAAATGATTTCTGCTGTTTTTTTAAGTTATTCTGCTGCTATACTGGTGGCATTACGGATGCCATGAGAACTATACCATAATTATCACCACTGTAATCACTGCTACCCCGACTATTGTTCCTATTATCAGAACAAATTACATGCTAACCATGTCCCAGTTAGTAACAGGAAGAAGGACCAAACACTATTTCTCTTGTTTCATCATTTTATTTCCTGCATGTGTGTCGTATAAATGCATTGAAAGCAAAAACTGCAATAAGATCATACTAAAAATGTGGGGGCGGGGCATAGCATAGCACACCGCACGAATGACAACGATGATTTCCTTTGACCTTTTTTGTCGACTTGATTCCTGCAGTCGCTGTAACGTAACACCGCGTGTGTCTCTGTGTGTGTGTGTATATGTGTGTGTGTGTGATGTCGGTAACAAGTGCTGTACTCGTACCAGAATGCCGCTGATTACATTTCTCCCATCCTTAGACAGACTTTCCGCCCTTGATGGACAAGATGTATGCTAATTGGACCTGGTGACAAGGTGAGACGAGACGAGGTGTGAAAACCATAATTACAATCAGGATCTGGGTATATCTGGGTATTACATTTGTCAGCATGGCGTCCGCTTGGCTTTGTGTCTCAACCGGTTGTTGCTCTGATACCTTTGTTTAAAAGAAAAAAAAAAGAAAAAAAAAGTTAGATCCATTGCATCTTTGTGTTTAAGCACAAAGAGAGAAACAGGAAACTTGTTGATTTAGCCCAAACAATATTTCAGGCCCATACTATTGCGTAAGTAGGAGAGTTTTTATTTATTTATTTAACCTTTATTTAAGCAGGTTAGTCGAGTTAGGCAAGAGAAACCGGGCCAAGATTTGCAGCACATATGCAGTTATGTACAAGACATACACACATATACAACAACAATTTAAATTTACAATAGATTAAGTAAAACAAGTGCACTCAATTAAAACATTTGCACTCTGTAAAAGATACCAGGTTTTGCTGTTTGAGCTCTGGCTGCAGATTGTTCCATGTAGATGAAGCAGAAAACTTAAAAGCCTTTTCCCCCATTTCTGTTCTGCCTTTAGGGACAGTGAAATATGAGAAGTCCTGGGAACGAGGACTGTAGGATATTCTGGATTAAAAGAGATGATAAGTAAGATGGAATCATCTCAAGGATAGTCTTATAGATCAAGAAATACCAGTGGCCTAGGCGGCGCACGTATAAAGATGACCAATTTACTTTAGAGTACAGTGGTACCTCTACTTACGAAAGGCTCTACACCTGAAATTTTCAGGTTACGAAACGCCTCTTCAGAGAAATATTGCCTCTTGTTACGAAAGAAATGTGTGTGTATTCACTTTTATTGTGCAGTAATCTAATTCTAACCTGCATTTGTTACAGGTTTTGATGCATTTTTATAATAAAAAAAAAATTATGTCCAAATTATGGGGTGCTTGGAACCGATTAGGGCATTTACATGTTAAAAGCGTCTCTACTTAAGAAATTTTCACCTTACGAAATGACTTCCAGAACGAATTAATTTCGTAAGTAGAGGTACCACTGTATAAGATACAGTGATGAGTTGGAGCTCGACAGTTTGTAATAAACCTGTGATACACAC
>JAOXYL010000059.1:4518116-4530821 GCA_028564955.1 Terapon puta
AATTATCTGTCCATGCAGCAAGATAATTTCACTCAGATTTAGTGTTTTTATCTTGTTTTTAGACCCCCCTTTTTTGTGCAGTTTAACTTGTGACTCCAATTTGCCAGCATGTGTGAACGGGAGCCTTTTTGACTCGCCCGTCTCCATATGTCGGGCTCGTCCGTCTGGTCTGCAGCGCCCCTGCTCCAGAGAGCCATCTGCTTTAACCAGAGGGTCGACATCCAACCTCAAATTTGTTCCCATTTAGCAGGTCTTGTTGCTCGAGAGATACAGCGGAGGATAAGACAGTGCGGTGGATGTTGTCACACTTGAGTTAATTGCAGTACTGTCAATTCAACCTCCGCGCCCCGAGCGGTCCTTGAAGCAGATCAAGGTGCGATGGAGTAAAATTAAATTCCTCGGGGGAGTAACTAAAGACACCTTCATTATCTGGTTGTCACGTACCGAGCTGATACTCTCTGAAGGTGTCAAGTAAAAAAAAAAATGAATGTAAGAAAAACTATTTTCGGTCTTTGATCAGCATTTTAGATTAAAAAAAAAAAAAAAAAAAAAAGATAAAACGGTTTACATGTTCAAAAATATCCAGTCGGTTCAAGTCAATCAGGCTGAATCTGGACTCCGAATGACACACAGTTAAAAGAACATTTTCAAACCGCGCCGCAACCAGTGATTACTTTTTCAGACCAACAAAGCGCCGCGGAGATCTCTCACATACGTCTCATCTGCCGTGGCTGTCTGTCAGCTTTATGCGAGATAACAGCGAAAGCCGCGGCTGCTACAGTGGCTGCTCTCGCGAACGTCACAAGCACAGACACGGGGAAAACTCTATGGAAAGTGAAGCGACTCCGGCATATTGTGGGACTAAAGAAGCGACAAAGCTCACGGTGCTGTAAAGTATTAATGTTGATATTTCAGAACTGGGTGTGTTATTGGTGTTTGTATGATTGGTAACAGGATCCCACTAGTTATATTTTTGTATCATCTGTAAAATGATAATAAAGATTACTGATGCAAATACCTTTAAAAAAAACAGTGTAGAAACCCCTTTTTTTCAACTAGTTCATCAAGTTGATAAACAAGGATTTAGTGGCTTGAGCAGGTAATTTGTTTCGGCTGAGTCAATTCTGCCCATTGATTTTTGATCTCAGGATTTGGGTTCCCTGGTACCTCCGGTGAATACAGTGTGCAGAATTTGTTCCACTTGCTCATTATAGGTACCCGGACACTGTCGCTACAGAGACTTCTGTTGCGTTACAGCTTTGTGACATAATTGCTTCCCAGAAAAAATGGTTAGTCTCTTTCATAGGTCTTACAGGACTTTATTATGGGTTGTTGTTGTTTTTTTCGACTTTTATATTCTGGCGGAGAGAAGTACGTGACTAAGTCCACTTTTGTGTTGCCATTTCAGAGGTAAAATGAAAAGAAGGAAAATGTTGATTTTCTGGAACGCAAACAATTAAAGCATTGCTTTTACATTCAGTCCAATACGATAATATGCAGATTCTTAAAATGCAAGTCATTAACCTTTCAGCTATGATGGTATCTCAAAAGTAATTTCCGCCGGCCGAACATTAGATTCTTCGCATTAGCATACTGTATAAGCGTTACCGAGATTATCTCATTTCACGTGACAGTCGGGTTTGTTTGCTGATCTCAAGTACAGCAAAACATTTACAGCCTCGCAAACCCGATACGTGCGGCACACGCTTAATGAAACTTGCTGTTGGGATTAAAAGTATGAAGTGTTTTCTCTCTCCGAGCGTAGAGGTGAAAGTGTTTGTGTCACTGCCTGGCCGCTGTGCGTGTTTACTGAATTAAACAATTTGCCGTCCTGAGCATTTGGTACTTTCTGTAGGAATTAAAATACTCCAATGCAACTTTTTAATTATTACTTGGTGGAAAATTAGACACATCCATGTACAGCGAAATGCACCCATGTTGATAATCAATGTACATACATTATTATTCTTTTTTTTTTTTCTTGAATGAAAGAGTCAGATCTAAAGCAGCACAGGCAAAAGAACTTTTATGGGAATCACATAAAAAGGAAGAGGACGAAGATGAGGATACGCACCATGCATCAGCATTGTCCCGAGGCGTATCGTCGTCCCGTAACAAGCAATGACAGGTCTTTACTTTTCTTTGCTCTCTTTGTTCTTCGGCCCTGAGAGAGATGTTCGGAGGTCATCTCTGTTTGCTTGTTTTGCAGCGACGACTCCCGGTGGACTCTTGTCGGATCTCCTGACGTATTTCCTGTCATCAGCTATCCCCACATTAACAGCTGCGAATTTCCTTATGAATTATTGCAAACAAGCCAAATTAGTCCTGCACGCGTGGCCTGCAGCGACGGTATTAAACTGTGAAACGGACTAAAGAAGGAGGGTTAAAATGTCAAAGAACCCACAGTGTTGCATTTTAAGCGGATTCAGTTTTTTTTTTTTTTAAGCGAGAGCTGTTCATTTTGCCCAACAATTACTTCACTAATGTTGGCCCATAGGTAACAAAGAAAATCTATAATAGTAGTGGTTTTCCACTTTAGTCAAAACACTGCTGAGCGCTGAGTATGCTTGAGTTGGAAATATGTCACATTTTAGTGCGAGCGCCGCACTTCAAACTGGTTTTCAATATTATCAGCAGCGGGAGCCGTGAGCAGCCACTCCCAGGGGTGTGAGGCGGTCTTTGTCTATTACGATACTTTTGACATGATAGCTCGTGTAATGGATTATTGACCCACTGTTCTCTGAATATTCGGAAAATGTTCACTTTGAGGACAATAGTTCCCGTGTTGGATTTCATTTTCCTCCCTACCTGCCACTGCCTGGCCTCTTTTTTCCTTCCATAGGTATTTAAATCACACAGAAGCAAGGAGGGCAGCACAATTAGATTTTTTTTTTTCACCTCATCTTTAAATGTAGGCTGGGCAGCCATGATGTCTGGTACCTTTTTTTTTTTCTCCTTTCAATCCGCCTCTGATTGAAATACAATGTCGCTCCGAGTGTTAAGTATGGAATTGTAATTCGGCTGTTCCTCGGCTAACTCGGAGGTATCTCAATATTAAAAGGGGTTCGCCGTGAATATAGATGTGTGGCGCCGTATAAGTGATGCATGAAGTCATTTGAAGTCATGCATGAAGGGCATAGGAGTCATGCACCAGAAATGTGTTTGCGTACGGGAGAAGTGGATGACTATTTGCATGCGGCGCAGAGAGCCGGGCCCACGCGGCGAATACGCTGCTGTGATTGTGTACCTCGGGAAAATAAACACAACGAAACGCTCGGCTTTGTTAAAAGTCACCGCCGAGCCAAAGAGGTTAACTGCAATTTGCAATGCCCTTACATCCCACCAAACCCCGTATCACACACGGAGCTGAATGGTTAAAACAATAATGGGTCGTCGCAATTGTGCGGGTTATTAACTCGACAAACTTCGGGATCTATTTATAGCCGCGCCATCAGGGACTGACGGACGCTCTCCAACTGGCGGAGGAACCTGAGCCTCTCTTATGCTCACAACCTGAGTCCAGGAAATGCAATAAAAGAGGAGAGGGGGGGAAAAAAAAAAAGAAGTCATTGTTGATTTCTGTAAGCGCGGGAAGTTGGGCGCAACACTTGAGTCTTGGCAGCCGAGCCCCTTCGGTGTGTGCAGTGATCAACGCCGTAATCGGCGCCCGGGGATTTTGAATTTGGCATTTCGGAGCACGCTCGTACATACAGCGCGCCTGTCTTCTGACGCCAGCGCTTGTGAAGTAGAGTCTCGCCACCCAGCCCGAAGCCAAATGTAAAAGTTTGTCCCGATCGGCTTCGTGTTTTAGATGCACGAACCGCGCCTGACACCTGATTTCGTGTCATGTCGCTTGTAGAATTAAGTTATCCCTCTAATATGAGAATCAAATAACAGAAAAAAAAGGGATATGGTATCAAACTGCTGGATAGAGATGGTCCGTGAATCCCAATAAGAGCCATGATGACATAAAACCATCTGTCACATTTGTCATTTCCCTGACAAGATGGAAGCGGCTCATACAATCGCCACCGTGCTCCGAGGATCAGGGAAAAAAAAAGGAAAAAAAATCCCTTGTTTCAGTAAGTAAGTCCGCTGTGATAGGAGGTGAGGTGAGGTTGCATATGATGTATGGATTGTTCTATCTGTAATGATATTCCACTGAATAAATGGTCTCAAGCATAATCAGCTTCAGTCAATATAATCTCCCCGTGAAGGTCTTCATTAATCTTACAGGCTATGGCTAATCACGTCCGTCTACTCGAGGCCCCACGAGCGTCTCACCTACTTACTGTGTGTTATTCTAATTAATTTTTCACGCCGCGGTTCGGAGAGAGAGGCCCGAGTCTCCCGCGCGGCGCCGTTTCGGGTGACCTAATACGAGTGGAAGAGTCTCTCGCTGTTTCCTCGGGTCCCCCCCCTCCGTTCGCTTCTAACACATCATCTCCCCTTATCCTCACCTTCGGCTCCGTTGTCGGGTTGTCAGGTCCCTCGTCTCGAAGCGTCGCGAGCCCCCTCAGCTGGTCACACCACACGACGACTTTATTCAACGCCGACTTTACGCGGCGCGCCCCGAAGGTGATCCGTGAGGTTCGCCCACAGTCTAAACGTACGTATGATAATGAGGACGAGGCGACGGGAACATTTGTCTTTTTTTTGTTCTTTGTTGGAGGATAAAATGGCCATTGTCTCCTTCGGTGATGTTATCGCGGCGTTAAGGCCCGAAGCGATCACCGGTGGCACCGCTCTCGAGCCTCCCTGAAATGCAGCAGGTGCAGCCTTTTCAACAACAATGAGTGTTTCGGATTTTTGCACCCTCTGGAAGATAGGGATCAGCGGCATCTGCGAGGGTCATTGCCTTTATCAGATGAAGGTGACAGCTGACAAGAGCGAGTGGCTGTCGGCTTCAGTAGTCAAACAAACAAAAGAGACTTTTTTTTTTTTTACATCGGGGGGGGTGGGTGTATGCTGTATTTGTCAGGATTTAGCCTTCGCCTGGATGTTATTTTCTTGGAAAAATAAGAAATGGATCTTTGGCAGAGCAGTATGCAAAATGTATAGGGTTTTATTGACAGGCCGTCCTTGTAAGACAGGCCGTCCTGTTGAATAAAGAATGTGGGGAAACGCCACTGTCTCGCCTGTGGTTGTCAAGCAACCGAACCACTCGTACCAATTAGCGTTAGTGCGCCCTCACGCTCACCCGTTATCCCGAGTCCCTGCTGCTTGTCTGGAAATATTAAGATCCCGGCAGGTCGCGCGGCTGCAGATATCTCTGAACAAGGATAAACCTCCGCGATTTCATCTTCAGTTTGCTCGACCTTTCACTTACACGTTGTGACGTCCTTGGATGGGAAGGATCAAGCGAGTCTTGTGGGGCGGACTGGTTCGATCTTGTCACATGTCCTGCGGCGTGCGTGCTGCATTTTGAAAAAAAGTTCGTTTTTTCCCTCACAGTGTGGACAGACGTGCTTGAAAAACACATCTCAGTTGAAAAAAAAACAACAAAAAAGCACTCGAACAGCCCATTTACATCACACAAGGAGGAAATTCTTACATGAATTCCATTGATATCTTACCGGTGCAAAATGAAATGTTTTAAATTTCTAGCATTTACACTGACAAAAGCAAACATTTAATTTATGTTGATTATTTCCTGTGCTAATTCACGAGTAAACAGTTGAATGAGATATATATATATATATAAAAAAAAAGTAATATCCCCAGTTACCTTACTTCAGTTGCGGTCAACCTTGCAGCCAAGATTTGTCACAGGCTTGCCAGTTGATTACTGTGAGGACACCCGGCTACATCAAGTACAATCCAATACAACACCTTCCAACCCCACAGGCATTAAAAAGAAGGAGAAAAAGGAAATACCTTCGGATGTCATGCTGTACAGCTGAGCCGCGCTGCAAGAATACAGCCTTCATTTTGATGACTGAGTCAAACCAACACACTGTGGCCTCAAACTCTCACTGTACGACCACAAAGCAATTCATATTAAAAGACATGTAAGTTACCTTAAGCACTGTGATGTCATATATGCAGTTATAAATGCTGCTGTGGTCTTCTGTATGCTTTGCACAGTCTGAAGAATTACTTGCATCCCAGTGCTTATTACCATTTTTTTGCACGATCCACTGTTTCATCCAGTCCAGGTCATTTCTCTTTGTCTTTCTCTCCAGGTATCCAACAACTTGATTGCACTAGTTTCTAGGTGCCACGATTCAAAGGCTGCACAACCCCATTCGGAATAATGTAAACAAACAAGTCGGATGCTTTGCTTGCATCATAGTTAATTATCACAAAGGAGGTATGCCAAGAGACGCTCAGATTGCATGGCATGTTTACATCCCCCCCACTTAGTAAGTGCGAATGAATCTCTTGACAGCCACTTATTGCTTTTCTCAACCAAACCGCAACTGTCACAACACAGCTGTCAGTCACAGAGACGCTGGGCATTTGAAGGACGATGAACAATAAGCGATTAATTCCACGTTCTTTACCATCGCCTCCATGATGATGCGCATTTTTTGTCACCACGCACAGCCGTCCTCTCCTCTCAGTATTGGTTAAATTAACATAGTTAAACTGAAGAAAATGCAGCATTTATTATGTTCAGTCAATAATCTTGTTGCATCCCCAATTTCCTGCAAAATGTGATAAGTGAGCAGTGGACACATGGGAAGCTTTCTGAATTCTCGTGAATGAGAGATGTTTTTAAAAGGGAACTGTGGTGTTTCAAATAACGAGTGATTTTCCAAACTTAGCGTGGATATAATTTACCGTTAATTTTTCAAAGATCCTCAAATTATCGACCTAAATGATATGAGTGGGACAAAGCTGACTAACTAAAAAAACAGGCTGGATAAGGACATAAGAACATATGAACAAAACAGACAAAGAATCAACATTGTAATGCTCGGCAAGTCTTAGAACCAAAAATAAGCATAAAATAAATTCAAATTGTGGCATTTGTAATTCAGAGGGCAAATACTGAAAAACCAATCACACTTAACCAAAAAGAGAATTATAGTTTAGTATTTTTAAGAACGTGGCTTTTGAGAAATGTCATATAATTATAAACTACAGAAACTTTTTCTAACTAAGATGTAAAACTTTAGATTGTTCAGGGTCTCTAAATTTTAAATAACTGGTGTGGCCGATTAGTATACCTCAATATCTGATCCCCGATAAATATGTTAATATATCTACATTTTATGATTAAGGTGGCATTCATGCTACAAAAACTCATTTAAAACTAATAATTAGGTGTGTTAGCCGTTCTACGTTTTGTCTCCTTACCTGAAGTCAGCGTGGATTTAAATTTTTTCCCGTCAAAGGAAGCAGTGAAAGGCTCTGCATTGTTTCGCTATTAGCGGTGGGACTGTGGTTTATACCTCAACTGGGCTGATTCTCGGCAAGATCAATTATTTAACGGACTACCAACCAACTACTAATTGCTTTGCTTATCAATTTCCAAACTCACAATACCTTTAATTTCAAATGGAGCTCCATATCCTGCTTCTCCCCATAATATGTAATACGGTAATTGCCCGCTCTCCATTTGTAGATAGCAGTATTTTTGCAGCTGACAAGTCCCCAAGGGCACATAATTATTTCTCAGTTTTGTTCGGTTCTTTCATGGCACTTTATCATGTAGTGCAACACACTCCCACCCACCCCCCCCCCTGTGCAGAACTCTGATTAGACTCTCGCTGTGCTTCAACTTTCTAGTCCTTTTGCATTTTTCTTTAAGCGCCGTGCCCAAACAGAAACGGCTCCGTATAATCAGTAATGTCAGCTTTTTGTTTCAGCAGCACCGCACAGTCTTCTTTGTAGGAAAAAAAAAAAAAAAAAACATCGTCGAGGACAGCGTGTGTAATCTCGAGCTGTTACATTTATAGTTTCGCAGAAGACCACACGTTGGCACATTACCCTACATAAAGTGGATCGGATTCCTCCGAAGGAAGTAGCGGAAGAATACGGTGACGGCGATGACTAGTGACAGCCTCGACTGTAGTTTACATTTCAGAGAGGATGTTATTCTGAACCTCTGTGGACTATTTTGCTTAAAAGGAAGCCGTTTCGTGCCTGTTCCGTTACGCTACTCGATTTGCGACTCTGATGGCAGTGATTTTCCAGAATATACAGGCTGTCTGTGGTACGTTGGATGAAGCGCATGTGTTAGCCTTAGGCATCCTGAGTGCTTTTACATGGTACCACTAATGGCCACTGTGTGCTATACGCCTCAGAACAAAAAAGACCTGCAAAAGGGGAAAGACTCCTTAGCGTTGTTCTAGGAATAGAGAATTAAAAAAGTTTTTCCCGTTGCAGCTATTTTTTATTCGTTTAACTTCTTTTTAACGGGGATCTCGGTGGTGATTTAGAAAATTGTTGTTCCATTCAGTGGATGTCGAGGCTTAAGGAGAAATAGGCTCGCTGAGGCTTCAAAGCTCCGAATCTGCACATTGTTCTTCATCACGTCGCAGATCCCGCGCTGATGCCTTTCAGCGGGCGCACGTACCAAACTGCAGGAAACGCACTCGAGGTTTTTTGCCTTCCCCGATCTCACTTAGAGCTGTCTCTGAATTGTGACACCTTCTTATCCCGCTGTCTCTGCTGCCGTCTCCTCTTTGTTTCTGTTCAGCGAGATTTCTGCCCTTTCAGAAGTCTGGTCGGACTTTTTTTTGCTTCCTACAGTACCGAGGGAACCCGACTCGAACTCATCAGTTTTATAGAGGAGGATAGTACCGAGAACGGGGCTGTAGATTGCAGAGGTTATAAGACGGCGCTGTAATGGCTGAGTGTGAGCCGGCTAGGGCCCGAAAGCACAACTCAGGTAAAATTAAAAGAAGTGCAGTTTTAACTTGTGGTCAGAAAGGAGAAAAAGTCAATACCAGACAGGCAGTCTTTTCCTATTATGGATCAGGCGAAAGGGCCAGGAGTCCCACATGCAGGCGGGGGTTTTTGCAGTCGGGGATTATGGCTGGAGTATAAAGTTTAAAGCACATGAGATGATCTGGGGTGGAATGAATCGGACTGGGCTGGTGAGGTAGGACAGGGGGGAGTGTCGGGCATTAAATGGCAAACCATAAAGTCGGCATTTGCATAATTCTTTGCCCTTATTCGGACATTGATTGAATGCTTTTGCGGGTATTTATCTTTCACACCACTCGCGGAGCCAAATCTCCGCCACCTTCGATTATATACCGCGTAACTTTGCTGTGTTTCCCCCTTTTCTTTTTTTTTTTTTCTTTCTTCCAGACTTTGCGAGAGCTGTTGCGGCACGGCCTATATCATATGCAGCAGTGTTACGAATGAAACCAGACAGCTCGTCAGTGCTCAGCTCCCGCGGCAGACCTCGACAACACCACAGCGGCGGGCTGGTGAATCCTGACTGGCCTGCTTTCTCCAGTCACCCCCTGTCAGCCTTGAGTCTGCTCAGCTCTCAGGAGGACTACAGGAGCGAAGGTAAGAGTAATGGTGCGGTCAAACCTACAGTTTGTTTGCTCTCGTCTGAACCCGAATGGAAAAGTTTTTTGCCTTTTTGGTACGTTACAGCTCGCATTAATAAGCAAACTCTGCATAAACGTCAAATAACCTTGCAAATATCTCATTAATAGCGCAATCTGGGAACTTGTCTTTCTGAGTATATTCCATTAGCAGCTTTAGCCAAAGGTAATTACCACTTGTGTACACTTTGGCATAATTTACCCACTGTGGTGTTCATTAGTTAAGAAAACGGGGAGAGGAAGCTGAATATGATTATCTGTAAAAAGTGGCTTGCTTGTTTTTATTTTATTTTTTTTTATCGCTAACTATCACACGTCCGCATCTGCCTCCTTCCGCCGAGAGAGCTTCGCGTTTCTGTGTCATTCTCAGTTATCAGACCTGAATTTCCAGGGAGGCTCGGCGAGAACAGCAGGTGCCCGGCGAGCTCAGGTGACATTGTTCTCACCTGCCAAAAAATGAACCAGAAAGGCAGACGCTCCGGCGTTTGAATAAACGTCTTCAGCCCCGGATTGGTGTGAATGCACTGCGCCGCTGCACGCTGACAGCCGTCTGCCGTCTCCGCTGTCACTGTCCGCGTCCGGGCTTCCTCCCCGTTTGGATTTGCTCTGGAAATGAATCTCACCTATCCATCATCGCTGCGCACGGTCTGCGGTGACCGGGGTCGCGCCCTTTGTGAAATTGAAGTGGGATCATGGCAATATCCAGCTCTCACTGTGTTCCTGTCAGCACGGACGCTATAAGATTTGACGGATATCTTTGTCGAAAAGGGAAGATTTAATACGCCAAAGCCGGTATGGAAACGCGGTGTCGTAAATCTACATGGGTCACTTGCTTACATCCGGACGTACAGTACGAACAATCCTGGAGGATATAATGACACTTTAATATATGATTAACCACATCGTGCTTATTGCATCTGGAGTGCTTAATTAATGGAAATCTGAAGTAGGTGCTGAATTGGCAAAAGGGATATCAGCTCACAATGGGAGTAATGAGTTGGTCGCATTAAAAGCAGCAGGCGGAAAATGGGAATAAGAATAAACTGTCTTTTTTTTTTTCTTCTTGCGTTTCTTTTTTTCCTCCTACTTTCATTGTGCCTCTCTGCCTATCTTTCTATCTTTTTTTTCCTTTACTTTCTGACAGCATTATCACTATGTAGCCATAAAATGACTTACATCTCTATAACCAAGGTGAGAGTAATGCCTCTCCATTGTCAGTGGTGACAAGAGCATTATACCACTGCACTGGATTGATGTTCAGTGCATGAAATGGATGCCAAAAAGTAATGCACCTTTGGTGGCTTAAAGGGGATATTGCTTTTTTGGCTCTGTGACTGACAGATGGCCATGGCACTTGAAGTTGAGTGATTTAACCGACTTCTGTGCCTGTGTGTGTTTGTATTTTCCACACACACACACACACTCACACATAGACCATATGTCCTTTAGCACTGAAACTTTTTCACCCAAGTGGACGCAGATCCAGTAATTAAGCGATAATTAAACAAGCAGGTGTCTTAAAAAATGAAATAATAATGCATTTTGTCCACTTCATTTACATGCTTTTTCTAAATGCAATGTTGTGTCTATTCCACAGTAACCGATGGAAACAAGATAACCTGGTGTCTGAGGACAGAATACACAGCCTTTCTCTCTAAAGGGTGCTCTATATTATTTATTGATCTCCTATCTATTGATATGTAGATTGCAGTCAACTATAATGCAGAACTACGGTGCAGCCAGGAAGGACGAAGATGCTCTTTTTGTTAAGTGCCAACTTTCAGCTTTAATTCGAGGGTGTTTACGTTCCCCTCAGATGAATGCTGTGGGATTTTACGCTTCATCCACCCAGTATTAAGGGCCCGCTATTAATTGGAAAATTTAACATAAGCTGGAAGTCATCACATTTAATGGCATATAATTCTTTGAAGTTAGTTTAAGTTTACGAGCCTCCGTCAGACTTAAGGAGAGACGCTCAGTATCCTCCCCGGTGATGCTTTGCTGGGCCTTGATAGTTTTTTTTTTTTTTTTTTCCCCGCTCAAAATGCAACTCAGCACCAGAAACCTCACCGTTTCATTTGGGACTGAAACTATTTTATCACACATCATGGCCCACTCCACAAGCTAAACGGGGGCAGGTGGAGCACACTGGTATTGCTGAATGTATGAATGGATGGTTAGCTGGAGAACTGTGTAAAGAAATGTAGAGATCCAGTGCTGTTTGAGTGTATTTTTAGCAGCAGCAACACTACAAGCAGTGAATTGCTTTGCTTTATATGCACAGCAAGGTTTGCAACTTAATATCGATTCATTTTCCTCCACTGATTAGGGTATTATTTCAAAAGCTTTTTATTTCCCTGCAGAGCAGTAAATTGCTGACAAAGGCTTGTTGGGATTGTACATACCCTGAGAAAAAAAAAAAAAAGAGGCATGATGCTTTTGTTGTTGTCATCAGATCACTCCCAAATACCAAGAAGCACTGAGGCCTTGGCTGTCTTGTTTATGTACCAGATCGATTGCAGTGCCGCGGAAACTTTCAATATAATGACATCTGTTGAAATATGCAGCATGAACGTCGTCACGTGTAAACACAAAGGGCAAAGCGCCGCTAAGTATCAGTTTCCCGCCTCTCCATAAATCCGTTATCTCCTATGGAAACAATTCTTCTGAGCAGAACGAGATTCAGCCGTCTTTTGCAGACTCTGTAACTCGGAGATGCAATATGCCTCGGAAACACTCCGCCATGAGAGCATCACTTGTGTGTTAACAGAAGGCTGGATCAAAGAGTGGAGCACTCCGGAGGAACAGAGCGGGGACTGTCGAGCAGGAAACACTAGACCGGCGATCGCACCGATATGTGGGCGCGTTTGAGCCGAGAGTTCAGATCTTGCATGAGAACCACTTAAAATCCAAACACGAGTACTTTAGATCAGGAAAGAGATCAGGAAGCGGCTGAGGCATAGTCGTTCTTATATGTATTAAACTGCATTTTGTAAATTATATATCCTATAAGCGTTTGTATTTCAAACTGTCAATGAACCTCTTAACATGAACTGAAATAATATCTCCAAATCATGTTTAACGTTTGTTTTCTGTTGTAATATTGGCAGATAAGATAGATAGATAGATAGATAGATAGATAGATAGATAGATAGATAGATAGATAGATAGATAGATGGATAGATAGATA
>JAOXYL010000059.1:4570953-4583738 GCA_028564955.1 Terapon puta
AGCTAAACGAATGCGTATCTTCGCCGCGTGTTAGAGGCGGAGGCAAACAGCAAAAACCCCCCCCCCCCCCCCCCCCCCCCCTCTTATGCTAATCTTAACAAGTTCAACACTGACAATACATCACAGGGTCCTAATTGTGCTTTATCGTATTAAATGTGGTTGAACAGACGTGATGCGAGAGGAGTGTATACAAAGTATGATTTATATATCTGTGGGGATGAATCATTATCGCACCTTAAACTCTGCTATTATTATCACTCGCCATATTAAGATGGATTACACACAATGCTTAGCAAGCCTTCATCCCTTAATGCTAAGTGATAGTAATTGATGATTTTTCTGTCAAGGTGCAGGGGGGGAAAAAAGGAGATAGAAGAAAAAAAAAAAAAAGCTAATTCATTTTTTAAGTAGTGAAAGTGCATTTATACTAAATGAACACGGATAAGTCTTTTAATTCGAGCCCAAAAGGTTAATTTCCCACTAACCGCCGATATGACACAGAATAAAACTCAAAGCGCCGACGTCTGATACGGGCTCCAATTACATTTCGCTGAGTCCTTCTGAACAACAGCCAAGTCCAAACGTAAAACGACAGCTGGGAAGGGAGCCGCGTTTCTCGGCGAAGAGGGTTCGGCGCGGAACAATAGTGTAAAACATTTGATCCGCTGACATTTAAAGGCACGATCGCGTCAACTCCCCCCGCTTCGACGCGACGTGATGAGTTTAACTTCTGACGGTTGCTGTGAAGCCGCTAATAAACTGTTGACATCAAGACAACCTAATATACCAGCACCGTCACTAATCAGTCCAAATAGTGACTGTGAATTTGGAGGCAAAGTGTCACACTGTCTGCAGGAACAAAGACAATGAATTTCATTTATTTATTTATATATTTATTTGGGTTCTGTGCTCTTGCAGGATTCGAAATGAAACAACGCCTATGAGGCTCAAGTGTCAGCTCGCATCTCTTATACACGGGTGTGCCATCGTAGGAATTATTCAGCAGTTGGGGAACAGAAAAGTAATTTGACAGGCTGAAACAATCTTGAAGTCTTTGCATAAAGTCATCATATTAATGTATGCACACGATCCTTTGCAGTTAATGAGTGCCTGCAGGCTACGGCCCACAGACATCAACAGACACTCGCTACCTTCCCCGGCGGTGCTTTTCCAACGATCTTGGCTCCCCGCTAGTTTACTAAAGCGCTGAAACACCTGCACAGTTGGTTGATTGAGGTCAGACGACTTGCCTTGGCAGGCGCAGAGCATTCGCGTGTCGGCCATTATAACCCTCCCTGATTGCCTCGTGTCAGGCCTAATCGTCCTCCTGCATTGTTCTTTCGGGGACGCGGAGCGAAAGTACGGGGGCTGTTACGCGGCGCTTGTCCTGATTGAATAAATACTTAAGCGGCACTCTGGTATGCAGACCCAGATCCGGTGACGGGGGACATGGAGTCCGCCATGGCTGTGGAGCTGAACCCCTGGGTGGAGTACGAGTTCCGGGTGGTGGCCAGCAACGCCATCGGGACCGGAGATCCCAGTGCACCTTCGAGGGGAGTTAGGACTAAGGAAGCAGGTGAGCCATCAGTGCTGGGTGCATTCTGCATTCAAGTCACATTTTTTTTGACAGACGCAAGGAGTCCAGGAGCTTATTATGTGATATACTCAGTGCAAATTCTAGCTGCTGATTTATTGCAGCTGGAGAGCTTACCGTCGCGGGTGCCCCCACACACCACTTCACGACCACGTTACATACCCATTGTTAATATACTCGATTTTAATTGGGTGAGAAGTTGAAAATAAGCTGCTTACATGAATTTCAACAAGTCGTGCATTTCTGCTCAAGCAGCCGGTCCTTTAATGCCCCGAGGCGAAGACGCAGCTGAATACACTATTTATGGTGAAAAAAATTGAGTGAGAAAGTCTGCATCAAGCGTGCCGCTCCGCTAAGTGCTCATTTCTCATCTATAAAATGTAATAATTGCAAAGGTCAGTGGTCATTTGGAAGTGGCTTATTTAATCTGTCCTATCTCCTCGGCGTAATTAACGGGCTAATTGCTGCAGCCACACACACAGTTGTGGTAATCCACCCTTAAAGTTATAATTTGTGATCCAAATGTCAACAAAAGGGTGCAAAATTCAAAACGCAGCACTGGTGACTGGTGGATTTTTTATTTTCTTTTAATGCAGGCACAAATATATATTTTTTTACACATCAATAAAACAGCATGATGTGTTTAGATCTGATTGGTTGGCTCCAAAAATGCTTTTAATGTATTCATCTTTATGAAAAACTTCCAAAAGTTCATCAATGGAAAGAACAAGCAAGTTTTTCTATTTTTCTCTGTATTTTCATCTTCTCTTCAAAGACACGTTGAAAGTGTTGGGCCAGTGATTCACCGTTAACCTTTCTGTTTCGCACAGTCCCGTCAGTGGCGCCGGCGAACGTTAGCGGCGGGAACGGCCGCAGGCATGAACTGGTCATCTCGTGGGAGGTAGGTCCTCTGCCAAACTCCCTCTGCAGCACAATCGTGACGCCATATGTGCAAAAAAACACAAATGTCACAGCGGGTCTGGTGTTTTCAGCAAAGTAAACTCAAACTAATGACGAATAAACGGGCGTTAATGGAAGCTTTTATTTAGTCTACGCTCACTTAGAAATAACATTTTCTGTGGTTTCCTGTTGCGTTTGGTGAGCAAGTGTCAACAACCTGACATTCAAACTGTTTTCAAAACACTTGAGCATGTAATAATGATGCATATCTACACGCACACATGCACGTTTGAGCGAAGGTTTTAAGGTTTGGTTTCAGAACAGACTCTTGGTTTCTGATAAACCGAATCTGCCACAGGTCACGCATTAATTACACTGAAATTCAAATTCCAATTATAATGATTATTAAGAGTTTACTAAAGTTTAATTATAGTACCAGAGTCATTTGAAGATACTGGATGTGAACATCTGTGCTCCAATTATAATACAAAAATAGATGTAATTACAGTCAGGAGATGAGGTCAGAATTTCAAGAACTAAAAATGTAAGTTTATAACACAAACCTGACTTGAATGTCATCACGAAGAAACTCCATAACAGCAGTAATTTGCAGTTATAAGAATGGATTTTGTGAACAGAAGTGTGATGAAAACAGTGAAATGGCCTTTGTACCTCAACTAAACATGTTAATGCTTCTTTTATAGTAGCTGCACTTAGAAATAGCTTTGGGCCACAAAGAGAGAGAGACCAAGACACTGAAATTTTCTCCACTATATGTCAGAAAACATGTTTTAGTAAACATAATGTGCAAAGTTCAGGGTGCTCAGAAAGTAACATTTCGCGAATCACCAGAGTCACCTCTGTTAAAAACAAACAAAAAAACACCTTCTGCGTTGTAATTCACATTTCCTTTTATCTGAAACACAAACAAATAAAACCGCCCACCCTTAAAGCAGGTTTACATTCATCTGTAGCATCGCATCACAGCGACAATAAAAATGAGCACGCTGAAGTCCTGCAGGCCAGATTGCTATTGATATTGATATCGATGAGAGCTTGATGATAAAAAATAACCCCAAACAACATAATAAACACGAATGCGGCTTTTCCATTATGTTTCTTTTTTTTTTTTTTTTTTTTTGCAAAATAATCATCTTCTACAGTTTGATGGCGTTTTCTCAGCATTTCCTGCCTGTGACCCTCTGAAACAAAGCAACGGCACAGAGCGAGGGTTATTTTTAGGACTTTAAAATGATTAAATGCGGGTAGAAAACCTATAGGGTGTAAATATTCATCATTTAACTTAGGAAAGCATGGCTTCGAGTGTGATTATAAACCTGTACATAAAGGGGATTTTCTTCCCTCCCCGCTGCCACGAACATTTCTGAACCCGCGGGAGAGTCGCTGTTGTAATCCGAGACTGAAAACAAGCCCCACCGAAACAGGGTTCACTTTAAACATCTGTACCGAAATTGCAGCTTTGTCATTGTTCCCTCAGGAATTTAGCTGTCACCAGGTAATAAATTCTGCATGCGAATGTGGCTTAATAATCATGTAGAGGTTGCTACTGCACGTGCCATTCATTAAAAAAAACCCTACTTTCTGTTGCCTGGGAATACTTGTCAGACATTATTAAGGGGGATAAAGCATGGTTGATGGATGACGCTAGTCCTCGTGGCTCCTCAGCTTGAAGGAAACGGTCTAATGATTTAAAGATATACAGATGATTGCATTAGTTTACACTCAGTTGTGTTCGCTCGAGGTGAGACATGACGTGTGGCTGAAGTTTCGCTCGGTTTTTGCGTTCAGGGGACCCGCGTCATCAAACCCCCGGACCATCAAAGAGGGATCTAATTAAAACATTGAGGAAAGTTTTAGCAGCCCGAGTGAGAACACGAGTCTGGAGCTTTCTTAAAATGTAGGAAGATCGATGTATTGAGGGAGTTGCTGGTTTATTTAAAGAACAGAGTTGGGCATAGGAGGTCGACCTCGTCTGAGTTCAGATAAGTTTTACCCCGCCGATAAGATCTTCTGCAATTCCAGATACTCAGATTCGTGTCTGTCTTTAGGGGGGCAAATGGACAGAAAGTGATTCGGTCTGGGTAAGAGTGGACATTTTAATTGAATTGAGTCAAGCTTAAACTTCAGCAGAAACATTATTGTTCATACTGATAGCTTGATTTTTTCTTCGATTAGAATAACAAACATTGCATTAAATGTCCAAACAGACATAGACGGGTGGTATTGATTGCAATTTCTCTAATTTACATTTGGGCATTTTATCTAATTTATCATTTTATCTCATCCCTAAAATATGATTTTTTTTCTTCCTGGCATTGCACGGTGCAATCAGATCCTGAAAGTTGATGCGATGTAGCCAAAGATGTAATAAATGTGGGAGCCAGCAGCCAAACGGAGCAAACGCCGTGATGCTTCTCACAGGAAAAAAAAAGAGAGACAAGATAGATGCACATTATATCCACTGGGATAACACAGAGTTCACAGCTGTCTTTATCAGGAGAGAGGGTTTTGTTAGCAGCGAGGGGAGGGCTCAGGTGAGCAGCTACCATTAGGGCAAAGTGACCTTTTTTTCCTCCCCCGTCTAAGAGGGGAAGACGTGGTAGACCCATCTGCTGCAGTATCCTACGTGATTTTCTCCGTCTCGCTTCCTCTGAATTATAATTCCACATCGGAGGGTTTCGGCAGTTTGAGCCTGAAAAAAACGGCGTCAGTCCGCAAGGGCACAATTTTTTTTTTTTTTTAAGAAAGATCAAAAGGTTGACGGTGGTCTTATAAAAAAAAAAAAAAAAAAAAGGAGCACGGGTGTGAAATTTAAATAAATTGGGCCCGAGGGAAATAAAGTCACGGCGGCAGCGAGGAATACGACACCAGCATTACTGCGACAAACAGAGCCCGCTCAAATGAACGCAGCGAAAAATAAAATGTTCATCGTTTTACTATCATAATGACTGTTGTCATATTTATACTGCCCGTCGCCGGCTCTCCTCATCATCCAAGATTTAAAGGGGCTGTGTGTGTAAAGCGTTGTCAGTGGTGCAGATTTTCACGAGCGGGGCATTAAAATCCAGCTTTATTGTTAACAACAGAGCAACCCCGGATCACAGCTCGTTGCATTTTAAACAGGGTCCCACTTTATTGTGTCGGAAAATTTGTTCAACCACCCAGGGTCTTGGAGTTTGAGGGCACGACTTGGTCCCAGTTGCGAAATCTGCTGACGCGGCGCGAAGACTGCCAGCTGGGCCGTGTATTACACAGAGCTGCATCAGCCGGGCGGGCGGTTAAGATGTTGTGAATTTTAAATTTGGTCCCTCCAGAGTGACACTGCGACGATTGCCCTTGAATCTTTTTTTTCCCGACGAAAAAAAACCCGCGGACGCGTATGAATATCTGTTAGTGATCTCGGCCTTGACAGTGGTTGTGCGAAACGTAATAAATCTCACAGCCAGCGAGGAGGATATTAACGTGAACTGTTTCCAAGTGGACGGCCTGGCTCTCGGCCAGGTTTCAGGGCACGGCATGTACAGAATTACTATGAGCAAAGACGAGAATTTGCAATGGAGATCAGTTGAAGGATATATTAACAGGGGAACAGTGAACAGATGTGGAGGCAACTGACAGTTATTCTTGTAGTTATTAAGTATGGGAGCCCAACTGCCACTGGGAAGATAACCTTCACATGAGGAGAAGTGCCCCTCAGTGGCACATTATGGGGGATAATGTCCATTCCAGATGGGATGGTGTTTGCTAGAAAACCACTTCCTATTTATAACTCAAGAGTGTCATTAGAGCCGCTAGTATAACACAATGACGACCTCCTTGTAAATAAATACAGGACCCCGCGTTGAAAGAACAATCAAGGCGCACTTAAAGCCGCACAAAAGCACGAGTGGTGCTTGGTTAGATGTTTAAACCCCAATAAAAGATTCTTCTCGAGACATGTATGCATTTGAGTAATCACAAAAAGCCACCCTTAGCCGAGCCGCCGCCCCTGACCCAGAATCCTTAAGGATGCTCTCGAAGAGGCTCGAGAAGCTGCATCAGCCTGCTTTTCAGCCACAAACCTCCATGATTGGGACAATTTGTGCGAAGCGTCGCGTGTTTACGTTCGCGCAGTTTCGCAATCAGATCGATTCAGTTCTGGAGTACAGAGCGCACAATAGGTAAAAATGAAAGGACGTCTTAAAAAAAAAACAAATAAAATCGCCCTCTCTGCCCAGTGCGGCGTACAATAATCGGTGACCCGTCAATAAGTCGGGTTTCACGAGTATCACAGGACGACGCCGGAGCTCCACTTAGACGCAGTGTCCTCCTTTTTGGTACTTGGCATTTTAAGCCCTTTTAGCTCTGCCCTATTTCTTCTCGTTTCTGCTAAACGCTTTTGGAAATAAATCAGGGCTTTGTCATTGATCAATGGAGATGGATATTAAAGGAGACGGAGCAGGAATGTTCGCCCTTTTTGGCAGTCGAGGCATGCGAGCGCGCGGCAGTTCTGCCTCTCCAATCATCTGTGGAGAGTTGTCAGAGCCTGGACGGCTATGGTGGGCAGGGTTATTAAGCAGGATGAATGACTAAACAGCCTCCGCAGCTTCATTCAGCCGTCTCATTAGAGTCGACGGTGAGAGACTGCTTTTTCTCGGGGAGCCATTGGGAGGACCATTAGTGATGCCCCCACAGTCGCCGTCGCTGAGCCCAGCAGGCCCCCACGATTTCATCCACGAGACCTACCTCAGTCGAATCGGCTCGCTCACACTGTGTCCACACTTATCTGTAACTATCTCAATTCCCACACCCGCGAGTGTTTCTCGACTTAACAAGCTCATTTGTTCACGTTTTTTTTTTTTTTTTTTTTTTTTCGTATTCCTTGGCATGTCTTTAAATGCGCTGCCAACTCTAATAATAACTTTGATGGAAGCTAATTCATTTTCACAGAGTCGTCCTGTAATTAGGCAGTCGCGGTGATCGGTTGTTGTCTGAAAGAAACCACGTCTCCATCCACCGCCGGCCCCTTTTGCAGACCGGATGGTTAATTTAGGTGAAGCCTTCAGGGGACATTATTACTTTCAAGAGCCTATGCAAATCAACACATTACAGCAGGAGCAGTTGCCAAAAACAGGTGTACAGGTGTGTGTCATTTATTAAGTTTAGCCAAAGATTTAATCCCCGCGGCTCATATTTTAATTAAATTCGATCTCACTTAATAAATTGGCATTTGATTTGATTAAGCGCGGAGCAGCTGTGGAAGACAGCTCCCACTTTCACCACTTCAGGAAAACCGCAGATAAGCCAGCACACAAAAACCTGTGTCCCAAAATCCTCTTGTCAGACACGGAAAGATAAATAGCTACATAATGGGCACGACTGAGCCAGATATGATTTGTTTCCATTACTCAAGACTGACTGCATCTTTATTAACAGTGGCAGACAGTTACAGTAAATGGGTAGGAAATTGAAAGCTGGTTGCATGGCACCGCCGTAGAGATCGGAGCCTTGCAAATGAGGAAATGTGCAAATAATGCAGCCTCAGACAGAGAGATGAAGCGCTGGAAAGTCTGGTTTGTTCTTCATCTCAGTGAGCGACACTCTCGGATGACAGATTTTTTTCCTGCACTTTCAGCCTGTATCGGAGGAGTTCCAAAATGGCGAAGGCTTCGGGTACATCGTAGCGTTTCGCGCCAACGGCACCAGAGGGTGGAAGGAAAAGATGGTGACTTCGGCCGACTCCACCACTTACAAATACCGAGACGAGACGTTCCCGCCGCTCACTCCGTTCGAAGTGAAGGTCGGCGTGTACAACAACAAGGGAGACGGGCCCTTCAGCAAAGTTGTCGTCATCCACTCCGCCGAGGGGGGTGAGTTCTCGTTCGCGGTTGCGCGGTTTTAAAAAAAACGAAGAGGACGTCCTGTGATTGACGCCATTTTGACCTGATTCGCAGAGCCCAGGGAAGCGCCGTCTGATGTGAAAGCTTACAGCATTTCTTCGACGGAAATTAGGGTCACATGGAAACCGCCCAATCCTGGCCCCGGAAGACCACGAGGATACGAGGTACCTTCATATATATATATATTTTTGTGTGTGTGTGTGTGTGTGTGTACATTTACATCTGACATTCAGCAGCAGAAAATCGAGCTAAAGCCGGAGAGCGAGCATCTTTTCAAAGCGAAGATTTTCCGCTCACAGGTCAGCTTCTGGAAAGACGCGGAACAGGAGGAGTCGGGAAAAAAACAAAGGACTGCGAAAAACGAAACGTCCATGGTCTTGACAGGACTTGAGGGCAACAGTCAGTATTTCATCACAGTTAAAGGCTTCAACAGCATTGGCCAGGGTCCCGCCACAGCCGCTGTCACAGCCAAGACCAGGAAAGCCCGTGAGTACAGCACTGACACTAATCATGTAATACTATATATGGAATAGAGGCTACCTGTTAAGTTCGCTCTAAATCCCCTTGTAGAAAAAGTGTAGTAATTGACCCAGTTGGTGGAAACTCCATTTAAAAGTCTGTTTGAATTTGCGCCCAGAGTGTCGCCTTCTCTCCTCAGCTCCCGCTCAGCCTCCGACCAACCTCATGTGGATTCAGGAGGGCAACAACGTGTCCTTGAGCTGGGACCCGGTGAAGGCAAAAGACAATGAATCTGATGTCATCGGGTACATGGTAAATATCAGTGTAAATATCAGTTCCACATTAAGGCGTTAATGCAAAGGCTGGAAAATCACTAATTCAAGAGGTGTTTTTGATCATTTTAAATGGAAATACTGGGGTCTCCTGGACATTTTAATGATGCCTTAGGCGTATGCTGTGGCTTTTAGCTTAACCTTTAATTATGTTTCAGAGAAATCCATGTTTTGACTGTCTTTGGCATGCCAACAAGCTGTGAATAATACAAAACTCAGGCAGATTGGAACTTAAGCAAATTAATTCTTCAACTTTTAATCACTGGAGTTAAAAACAAAATATCACACAGAGTTTATCTAACATCTGAAAGTGAAGTGTAAACTTTAGCCTTGGCTCACCATTATTGGCATACACTACAAAATGAAGCTCAGTGATTGGACATTTTGCACAGAAACCCCCCCCCCACCCTGATAATCACAGTTAACGTCTCTCCTAACACATGCACACAATCTTGTATCTTTGGCTTTGTATTTGAAGAGTCAGATATTTGACAAAATTTGACCAACTTCTGTACTGTTAATTAAAATGGGAGAGTTTCAAGTCCTTCCAAGTCTAGGAAATGCTCCAACTACATCTCCCCTAACATTGTCACTGCAGAAATAACAAGACTTTTACTTCTGGATTCCTCTACGCCAGAAAAAAACTCCCGCTCACGACTCCCAATTTCCTACCATATTACTGTTTAATGAAAAAGACAACTTATAATGCTGTTTTTTAAGCACGAACCACATACTTAAAGGAGCAATGTGCACATTTCCTGCAGGTTTTACTCAAACAGGAGGGCAGAGGCCACAACCAGGTGACGAGAACCATTAATCCGTCCACCATGCTCTCACTGCCAGAAGGAGGCACCTATATCATTGAGGTGCGCGCCCTCAGCGAAGGGGGAGAAGGTGCAGTCAGCTCCCAAGTCCGAGTGGTCACCTCCTCCGGTAAGCTCGTGGACCGCCCGCCCCATTACGTGACCTCTGAAATCCAATCTCTATGCACAGGCTGCCTCCTCTTTGTAGCAATCTTATGCTCTGTCCTTAATTGAGTCGCCACAGCTGTTGCGCGAGCCAAGTTTTCTTTGGCTAATACTGTTTTAATTACCTCGCCCACACAAACCTTCCTACGCTTGCACAGCCAATTAACTTCTAAGCAACAGGACAAACAGAAAGTTAGCGGCGGTCCAGTGTGTGACATGGCCAGGCGAGCTTTTCTAGGGAAGGCTGTTTTTCTTAGCGTCTGTTTTCATTCAATGTCCTTTTTTCTTCCCTTTGACTTCCTAAAGACCATTTCCTCCCGGCTTCAAACTCCCCGAGACCAATTCATTCAAGAGATCAATGGAGTTATTTAGCATTAAAAATGAATGCTGTTCCGGCTCTGGGTTTTGTTTAGCATCTGTGTTTCCATCAGTATTGACCCACCAACCCCCCCTCCTCCTTCCCTCCTTCCCTCCCTCCCTCCCTCCTCCTCCTCCATCTTCCTGCCTTCCTCCTCTCAGGCGTTCGAGCGAAAAGCAACCAGTGCTCCGTGCACCGCCTGCCACAGAGCCTAGCGTGGACAGCACTGCTCCTGGTTCTTCTGGTGCCTTCAGCTTCCTGGTGAGGCCACTGTGCCGTCCTCATTTTCACGGAGGGAGCCACCAATCTTCCGCTCCCGTGTACCTTCTGACTGCCTGCTTGCTTCGGCCTTACCCATCCCAAAAGGCCCGAGGCCTGCCAAACGGGGGGGGTCGGGATCTGCCAGTTAACACGCAGCCCTTCAGAGTCCGTCCTTTTTTTTTTAAGCTCCCTGTTTCTTTTAGGGGGCCCCGGACATTTGATTTGCACAACTCTTTCCAACCTCACGGTAGTGTTGTACTGTAGTGTACATTGTGTGGAAAGATTTGTTTAATCATTTGCTTTAACATCATGTGTTCCTCTCATTGACTGGCACCCAACCACTTCCAGACGGCTCCAACAGCTCTGGGGCTTTGCAGAGCATGAACAATTCCTCGAAAGCTGCTGTGGTAGTAATACAGGGATCAGCCGGCCTGTTTCTTTTCATTACTTATCTGCATCAATTTACCCCTTGGCTGCCTAACAAGCAATGCAGCAGAAGCTCAGTAGAGATAAGTGCATTGTTTTCTTATTCACCCATTGAGGAGAAAAAGTTTTTTATGGAACCAAGAATCTTACTATTTCCAGACTTGCTTTTTGTACATTGTGTTACCTTTAGAGAAAAAAAAAAACACAGTGGTGCGTGTCAGCTATGTCAAACTCTCTGTTTTCTGGTAGTGATTAAAGCAATGCTTGGTGATACAGTTTGTTGACTGTTGGATGTATGGAGGTAGGAAACAGGCACATACCTGTAGTGCCCGAACACATCAATAGACAAAGACAACTCTGTACGGACTCTTGGTGTCAGTACAAATAAATGTGATGTATATTTTTAAAATGTTTGGCGTTTGTAATTTTTTTTTTAGAAAAGACATATTCATCACGAGGCTCTAGGGTTGGCTGCACATGACGATTTATTTATTAATTTTTGATGTTTTTCAGTCTGTTGTTGTGAACCAGTTAATCATTTTGTCTGTACGACGCCCATCGAGACATCTTCAAATTCTGACCTACAGTGCGGGTCCAAACATATTCAATTTACAATCAGATAAACAAAGAAAGGTTTAAAATTCCCACATCTGAGAGGGCGAATAACAAACCATAAATCATAATTTTTTTGAAGATAAATCAACTGCAGCCCTGTAATGGCCCGAAACATATCGGTCTGTAATTGTTTAAATGTCGCTGGTCTTTCAGTTCTGCACTTTGAGGGGCCTTTTCCCGAGCGTTATGTAAAGCGTGGGCTGATTGAATTCCACACACGTGGCATGAGAGGCCACAAAACTTTCTGTGATAAAAGAACCACTGCAGAGCCAAATAGGGCGGCATCAAGAGTATCTCCCCTTCGTCTCTGGCTCCTCTCCCGCCTTGTCTGCAGTAAAAGCTTATCTCTCACTGGGCAGAAATCCAAATGAATTTGCCTCAAGTGTAATTAATGTTAGAATGGAGATCTGTAGTCCTAAAGCCTGCTTGCCTGAGCAGACCTTTCGCTTGCTCTGCCTCCAGCTCCCTGGACTCTCCATTACAGAGTCAGAGTAACCTGGCTCACCCGCTCAGGTTCAGACAAGGGTACTAGCTCAGCCACAAGAGATAGGACCACACAGCAAAACAGAGGACGAACACAGCTCCGAGCAGTGTCTACCCCGTGGACACTCCTCCACTTTCAGCCCGCTCTGTTTTGGTTACATTCAGAGGGGAGGATGGCGAGCTCCTCTTACTAACTTGTACATCATTTCCGTCTGTAGTGCAAAGCATTAAGCTGTTTAATGTGGATGGAGGGGTTTTTTGTGGTGCTTTTAGCCCGCTCAATGACGTAGGCTCAAACACATACCTCCACACAAGTGCTAATGTACCGACCTTTAATTATTCATGCAGCACCTGTCTGTGTTGGCGCATCTGATTTATGATAATGGATTATGTATCCTGCAAGGGGACCCATTTGGTTCAGAGAGCCAGAAGCTATAGTGTCAGCAATTAAAACATGAACTCCCCCTAGGTTAATGTCAGTGTCTGTGT
>JAOXYL010000059.1:4630075-4646103 GCA_028564955.1 Terapon puta
TTTAAGTCGCTGTCATCTCCCTCCGGTGGGTTCATGTTTAATGCGATCTGTCTCGAGCTCGTCTTTTCAGAATAACACCGGCCTCGGTGTCATATTAGAGCCGTTTCGGGCAAAATTGGGAAACAAAAACGCACTCGCAGAGTGTTTAATACAGAGACAACACCAGGCGTCGGTTTCATTTAATTAAATCAATCATAAGAAACTACACACAAGTCACAAGCCTCAAATCCGCGCGGCAAAAAGTAAGGAGACGAAAGCGCTTCGACGCACGGGGACGAACAGGAATAGACAGCTACTCGATGGCAGCCTCAAACTCCAGCGTCAACAGATATTACAATATATCAAACGCAGCCAAACTGCGCTTAAAACAAACAAGAGAAAATCCCCGAGGGCCAGCTACTGCCTCCGCAGCCGCCTCGTATCCTTGCTTAACGCGTCCCAGCGACTCTCTGCGACTCCGTCCGCACAAGGTTTGTTTTTATTTCACACCTCATAAAAGCTGGGGGGGGGGGTGGAGCTTTTTCGGCTTGCTCCAGGTGCCGGCGCTGCACCAGATAAAGATTTAGCTCTGCAATGAGATTGTTACCCACACAAACACACACACACAAACACACACCTCCCTTCAAAACAATCTGCAGACAGAAGTGACTGAGACGCTCAAACTCTTCCTTTTAATAAAGGTCATATCACACCGTCAGCACGAAACGGGACGTTTCTATCCTGTCATGATGATGAGGGCAATAACGTTTATTGTGCGTTTAACACATTAATTAGGTTGCGGGGGCTTTGCTTACACCTACTTTAATGAGTTTGGGTAATTCCTCTCGGTCGCCGCCGCTGTCGTCGCGGTTATTGGGCGCGAGTGTTGCTGATATTTTCATCCGACGCCCCGCGGCCATCATTAGCTGCGGTGCGGCTCGAGACAAAGCGTTGCGGATGCGCGGCGCCCAGACGGACCCTTTTTTTTTTTTTCTTTTCTTTTTTTTTTTTTTTTTCTCGCGAGCCGAACGCGCGACATCCACCGGCAGCGCCTCTTAACAGTCCTCGGCGGCGCGTGCTGGTTTTTACACGTAATAAATTGGCGCAATTACGCATTCAAATCAGCTGCGTCTGGCTCTCGGAGGCCTCGGGTGATTATTCGCGCACAACAGCCAACCTGAAAATGTAATCACATCAGAGAGCGAAGGCCACTTTTCAGTATGCACAGTTAAATCAATAGATTAATATTTATCACCCAATGACCTCTTCACAGTCTCAACCTCTGCGAGGATATACTTAATTCATCTCAAACAGAAGGGCTGAATTACATTACGAGTCATAAAGTGAGCTAAGAGTACATTTTTGCTTATGGTTAGCCCGCTGTCCCGCTCTGGGATCAATAACTTATTAAACATCTGACTTTGTGCTTTGAGAAGTTCTGGATTTGTCTCCGCGGAGGCTAGATATCGGTGTTTCGTCACCTCCTGACTCCTCAACACTTCATTTACGCAGTCGACTTGTGCAAACCTGGAGACGCGGCAGCAAATCGATACCGGCCAAAAGCTGCTTAATTATATGGTTCTTTCTATTAATGCACCACAGACATGGCTGGAGTCTAATTTGGCTGCAAAATGACGGACCAGTACGAAAGGTTGGTGCACAAAAAGAACAATTACATGCATCTTAATGTTTTTCTCTTCAGGTGTAGGTGTGAAGTTTTTGACCTGCTTCTGTCCGGGTCTTTTTACTTAAATTGTCACAGTCTGCAGAACTGAACCGGACCGATTAAACGCCCACTTGTCGGACCTCGTCGCCTCTCTTCTCTCCCTCGACCCGTGTTTGTTTGAACACTGAATGGGCGAGCGAAGCTGCTAAATAACAACAACGACGACGGCGGCCACAAAAATGCTTTTTCTCCGTTTGAATTGTGTGACGGTGTGGTTTTTAGCAGGCTTTTACGGCGCCTCTTCAATGAGCAAAAAAAAGGTTGTTTTGTGTGATTGTGTGTGTGTGTTCAGACGCATTCGCATAGAAAGAGATTTCCTTGATTTGCACTGAGGAAGAAGAGCTTAAGGTGTATTAAGCTGGGTTTTTATTGTAAGGACGCTGTCAAAACGGAGCCTATAAAAGTTATTTAGCACCCAGTTATGGACTTACACACTGTAACCAGCGAGACAGAGCAGCTCACAGTTAAATGTTATGTCATTATAACCTATAGAGACAATCTGTAAGGACAGAAATACACAAACGGACCCCCAGTAATGAACACGTCTTATGCAACCTACAGTTTGTGCACTGAGACACAATATACTATATGAACACTTACAGAACTTGCATTTGTCAGAAAATGTGTGTCGCGAGCCGAGGAAACGCACCTGATGAGCGCTGCGGTAACAACAGCCGAGCCGGGAGGCAGCTACCTGTCTGCTTTTTCTGCGAGTTGTGCGTGTTCGTGCGCGCCGCGGGGAGAAGTTGTCAGGCGGAGCGCGCTGTGCTTGTTGGGAAAGGTGCGAAAAAGAAGGTGCAATACCCGTCAGGATATTTTTATAGACGCAGAAAGACGAGGGAGGGCGGAGGGGGGGAGACTAGTTGCGCCTCGCAGTCGATATCCACGCTTAAAGTTATTTTCAATTGTACTTCGTCCAATCGGGGTTCGGCCTCGGTGGCGTTCGGGGGCCCGTCCCCCCCGAATTAACCTGAGACTCCCGATCCGCCTGATATTTGGCCCGGTAAAAGCAGGGAGCGAGGGAAACTCAGCGCATTGACATTCCTCCCCCTATCTGGTAATGAAATTGCTTGGCGCTATTGCATCCTTTCAAGCATCACACTGTGCTCGCTCACATGGATTTAATCCTGTTTAGAGAGGCTGTTGCTGAGGGCATTCGGCACAATGCCAGTTTGAAAGTAATCCATTGAGTCTTAAATAAGTTGGCCTCTATTCTAAGTATGTGAATCAGCTTATGCTGGAAATTGATATCAAAACTGATTTGTAATCTTTGTTTCGGTTTTAATCTTGACGTGATTACAACCTTTTTTTTTTTTCTTCTTTCTCTGTATCCCGCGTTGGTTTGGATATCATCCGCGCTAATTGCCACTTCCAGTACTCCGCGACTGATTCTTTTGTAGCGAACAATTGATAATACATCTGTTGTTGCGCAGTCGGGCTTCAGCAGCCGAAACTCAACTCAGCGACCCCACAGACGTACAGGAAGGAACGATTTTTTCTCGTGTCGGTGCCAAATATGAGATCACTGAGAGCTGAGAGTGCTGTATATTTAATTGCCTTGTCCGTTTAGCCGAGAATGAAAGAAGGTAACGGTATCAGGAATCTACATTTAAAGCACGGTGATACTGCGGCCTCAATTAGACGGAAAGCGCGGGAGATAAGACGGAGGAAATGACATTTTCACACCGGCGGAGTAGCATAATTCTCACTGTTGACACGGTAGATAACACGACGACTTGGATGTGACTGGAGGATTACGACGGCTGGATTTGATGACCGCCAAACGTCCTCCGCGCTCCTAATGGAGTGCCGCTCGTCGCCAAATTGCCTTCGGTTTATCTCAGGAGCGCGCGTTCTCCTCCCCTCCCCCACCCCCTCTTCCTCGCGCTTTATCGTCGCTTTCAAACTCGATGAAATATTACGTTTCCCTTCGCCGCCTCGTACAACGCGCGGCCCTCCTTTTTTTTTCGTGAAACCGAGCGTCATCTCGCATGCAGACGCGCGATGAGAGCGATAACCTCATCTAAAATTGTAATTCTATAGTGTGAGTGAAGGGTGGAGTGTCAGCCTACACGCCATCCAAAGCCCGCAGTCGGCAGCTCGCACCTCCAATTAACACTTTCGACTGCCATTATTAATCATTTGGGCTTTTTTTTGTTTCTTATTTCCATCAGTCCAATGGTTGTTGTTGTTACCCAAAGTGTGACCAAGAGCCAGTGAATGCATTAATACATCCAAAGTGTTGTGAACGATCATTTTTCAACCTTCTGCCAGACAAATGAAAGGTTACAGGTGAAACTAGGCGTCGGATCAATGAAGCTCACTTCTCGCTCTCGATTTCGAAATAGCGATTTGTGGCGAGCGGTGTCTGTTTATTGTGTAGGAGAGAGGGATTGTGGACTCAGCGTTAGACGGCAAATATTTGGAGTTGTAACGCGGTGTAATCCCGCCATAGTCTTTTTTTTTTTTTTTTTTTACGGTTTTCAGCAGCCTCCGTTCGAAGGGCCTCGCACATCTCCCCGTCATTAAAAGAGCGTCGTTACGACAGAGCTCGGAGACGTCGCGGGGCCCCAGAAAGACTGCAGCCTCCCCTTTGAAGTCGCTCGCTCCGCTTGGGTGATGGAGCTGACAGGGTTATTTTGGGACAATGAAAACACGCCGTGATTAATGGTTCAAAACACACACACACACAAAAAAAAACGTGTGTGTGTGTGTGTGTGTGTTCGTGGGAGCCGATAGTCCCATCTGAGCCGACACCTCTAGAATTAGTGCTGGTATCATAGATGTATCAGAGAGCTCAGCCCTTAGTTTATCGCACACACTCACCGCGCTGAATAACACCTTAAATCAACCTGAGAGCCATGTCATCTGCCGCCCCCCACCCTCCATCCGCCGGTCTGATGTCACCAAGAGCACCTTAATGGCACCTCTTCCGGATTGAACGTAGACTGTAATTGGCACCACACATCTCGCCTTATCTGTTTCTGTCGAAAACGAGAAGGAGGAGGGCTCCGGGAGAGAGAGACCCCCCTCTCTCTCTCTCTCTCGTCACGACGTAGAGAGAGGTCACCCAATACGCGAGGGTGGGGGCATAGCTCAAACATTTAAATGCATTGCAGGCCGCCGCCGTAAAGCTCCCTCATCTGCCACGCCGGCGCCATATTTCAGCGGCGGTTTGACAACGCTCGGCGCTCGGCGGCTCACATAAAAAGGCTCCATTTTCTCCTCTCCGGCATCGGCCATCGTCGAGCGCTCTGTCTCGGGCACCTCGCAGGAGCACATCGTTCATCGTCAGTCGTTTAAGAGATATTAATGAACGCGGTCGCTCCATCCTCCACTTGCGTTGGCACTCAATGCGTCTGACTTTGGGCTGGATAATTTCCTGTGCATTTTCTGCCACTTTTGTAATAAAAACTAAAAGAGCTCCAGATTAAAAGATTTCTTTGTTGTTTTTTTTTTGTGTGATGTACCTCCCTCTGATAGTCTGGATTTGAATTATTCAGATTGTTAAGCTTGATCACACCTTTCAGACTGACACCTGTCCGTCTTTCTTCGTTTTTTTTTCTTTTCTTTTCAGATTCAGAATGCAGACGATGTGCTGATTACTCCCCTGGAAAAATTTCGGAAGGAGCAGATCGGTGCCGCGAAGGTAAGCGACCGCCCACGCGCGTGATTAGCATTTGAACGGATGTGGATGTCTTCTGATGCGTCGTGGCGCCCTCGCCCCTTGTCCTCACCCCCCCACCCCCACCACCCCCCCACCACAGTATGTAAATCATTCATTAAAAGCAAAACGTGACACCGCTAAGAGAAGTGGCCCAACCGCGCTGATGAGAGGTACGATATCGAGTGTGATGTTAAAACATATTAAAGGCTGGTGGGTTGAAAAGATCATATGTTTTTCTTTTTTTTCATTTTTTTTTTTTTTTCATGTGGCCTTATTGAACTTCGCAATTATCCGTCTTTGGCAGACGCATTATTCGCGAGCAGAGCCGTGGGTGTTATTTAAAAAAAAAAAAAAGATAAAAGTAATTCAATACAAATTATACATTAAAGAAGATGATTTTGAGAAGCACGTTAATGAACAGATTACTGTTTTTCACACTGTAGTCCTTTTTTTCTGCAAACGCTAAAATAACCGCACGTCACAACCTTCGGTATCACCGTCGCGGCCTCCCCTTCTCCTTTCAGAGTTACTTCTGCACGATCACGCAGCAGGGACTTTTTAATGCATTCATAACGCGAATACTCTAAACTTACAGTATCCAATATATCGCATTCACCGTTTTTTGTAATCAGATTACTGTAATCCTGTTACATGTAATGCATTCCTATTGGATACAGAGGATTGATATCAGCGGGGGGGGGGGTTCTGCGGCAGAGTGTTGCTCGGAGGCATCGCGGTTCCACGGCGGATGATGCTGCCGAAGCCCTGGGTTGACTGCGAAGAACAGTGTGGGTTTGTTGCTACAAGCCACGCTTTCATTCCCGGCCAACGCGGAGGCCTGAAATGAAAGTGCGGCAGCTTGTTTGTGGTCATCCCCTCGGTGAGATCACACGGGAGCGGGCCGGGAGAACTCCATGCCTCTGCGCGGCGGATCTCCCACTGAGTTCCTGAGCCCGCCGCTAACTCAACACTCGACTCTGTGAATCATTTGCACATCTCCGCGTAGCCCCCCCCTCCCACCCTGCGAGGGACATTCCAGCCTCAAAGTCACGCTCTCGCCCATCTTGATTTATTTTACATGACTTCACAGCCAACCGGTCTACGGAAAAAAAAAAAAGAGTCGTTTCACTGTACTCTGCCGCCGTCTCTGCAGTGCGACTGCGTTTTCTCCATCAATCACGACCCCCCCCCACACACACACACACACTAAATGACCATTGTGTCTTCACGTCTCAGCCGCCACACGTGCCGGCCCGTAATGAAATAGCACATTTTTGCTGCCTGCCCCTCCATTTCTCTCCCTCCACCCTCGGCCGTAGCGCCCTGTGTTTATAAAAATGGTTTCTTAAAAGCCACAGCCCCTGTCACTCCCACTACCTCTTATTTCCCCCGACCGCTTCCTCCTAATGGCTCTCTCCTCCCACGGCCCTTCCCCTCTCCTCCCCTCCCCCCATCTAAACATTAGCCCAACTAGAGTGAGATGAAAGGCAGACATCACGAGCGGCTGAGCAACTTTCCACTGTTCCGGGAATCTGGAGAGAGATCCGCAGGCCGCCCGACCCTTCCAGTGGCTGCGGCGAGCGTCAGATGGACGAGCGGGGGAGCTCTTGCCTTATTTGGGTATACGCCCGGCGAGTAATCCCGCCGAGGTTACGTACCAGTGTATCGGCTTCTCAGGCGCAAGCACAACACTTCCACGGAGCCGCGCCGCGACATATTCGGCACAGTCTGCTTCGCGCAAGGCCGAGAAAAAAAAACAAACAAAACAAACAAAAAAAAAAAATGTTTTGGGATAAAACATAAAAAGTTTTGCACGCAGCATTAAGAGGACTGCAAGAATTCAAATCGAACGTTGTGTGTTTTCACTGAAGCGTGGACGGAGAGCGCGTCCAAACCGAGATGCTGAAGTGGAATTAGTGTTGCCTTTGTTTTTTTTTTTTGGTTTTAGTTTCAGATGCTTTTTTGTTGTTGTTGTTAAGCTGAAACTTCTTCATTTCTCAGGTAGAGAACAAGGCTCCTCAGAACCGAAATGAGGAATGAAAATCTGCCCTCGTTTCGGTGCATACATCTGCTTTTCGCCCGGCGTGGCGTCAGCACAGTCAGCTCCAAATTTCTTGATTTTTTTTTTTTTTTTAGACCTCAACCTTGGGCCTCTCTCACACAGACCTGCTGTTCCAAGGACTGTGTTGTGTTTTTTTTTTCCTCCCGTCAACAAACCGAAAGCCATCGGAGGTAACCTGCCTTAAGCTGGGTCCGCACTATTTGTGTGTGTAGGTGTGTGTTTGTTGGCTGTCAGATTTTTTTTTTTTTTTTTTTTTTTTAAGGCCTTGAAATTTAAACAGACCCCTGGGACACTTTCTCAAGAATATACCAGGGGGTGTTTGTTGAACCCGTGGGTGGCGTTCCTGCGCTCTGAAATTTTGACGATATATATATTCTCTCCCGGAGTCTCCAGCGTCGGGGGCATCGCAGGGGTCCCCCACTAGCTGAGCATGAAGAATTAGTGCAAACAGACCCAGATGGGAGTCAGATGGCCGCCGATAATTTGAGCCGTCCTCGTCCTACAAAGGGTGCTCAGACATCAGACGAGTCTTGGCCAGTTATGGTCTCCGGAGGCAGAGATGACATTTGCATTTATGCTATGAAACTCCAAAATATGCTAACCCAGTGGCTGCGGAGTAAAGGAATTGATTATTGGGCATATGTTCCAAAACATTTCCAGCATTATGCACGGTGCTTTTATATACTTTGACCTTCAGAATGCCATGAAAAGGTCAGTGTTCATCGGTGGGTACCATTTCATTCACGTGCACCGAAAGCCTCTCCCTTTGCACATCCGTCTTCAGTTTCGCTGCACTCCAAATATGTGAAATCAGGGCTGCGAAAGAGCAAACTCATTAAAGAAAATAGCAGGTTTAGCGTTAATGACGCCGCGTTATGGTGCCAGCGTAAGAAACACATGGAATAATTGATTCTCGAAACTGAAGTTGATGAATTTCCCCGTCCATCATCAAGACTAAACCCCCGATCAACAAATTGTTTGAGCGCTAAACTCTGCACGCTGTTTGTGTATTCAAGCACAGTTATCCCAGCTGTACTGAAATCCGGCACGAGTCCAGCCACTCAAAGCACCAAAACGATCGGATATCGAATTGATGTCCTGCAGATGCACAAATTACACTCCATCGCACACTTTTGCTGATTATCAGTTAATATGTTATTGATTAATCAAAGAGGTGCGCGTCGCTGTAGGACAAGCAGAGTGCATTAGGCTCTGAAAACACTTCATAACGGCGAGAGAAAAAAGAAATTAAGACGACGACGACGCCGCAGATGGCTCTCGGGCTCGAACCTGCACGCAAATGAAACGTGCTTCTTTCCATTATTCCCGCGCCCCGTCCCGTAACTCTCCGCCGCGCCCTGCCCAATAAAGCAGAAACACCATTAAAACAAATCTCTTCGGAAAGTAATTACATTTTCTCCTGATCACCGCGGTTTGGCGAAGCGGACCACGAGAGGTCTGTCGTTACCTCTCTGAAGGCGGCAGCCATCCGTTGTAAATATGTCGGCGTCTCTGCAAAAGCAATATGCGTCATTTACATTCGGACGGCAACGACATGCGGAGCTGAATTAAAGGTAAAAGACATGAAGTTGTAGTAAGTCAGGAGTGTTTTTGTTTTTTTTTTTGTCAAAGTGATTAATGCGCAGTGAATGTCAGAACAAACAAAACATTTAATTGTTCGCGTTACAGCTGTTCGCGTCTTTTCAGGTAAGCTTCAAAACAAACGATTAATTCCTCAGTTTCGCTTTTGTGTCGTGACGGGTTTTAACCTGACAATTCAAGGATCTCTCCTTCAACGTCGTCACTGCAAATTATTTGGTTCTTACCAAGAAAAAAAAACGTTTTTATTTAGAAGTGTTAGACCATTTGTCTTGTTTAAAGAGTTAGTTTCTTATTGTGTGTTCAACTTTACACTATAATCTTGTATCAAGCAAACCAATCTTAATTTTTTATTTTTCATTTTTACTTTTAATTATCTTGCTGCATGGACAGATCATTTCACTTGTTTTGAGCACATTTTCCCTCAGATTTATCTTGTTTTCAGACCCCCCCTTTTTTGCTGTGTGTTTTTGGAGGAAGGTTTTATTATAACGAGCTCTTATCTAACCGGCAGTATCTGCTCAGGATCTGCAACCGAACAATGATTTCATGCTGCCGTGTGATTTTTTTTTTTTTTTTTTAAGCATGAACTGACCATGACTGCCTTTTCTGAATCCCTCCTGTCAGTCTGACGTTTTAATAAAGCAGAATTGAGAAATGGTATTCATAAATAAACACCCGGGCTCGCCAGCACTTAAAGTTTAATAAGTAATGTAATCTTCATTCTTCACTTCTGGAGAGCTCGGCTGTTTAGAGCGGACGGCGAAATGAAATGCACGACTAAATCAAAACAAACTCTTAAGCGACTCTGGGTGTAAATATCTGGGTCCATCGGGGGGCGCGCTCACCGCTGACGTGAAATAACTTCCTGTTTAGCGCCAACATAATTCGGGGCTAGCTCCTTAGTCACTGGCTTTAATGTCAACACGGCCCGCTGACGTAGTCCAAAACAAATAATCATCAAACTTCGCCATGAGTCAAGCAGTCGTTTCCCGTTCATTACCCCCTCCTCGGTTACGGAGCGGCGAGAGCGAGGTTTCGGTTCAGATCTTGACAGGGAGGGGCCTTAATGATCCCTATAGGACGCGGCCTAGACCTATATTCCATGCAGAGCTTGTCAGAAGACTTTTCACGCCGTAATGGTGGAGAAGCGTTTGAAGGCTGATCTTGTGAAGATGCCGGCTTTTATCTCCCTCGCAGCTCGCCGCGGATCTGAGGCGTCGGCCTCCGCGATACCGCTGTCCGGCGGGCGAAGCGCGAGCAGTACGTGGAGCCCTTTTGTGCTTTTATTTACGCCGCTTTAGAGTCGGATGCGCTGACGAACGCTCGGTTTTCGGGCCGAAGCTTTTTTTTTTTCATAGGTCGCCTCACACGTGCAAACACGCTTAATATGGTCTATTTAGAAGCCTGGGTATTTGTTTTTCAGCTCCTCAGAAGCAGATGTTTGTAATTATTTCGTGTTAATTGGCCAACTTCTTGCTGTCTGTGATGTCTCCTCAGGAAGTGGGATTTCAGGTGAGGGAGGGAGACTTTCTTTTTTTTTTTTTTGGCTCTGCAGCAGAGCGACTGAACTCGCGCCTCGTGTCTCCCCCGTGAAATGGCGACCAGCTCGTGCGTGGCGGAGCATCAAAATAACCCGGCCACTGCTATTTAATCGCCATTCTGGGCCCCTGCTCCAATTAGCTCCCTCTAATGAGCTCACACGGGCAGGTTGCAAGAGTCCCCCCCCCCCCTTTCATGTCGCTGCTCGGAGAACCCGTTTGAAACGAGCACGTGGCGTCCGCGCGTGCGACGGCGGCCATTGATGTTTGCCGTCTGTTCCGAGGGTAATGGGACGGAAGTGGCGGCGACGGGCGTGTGATGTGATGTCTGGGGCGTCCTCTCCTTTATGTGCGCACACAGACGCGTCCGACCTCCCCTTGCTGCTCACATCTGTTGCCATGGCGACCGGGGGCTCAGAGGCGATGGCCCCGAAGGCTCGTTTAGGGCCATCTTCGGGCCTGTTTGCCGGGCCCGCCTGATGACCGGAGGAAAAAGCATCCCCCCTCCTCGAAATGCCGTTTTTAGCTGTTAGCAAACTCACCCTTTCGCTCTTCGCGGCAACACGGGACGCGCCAAGTTAGAAAAAAAAAAACCCACCGCGGAGGAATCCGCATCAGAATATTCTCCTCCCGCGTCTGATTTATTCATGAGCGCGAACAAAGCAATCAGATGAGGAAATCTCCCAAGTGGTGGGTTCATGTGTGTTTTTGTGTCGGGGAGTGCTCCGGCTGCATCCATTCCCACTCAGCTGATTACTCTGGGGCGCTGGTATTAGTTTGTGTCAGAAGCTCCTCTCTCACTCGGGGGGGTATATATCTATCCACATCTATGTCCTCTGCCACCACGTGTTGGGCTTCAAAGTCTTTTTTTTATCTTTTTTTTTTTTTCCCCTGCATTGCAACCCACCCACCTCCTCCCCTCTTCTTCTTCTACTTCTTCTTCTTCTGTGCAATTTAAATCGCTCATATTCCACTCTGATTGCACAAACATATCCAGGGGGCGTTGGAGGAGGTGGGGGTGGGGGTGGGGGGTTCCGCTCACCACATGGACGAACCAGCGAACACCTGGTGCTCCGCGAGGGTATCATTACGGCGGCACCAGTTCCTACACGTCCCGCCCGGATCACAACAAAGCAGGACACTTTAGGTGACTTAATCAGGCTGACTCTGCCTCACAGACTCACTGCAGCTCTGAGTCACTCCCAGCTCTCTCTGCGAGTGTGAAAGAGTCGGTCCAGACGTATGGAGGAGGTTTCTTATTTTTTTTTTATGTGTGTGTGTGTGTGTGTGCGTGTGGGGGAAGATTTCTGGCACACACTGGTCAGCATCGCTGGGAGATTCCTGCTGCGACTGCGGGGCTCAGCTGAACCTAAAACTCTTAATTTAATGTGATCCCCAGTGTGTGTGTGTATGTGTGTGTGTGTGTGTGTGTGTGTGTGTGTTGGTGCTCTCCCCAGGGCTCCCGTTGCACGCACGCACAGAAAATAATGTCACGTCAACAGCAGTCACAACGGCCGACAGTCGGCTCCTTTTTTTTCTTCGCTAACAATGAAACAGTTTCTGCAGATTTATTCCCTTCCCAGCGTGATCTTTTATTTAATCATATGTTTAGCTTTCCATCCACCTGTTTGTTGTCTCTTTGGTTTTTTCCCCCAATATTGAGCATATGCAGAGATCGTTTCTTTTCTTTTTTTCACCGTCGCTCCTGAAAAGATCATTTCTGGGTCAGACATGACAAGAAAGATGGAAATAAGATGCTCCTACATGAAATTATCTATTGATTTCTGCGCTCTACTTGTAGCAGTAATGCAGGAGGGTTACAGCGTCTGGCGGTGAATTCCTCGGGTGTGTTTAACTGTGCTGTGGGGGGTTGCTGAGGCAGAACACTGTTCTAGGTCATATCAGTAGCTGGTAGATTAGACTTGCTAAATTTCAGGGCCATGGGAATGAAAACAAACAAGCAGGATCTGGTTACACTGCCCGTTTCCTCGCACTCTTCCCCACTCCCCCCTCTTCCCCTTCCCTAACTCTGTCCCCCTTTATGAATGTTTGCGTAGCGAGATGGGCATTAAGTGGGCAAAGCTCGGTTTAGAGGTCAGACTCGCAAATGAGACGCCAGACTGCCCTCGCACAGACAGGTCCTCTCTGCTTGGGCAGAGTTTGATTACAGCCTGCAAAGTGGATTTTTTTCTTCCCCTCTCTCTCTCTCTCTCTCTCTTTTTTTTTTTTTTTTTGGGTGAAATGTTCAATCTCTCAGTCCATATGCTTTATAGATGGGCATCTGGCATGAAAAGCCCATTTCCTGTTCCTTCCTCGGAGCCCTCTGGGACGCTCTGAATCTGAATCAGTCTGAATCTCGGGACTCGTGACTGCAGAGCTTGACTTGTCTTGCAGGTGGAGTCGAGCAAAAGGAGGGGAAACACAAACACGCGCCCAGCCGGGTGCCAAATGCATTATGCTATTGATGATGTACATCAATAGTGTTTTGCTGTGAACTCGTGTCCCCAGCCGGGCCGCTGCGAGGGTAGCTTATTTCTCAGAAGGCCGGTTGATAATGCGTAGTCCTCGCTGGACGTGCCCACGTGGTCGCCCGCCCGTATGCCACTTTTACGACCCGTAATAATCTAATGACAGGAATTTTATATGACGTGCGGCATGCGGCGTATGAAAATGTAGTTAGACCCCCACCTAGTGGATGTTCAATCGCACACACACCCACATTAGGAATGCGTGACACATTTTCAGGTAATGTTTAAGCCTTTCATGTGTCTTGTGCACCTATTTTTTTTTTTTTTTTTCTTAGGAGGGGAAGAAGAAATTTGATAAGGAAACAGAGAAATACTACTCCACGCTTGAAAGGCACCTCAACTTGTCATCCAAGAAGAAGGAAGCATATCTGCAGGAGGTAAAAGCAAAACAAATTTTTCTTATCCGCCCCAACGTGTCTTTGAATAATGCTGTTTTACGGTCAGCATCTCCCAAAAAGAAAAAAAAAAGTAAGGCGTCTGTTTGCACGCCGTTGGTTGATCATTGCTTCTCTGACACTGACCCTCTGTCCACACGCTGCTCTGACCCCTGCCTTTGTCGTGACGCTGACCCCGCTGTGTTTGCTCATTCTCAGGCCGACACGCAGATTGATAAGGAGCGGCAGCTCTTCTACGACGCCTCCCTCGAGTACGTTTTCAAAATTCAGGAAGTGCAAGAGAAAAAGAAATTTGAGTTTGTTGAGCCGGTAAGAGAAGCGTCTGCATGTGTGTATGTGTGTTTGTGAGTGATTGCTGAATGCACATTAAAGCTGCAGTAATTGCCTTTTTCTGTATATGTAGTTAAAGGATTGCCTTAAGTGGCGCGTAGTCTTCTTTCCACGTACTGCGAGTGGAGGTGGCTTTTCGAAATCTCTTCGACACTTAGACACATCTGTCACAGGTACACGTCCTCGCTCGTGCATCCAACACATTCGTCAAAAAAAACACTCCCTAATACAGTCGATCCATTCGCACAGGGCGAAATTAGATAAAGCCGTCGTTGTCAAACAAAACAAGACAGAGTGCGAGCGCAAATTAAAGTCTCTATAAAAGCCCCCCCCCTCTCTCTCCTCGCCCAACAGGTATGTGGAGTCAATTCTAACATCTTTAGTGGAGAAGTTACCAGGAAACATTAAGTTCTCTGGGTGTTAAATGTCTGGGAACGTGAGATGGGAGCAAAGAGACTGTTTTAAAAGCCCCCCTCTCCCGTTTGTTTACATCGGCTGGCAGCTCACCCAGAACCCGGGCCAGAAATGTAAATCTCCAGGCCTCAGGTAGCGGTGGGGAAAGAAGGGAAAGAAAAAAAAAAAAAAATGACAAGGCTCAACCTTGCCTGCGATGAATCTGGGCACAGATAAGACGGCTCATCCTTGAACATTTGATATACACAAAGCCTCGCCCCGGACGTGCAATCGGCGGCCGCGTCTGAGGATTTGACTGCTCCACGTTCGCGGGATCCTCCGTCCTCCTCCGGCAACACCGCCAGTGCTGCTTTTCCTCCACGATTGTTAAGGATGTTTGTGTGTTTTCCACGGGAGATGAGATCAATATCTGCCAACTGTAAAGAACTACAACTCGCTGAATCCCTACAACTCGCAACGTTCGGCGCATCCGCACAGAAACGTTCAACTTAGCCAGACTTGCTCATCAAATTTTTTTTCTCTCTTCACAAAGTACAATCCCGCTTAATGATAAATAATCCTGTTTAAGAAGTTAATTAGTTTTTAACTGGCAATCCAACACGTACGTTATAATTCGAGTTTTACTCCAAAAGAGGATATCTACAGTGAGCGTGACAAAGTGATTGATAGCACATAATTAAAGCAAATTATGTCCTTTTTCGGCGACAGCTTCATAATTAAATCCATGACAGAAAAAAAAATAAAAGCCACCGCCGACTGGATCCTTTGTGTTTTAGAGATCCTGGGTGATAATCGTGCGATTGTGATGGTGATTATTGTGTCTGCTCTTTGAAATGGACCGTTTTCTGTTGCATCTTCCGCCTTTCTGACCGATGAAATCTGTGAATCAGCCATTAAACACTGTTTCTCTCCAGCTCCTGGCCTTCCTTCAGGGCTTGTTTACGTTCTACCACGAAGGATACGAGCTGGCTCACGAGTTCGAGCCGTACAAACAGCAGCTCCAGTTCAACCTACAGAACGTAAGTCCCGACACCTCGGGGGTTTGCAACACAAAGGCAACCAGCCACGTAATCAGATTCTGCAGCTTATCATACCTCGCCATAACAAGCGGAGTTTTCACAAATGGATAGTCGTGCGATTAAATGAGATTTTTTTTTTTTTTTTATTTTCCGCTGCACACGGGATCAATATTTCCAGGGTGTTGTATTGTACAGTTACTGCAATAAAAAAAAAAGAGAGAGAGGTAGAGTTGGGAGGAAAAACTACAGCTACCCTGACTTTTTCCCCCGTCTCTTCTTCCGCCACCGTGACCCCACAGCGTGCAGCCCGAGGGCCCAAATTCCTCCCAGACCCGAAATGTCAACGGCATTGCCCTGACAATTTCCACTCCGTGACCCTCTCCCCGTGTCCTCAGATAGCAAAAAGCTCTAATGGGGGGGCTGGAGAAGGTGAAGCTGTCTCAGGATCTCTCTAGTAGGGGATATGAAACGGCCTCACGCTGACCTCTCCGACTCCAGAGTGAAAAAAATAAAAAGAGAAAGAGAGAGGATTCTTGTGAGCATTAAAGCGCCGAGCCTCCTGTCCCTAATTTCCGATCACCTCAGGTGCGTCCTCCCGATATCAGTGTCATGTATCTGAATTAGCGTTAGTTGTCCTTTTCCCCAGGTGTTCTCGCGTAGCCGGGCCAATAAGAGGCTCCGTCTCCCTCATTTGTTTCAGTCTGCTTTGTCTCCGCGATGAAGGCAAAACAAGGGCCGCTTTGAGATGAAAAGAAAAGAGAATGAAGA
>JAOXYL010000059.1:4718664-4732870 GCA_028564955.1 Terapon puta
GAAACAGACAAACAAACAAAAACCACACTTTTTATTTGCTCATTTATTCAAATCAATTTTTAATAATTACATGTATTATAATGTCTCATTACTATCCCAATAATTATTAAATATCACATGAAAAAAACGAAAGAAAAACAACTAATGGTTACATCATTTTAACTGCATCAAAAGCTACCACAGATGAAAAAAACAACAACGAAAAAAAAAAAACAATAAGTAAGAAAACATCCGTCGTGGTAAGATCCTGCGTGTATGGTAGCAAAACGTCTGAAGGTAAATACCATATCATGCTAAATAGTGGATGCAGACTTAGAAACTTAACTGGGTATACCGAGACGGGCTTGAAAGCAAACACAGCAATGTTTTCTCTTCACAGTGTGAATTTGGTGTTGTATCCTACGCGACAGCACTACAGCATGAGTATGACGAACAGACCACGAAAACGGTGACCGCAAAGAAAATCGCTTCCTTCGCCGATATAGAGGGGATAAAATATGCCGAGTACTAAGGGCAGAACACAAATTCCTTTCACAGTAAATACAAATACAAAACATTACAGTATACTTGGATAACAAATAGTATGAGTTTATAAAATTCCTTTTTAACATTATTTAAAAAAAAATGTTACCCCTTACATCTTACATTACATCAGTAATCTCTATCGTTTCAGCTGCGGGTCACTTTTTTCTTCTTCTTCTTTTTTTTTTTTAAATCTATCTGTGACCCAGATTCATGAGTGACTGCCGAGAATCTCATCCAAATTTATGTCTTTCATCCAATCGTCATTCCCAGAGCCGGACTTGAGCAGGGAGTCTATGAAGTCCGAGTCCGTGTTGATCCCTGGAACTGTGTTGTCTCCCTCGGGGAGGAAGTCAAAGGTCAGCCGGTTGGCGCGGTTATTCTGGTAGCCGCTCGAGCCGGGGCTGGGCTCTGCGAAGTTGCCCGCCGGTACCCGCTGCTCCGGGGAGGCCTGGTTCAGGTTCCCCACCGCCGTCGGAGACCCCATCATGGGCTGGCTCGGTCTGGGCCCCGTGTCTCTTAGCGAGGGGTTGAGAGGCAGCATCCCGAGGTCTGGCGCGACCTGGTTGGGGGGTCCGATGTGCCTCTGTTGGTACGGGTGGTTTGGCATGTCCAGCTGGGCGCCCTGAGACTGTAGCGGGTTGGGGAGCCGCCGGACGCCGAGTCCGGCCGCCACCTGCTTGTTGGCCGAGCCCCAGCCCATGTTCACGTTTTTCATCAGGCCTCCGAGACCCTGCCCCGGCACCCCCGAGCCGTGCAGGTCCGGGGTCGGCCTCGGGTGCTGCACGCCCGCTACATTGTTCATCCCGAAAGAATTTCCGTGAGCGCTCGGCCCCAGGAACCGAGCTTTATTCTGATTTAGTCCGATTCGGTTTGGATTGTTGTGCTGCTGGAACTGGCCTATGCAGGGGCTCGGGTGACAGTCGGGGCCGATACCAAATCTGCGGTCGGACGGCGAGGGACTCATCTTCGAACCGGACCCGCTTGGGAGGTGACAGGACAGCGACTGCAGGTCATTCTCAGGGCCGCTGTTGGCAGACTGCGAGTTTTGACCTTCAGGAACATCGAGAAATACTGATTATAATTAAAAGTCACTTTGCTGTCAGCACTTAAAGACTTTCTGAGCCGTACGGTACCTGTGAACATGCTTCCTTGCTGAACTCCCACCATACTTCGCGACTGCTTGTAATCGGGTGGCGGCCTTGTGAGGTGACGGCTGAACTCATGTGTGTTGTCTTTGTCCTGGAAAAAAAAAAAAAAAGATTAATCAATCCTTCCAAACTGAACTGAAACTGAACTTCTTATTAATCCGTGATTAATTAGATTAGAGGTGTAGTTTACCGGATTGCTGATGCCGTGCTGTTGTTGGTGGAGCTGTCTCTGCATGGCCTGAGTTTTGGCGGGGCCTTTCTGCTGGTTGTTGGGCGCCGGGGGCCGCGGCTGTGACTGGGCCGCCATGACTCCTAAGCTTCCACTGGCGGGAGGCCTCGGACCCGGAGGGACACCCTAAGAAGGAGACAAGAAGTGATTGTTTTTTCTTTTTTTTTACATCAGCGTTGGCGATTTAATTTGCCTCATCTCTGCTTAGTGTCTGGAGATTGGAGCTAAGTGCTGTTAAAGCTGCTGCAGGAAAAAAAAAAAATCCAAAACTGTGCAATAATATAATCTGACCACTAGATGGCAAAACTGTACAAAACATCACAGATGTGTTTCAAAGACGCTATTCAACCTCCAGAATGTGGTCAAGGCTACTCCCTCTGCAGATGAAAAAAGGGAGACTTGGAGGGAGGCTTTTTTTGGAAGGAGGAGGGTGGGGGGGGCGGGGGTGTGAGCCCTCCTCAAGGCCTGCTTCTCCCTTGATAATTGTGTCTAAAGAGAGTGGAAAGAATCCCTGAGACAGCAGGAAATGTGTGCCAGTGGGGAGTGTTAAGCGCCAGCACCATGACTACCTCCATTTAATAAAGCTCTCCTTTACTGATCACTGTGTTGTGTTTGGCAGGGAGGCATATCATCCACTAGAAACCCATTTGGCTCCTGACACCATCACACTGATTAAAACGTTGTAGTCGGCGGCGCTCAAATGAAACGGAGATGTCCAAACTAGCTTTTTTTTTTTTGTTTGAAGCCCCGTCCCGGTCGTGTGCTTTTGCAGATAAGCTTTCACCATCATGGGTGTTTCAGATGTTATACATCATTGTAAAGCACTTTTTTTTTCATAGCTTTTTTAGGCAGCTGTGCCGACCATCTAAGCACTCCAAGTAAAACCTGTCCGTCATGTGGACACAAGGACACTCTCGCTGTGCGGAAGCTTCGACCGAGTGCGAGCGTTTTGTCATGAAAGAGGTTAATGTGCACCAAAGCCAAGTCAACACGCACTGTGTATACAATGTCAGTCATTGTGTTGACTTAAAATGTTTCCCAGGGTGAAACGGATTAGAAATCCAACAGTGCATTTAGCAGAAGCTATTACTTAGGGGTCTTTGCAGAGGATGAATCTCTACAGGGTGGTGACTTTGTGGTCCCCAAGAGGAAAAAAAAAAGAGAGAGAGAGAGACGTGTGTGTGTGTGTGTGTGTGTGTGAATGATAATGTCAGGGGCTGAAATTTGGAGAACTAACGAGACGGGGATCAGAGAACGGGGGAAGTTGAGACTCATCAGGCGTCGCGGGCCATTTTCGCGAGCTAATATTCGCCTCCTCTCTGAGTTCAGCCCACACAGCAAACCGAGCATGGCAATGAGGTTACACAGGAACTGAAACATCAAAACAGCGGCTTCTCCCGTTACTCTAGAAAGCAGCGGCGCCGGCTTTGATTTCTCCGTAACCCGGCTATGGAGACTGTGACCATCGCGGGGCTCGCCCCTCCATCTTTGGGCGCAAGAGAACCCGATGAGGGGTGTTTTAGCATGTACGACTGAGTAATCCTCTCTGTCATCCTGATGTGTCATAAAGCTGTTTTCCATGTTTCCCCCCACCTCCTCTCATTCTTCACAAGCTTGTTGTAAATGAATACCACATGTGGCTCGGGCCTCAGAGAAGGAGCGGAGTGATTTAGTCTCCCATCCTGCGGCAGTGCAGGCAGCTGACAGTGATCCAGGCCCAGCCTCTGCCGGCTCTCACACTGCACTTCCTCCAGTCTGGACCCATGACGCTGTCCCCGGGGAGCGCCTCGGCATCTGGACTTGGCTGCAGCTCGCTTTCCCAGGAAACAAGTACTCCCTTCACAGCACTGCTGAAGTGACCTGGTAAGCTCAGCCCCCCATACCCCCCCCACCCCAAACCACCCCCTCTCCGCCCCTCCTCCTTTCTCCTTCCTCAAACCCACGGCCCCGCTTTTATCCCAAGTGAGGGATGCGGTGCCGCGAGATCAGCAACCAAAAAACTCGGGGCTTGGTTATTTACCTCCACCTCAAGCGACGGACGTCACTTTCTGAACTTTCTGTGGGCGTGTTGTGTTTCGATGTAAATCTGTATCAGCTGAGGCTAATCACCGGGCCGATGAAATTGCTGCCAAATGTCTGTCTTCACTTGATCTAACGGTGTTGTCTTATGCTGATCAGAAGTATAAGTCACCCTTGATAAGACTGCCAAATGTTGTAAATGTAAATCAGAATGTAAGTGGTTAGATAACGTTTTAAAAAAAGAAAAGAAAAACGAGCGTACATCAGTGTATCGCAATAAAAGGGATGAAAGCCAAATACGCAATAAGGTAATACTCCTTTTGTGACTCGAAATGACCTGAATCATTTAAAATTATGTAATTAACGGGCTAAAATGAAATGTATAAATCTAACAAGGAGGCCCTGTTTCCTATGTGATCGTTTATATTTTGCTAAATTAAGAGAATAGCTATAACACACCTCAGAACATTTCCTTAAAATGCTCCTTTCTGCTTCTGTAAGGAACCACAAAAATCCATACAAATTTTTGGAAAATTGGGTGGAGGTCAAACGCTTTCCACTGTGGCAAAAAAATCTATTTTATTTCAGACATAACAAATAAAAAAGACCTGCAAGGACTTTTCATACACCAGATTTGTCTCTTTTTTTGCTGTTTACACTGTCACGGGACCCCAAAAGGTCACATTTTTTCTTCCCTTGGCTTAAACACACCGCACATCTCCACCAAATCGTGTCCTTGAAATGGCGCTGCCCACCGACCGCAGTAACTCAGGTTTCAAAATGCATTAGTGTCCTCCACTATTATGCTTCCAGAGAATGTGCTCGCACTTTCAGCGAGTGAGTTTTTTTTTTTTTTCTTGTGCGGTAGAAAGTGGTGCATCCGAGTTTTGACGTCTTTGACTCAACAACCGATAATTAAACTCTGAGAAGCTTCAACCCGGCACCAAAGCTGGCGTCTCTCGCTGTTATGAAGAAAAAAAAAAGGTCTTCAAGCCTCACCCAGTGGGGAGGAAGCCCACTGCTAGTTGCTAGTGTTACACAGGGGATCAGCGCGCTCTTTCAGGACCTTCATTTCTTCGCCATTACTAATTCAATTCACTGTGGGAAGAGACTCTGCTCCTTTTTTTTCCCCCCTTCTCTGTGAGCTGTCCCTTCCTCATTAGCCGGACTTTTAACCCTGTCCATGCTGACTGCACAAGATAAACACCATTATCAAGCCCTTTTCAAACTGCCGCTTGGTTTTCTCCACAATTCTTACACTGCAACATCCCTCGCTTCATGTTTGCATATTTTATTTGTTCAAATGGACTAGGTATCAAAAAAAAGTTAAAAAAAAAAAAAAAAAAAGCCTGTCCTTGGGAAAACGGCCTCGTCAAACCTTTACCTCCGGTGAACCTGAGCACAGCCGCATGTCCTCAGCAGTTTAAAGACTGGAGGTGACTGAGCTTTTACTTTCTGTAGCTCCTGGCTTTGGGGAAGTTTGCTTTTTTAATAATTGATCAAAATCCATTTAAGGCTTTTCTATTATTTGATATCCAGCTCTTCCAAGTCTCTTCCCCCCATGCTCTTGGTTACTGCTTAAAATGCGTGTTTTAAACATAGAAGGCAGAAATACTGTTCCCCATTATCGCCTCTGCTAATTCTGACATAACGATGACCTCGTACATTCATAGAAAGCGTCGGCGCGTGGAGATAGTCTAAAGGGACTTTAAAGGAGTTTCAGGACAAGTTTTGATTATTGACAGCCGCCTTTTGTTTGGGGTGTAAATGGTAATTTGATAGAGTGGTAAAACTGGTTCTGTTTTACCCGCCCGGTGATGTACGTTTTTGTCACCCTACCTTGTTTACTTCCACGTCTGTCTGACTCCCACCCTCCCTCCTTCTCTCCTTCTCTCCCTCCACCCTTTCCACCTCCTCCCTCCCTCTCTTCCTACCCCCCCACCCCCCCGCCCTCTCCCAGTCACTCAAGCACTTCCCTTGATCTGTGGAGGTTACGAGAGCTCTCTTGTGTGGCTCGCATTATCATTTCACACAAAGACAGCTACAGATACTGTTAGTGCAAAAAATGAAAGAGGGGACGGCCTAAATCTCCCCAATCATAACAAATCAGTGATTCAACCTCCGGCACCAGGCTAAGCAGATTACTGTCATTTTCCACCACTTGTCCCTTGTAGCTAACAACCTCCAATTAGCAAATCCCGCTGTGCATATCTGTGCCCTGACGGGGAGCCACCATGACAAGCAGAGAAATTAGAAGTCCTGCATGTTAATCTACCATGCTCTGGCAATCTGTGTCATCGTCAAAACACTTTCAGGGGAAATGCATATTCAAGGGAGCCACAACAGCAAAAGGCGCAGACAGCAGCCAGAACAATGGCGATAAAGTCCCCAAAAAAACAAACAGCGGCGCATTGTTAGTGTTTCAGAGAGCAGGTTGGCTGCTGCGAGCAAAACGGAGGAAACCGATTGATGAGGGAGACGAAAGGGGGCGAGTCTGAATCCCGCGTATCGTGTTGCTATACCTTCAGAGGGAAAATGCCGGCATATTGGGGAGAATAAAATACGCAAGCCAGACGTTCAACATCTGCTGCAAAATAAGTGCAATCATTCAAGAAATAAAACATGTAGGTTGTTAATAAGATAATGTACTTTCAGCTTCCAAGGCTTTTGCTAATACTGTTTGTTACTGGTCAACATTGCACCTTTGAGTGATGGATACTATAGAGTGTAGTTATTGCCATTAACCACACACATACCCCATAACTTGCACAGCCTTTGTCATATTTTTGCTATCACATATGATAGTACACTATTGTTGCAGGTTGCTTGAAATCTTTCTTCGTCTAACTGAATTCAGTCATTGAGCGTACTCTTTAATTTCATAATAATACAAATGATGGTACATATTTGTTACTTGGAGACCTTAAAACTATGATTTGGGTGATTTTAACAAACTACTCAATCACAGTCTTGTTTAAATTCAAAGTACAAAGTTCTCACCTCAGTCTGACCTTGAGTGAAAGGATTTTGGAAGGAGCCCTTACCTGTCGTTGTTGCGACATTTTGAACGGCAGCCCTGCGGGAACCGACTTGGGTTGCAGGCCAAGAGACGCCGAGGTGGAGATCTGTTGGTTCTGAAAGTGGAGAGCAGCGTGCGGCTGGTTCTGGCCGGTCGATGACGACGGGGGCTGCTGCTGCTGCTGCTGCTGCTGCTGGGCCGGCGTCTTGTTGGCCGAGCTCGTCATGATCGGCATCGGCTGGCTGGCGGAGTTGGGCGCTTTGGGACTGAAGTGCAACGTGGGTTTGGTGCCGAGGACCTTCATGTCCAAATGATGGGAGCCGTTGTGGCCGTTCGACTTGAAGAGGCAGTTGTTAATCCCTTTACTCTGGGGGCCAATCCGCTGCTGGCTTAGAGTGGCTGGGCTGGAGACCTTGTCCTGGGGGAAGGTGCTGGTGGAGGAGTGGGTGCTCATGGCGGGGGCCCAGCTGGTCAGTCCTGCAGGTTGCGTTTGGTGGTGGTGGTGGAGCAGAGAGCTCGGTTGCTGCTGGTTGGCTGCCATCTGCTTCAGCTGCTCTGCGTGGGATATTTCTGGCCAGCAGGGCATGCCTCGGGGGTGTCCCGCCTGAGTGTTACCTTTCTGCGACGGAGTGGTAGAGGAGGTGCTGGTCAACGTGAAAGAAGGTCCCGCCGAGGCCGGCCGGAGCTGGGGCGAGCCGCCGTGGACCTGGCTATAATCTGGGGAGTGCTCCATCTTTATGGGCTTATCCATCGGGGTGCACAGGCTGGCGGCCGCCCCCGCTGAGCTCGGCCGACCCAGGTCCAAACCGAACGTATCGTCCTGCTTCAGCATCTTCTCGAACTCCAGGTCGTTCAGCGTTGGCACCGTCTTTGTCAGCTCGTCGAAAAGATCCTGGAGGTCCGGGTCAATCTGACCACCGCCTTCATCTTTGAAGTCAAACATCATTTCTGCGCTCGACTGGCCGCAAGACTGGATCTCCATGGGCTCTTTTTTCATTTCTTTCAGGGTCATGTTGAAAATGTCCGACCCCACCCCATGGGGCATCATGTAATTCTTCCTCTGCATGCCCATGTTTGAGGAGCCTTGCAGAGAATGAGGCTGGGGCAAATTATGGTTACAGGGTCCGTGTCCCAGACCACCGGTATCCACGCGGACCCGCTTAAAGTCCGATCCGGAGAAACCGCAGGAGAGCCCGTTCTGCTTCGCCGTGTGACCCGGTGCATGTCCCTCGATCTTCCTTCGCAGAGATCCTTGAAGCTGCAAAACAGAACAGAAGAGGACTTTAAAAACACTTGGGAAACAGACAGAGACGACTTCTTACCTCTGCTTCACCTTCGATGAATAAATTCTTTACAGAGCGAGCGCTTCTGAATTGTAATAGAGGACTAACCCTAAAGATCTCTGTAACAGGACTTTTATTATTCCACAAAAAAACTGTCTTGTGAGCCAATTTAAATCATGGCGATAGTTCTGAGTATCACCATGTAAATTAATCCAATTTCACAATTTGCTCCGAGGCCTGTGGATGCTGTACACTCGCCCAACTTGTGAAATTTAAAGAAGATTACTTTTATTAATAGACAAGTGTTTTCATTCAGAGGAATAACTTTTGATTTTACCACAGTGAAGATGTGTCAAAAGCTTCATTTTCAAATACATCACCGGTTAACACCACCCTGCAAGATCAGGCAGATGCATTCGAATACGTCAAAGCTTCTATATGTACATTTATTCTAACACTGGCGATGCAGAAAAAGTGCTGCTGCAGCATTTTGGAAAAAAAATAATGTTTTTATATAATGTAGTTTGAGTGCAGTGGATGGGCTGAGAAGATAGTGAGGAATCTGATACAGTTGACAGACCACAGAGAGAAGAATGGGGTCTTTGTTTCCCTCATTTGCATACATTATATTTTCTTCCATTGTGCTTCGTTAGATAGCAGAGTTTCTCCTTTGTGGCTGAGATTCTGCTTAACATGCTGGTGCAGATGTCTGACTTCCCTTTGTCCTATTCCCCATGTCTTCATTTAAGGTAATAAGCACATAGCCATGACTCACAACTCTAACCGCTCAGTAAACTCAGCAACACCCATTAAAAACGCTAACGCAGTGTGCTCGTTATCATGGCGAAAGAATAGGTTTGGAATACCAGGGACAGATACTGTCATGTCAACAAAAATCTTTTTTTTTTTTTTTTTTTATATATGTCAAGCCGATGAGTGAATTCAGCGGCAATCCACCGAGACAGAAATTGCCTATCCGGCGGCAATCTGACGCACTCTGCTGTACACACATAAAAATGACTGATTATCTGACCATCTTTTAATGTGGTGCCTGCATGGAAACAAAATGGCTCTGACTGTACACCAACCTGAGCACAGGAGAGGAGTATCAGTGTGCTGCATATTTCACTGTGGGAACAAATTTGAGTCATTTCCACCTGCTGGCACACATTACATTAAGATGATTCATAGCCTGAGGGTTTGGAGTGAATCCTGCAGTTCACTACGTTTCTGCTCCGTTCGTGTCTGTATTACTTTTGCTAATGCTCTTAACAATTGCTCAGAGATACGTCCTCACATTTTAATCAAGGCGCAAATATCTCGGTGACTCACCGAGCCTCCTTTATTAAAGCTAATAAGTGCGTGTGCGTTTCAATATACTGAATGGATGTGGATGGATGGTGATTATTATGTTGACGGTGCTGGTGTTATCCTGAAAGGTGGGATGGTACGTGTGTGTGTGTGTGTGTGTGTGTGTGTGTGTGGAGGGAAATCATCCGAAGATCACACCAGTGGCTTTGCATTTAGCTTAGTAAGAAGAAACTGCTCTACTCTAACATTAGTGCAGAGCAATTTTCAAAAGCATAATTGCAAATAGACACATATGAAGCCCCGGGAACTGTCTGCTTTATTTGAAGTTATCTCTGTTTTTCCAACTGTATTATAACATGTCAATAATCTCATTTCAGACTCAATAAAGGTGACAAGTACTTCAATATTCGAGATTTCATGATAAAAGGTTGCATGCACTCATAGTAAAAGTAATAAGATGAAATAAAGATAGATATTTAGTTATGTAGTTACTAGCCATTAATGGAGAAAAATGTAATAAAAAGGAGCTGTAAGGTCCTGTAAGTAAGTAAAGCTCAGTAGGAATGAGACTTGAGGGAAATCCTGTCAGATGATGTAATGGCTGTCTGACTGGAAGATGCCGAGTTAATACAAAGAATCACAGAGACACATACAGCTTTAACCGGGAAATGTTCCATAAGTTCATCCACAGTAAGTCTCATTCACCAGCTCCCTTTTGTCATCTTCACTGACATCCAGACTATTAAACATTGTGCCTCTCCACATACTGCTGGACATCTGTTTTTTTTCTCCAGATGCAGAAGAAAACAGGCCCTCCAGTGTGTGCAGTTCATGCACGCCGTCTCTCGTTCCACGGGGCTTTCTGGAGAAGACAGACAGGAGTACTCCTCATGGTTCAAGGCACTGTCTGAGAAAACACATCATGAATAATGGAAGGGACAGTGGATGTGTTGCAAAAAGCCATTGTGAGACAGGGTTGCCTCACTACCGCCTCTGTGCCATTTAAAAATGGACTGTAGTCAAGAGCGGTTCAAAATTCAAAGCAGAGGCTGCTCGAGACTTTGTGCAGTCAAGGTTAGGTCACTGTCATGTGGGAATCTTCATTTTTTTGGGGTAAAAAATAATATCTTAGCTCAAAAACGACTTTTTCTTTGACATTTCCCGCAAATAAAGGACCATTCTGTTCACTTAGCACTCTGAAGCAGCGGCCTCCTAGCTGGCCTGAAATCCTCATGACAGATCTACTCAAGTGATCTGAAAATAGATTTTTTGATTAACATTTAATGAGCTTAGAAGCTCTGAATCACTTTGAAAGTGACTCCTGCAGCATAAGAGGCTCAGACCTATGTATTATATACTCATCGTACAGATGAGCTTAGAGAGAGAAAGCACAACTGCGTACGTTCGGTTTTGTTGTTTTGTTGTTGCAAGATTTAATTCACCCGCTATCATCTGGGTTAGTAATGAAATACAAAAATAAGTCGATCAAAATAAAAATGACAGAAATCTCTCATCTGAACTTCCCACAGCTACAATGCAAAGACAGAAAAGACCAAAACCATTTAGCTTTTAACAAGGCATCATGTTTTGCAGCATCACTCTCAACAGCTTGTGGACAAAATGTAAATAATCTGAATAAGCGAATCCAAAATGGATCTCGTCTCTGAACATAACCTTTTCGGGGCTGCTTGTTGATGCCCTTTGACTGTGGCGGTGAGGAGCGCGACCTTGGCCGCGTCGACAGAGGCTATCTATTCCTGGGAGCTGGAAGGCTGGTAGCTCGTGTGTCAAGCTGAGCAGCGTGGTGATGCTGAGCACTGTGGATGGGGCTCCGGGTGAGCCATCACAGGGACGCAACACCAGGCCTCCTGGTACCATCTGTCAGTCCGGTGGCACAGCGCTCAGAGCCATGCGTGCTTGAAGGGTATGGATTTGAGGGTGCTCGAAGGTTTCGCGTCTCTGTGTGTGTGTGTTTGTGCATGAGAGTGTGGCTCAACAAAAGATCGAGCTCACCAGCCTTTAATCTATTCACCAGAGCCCTGAAACATGTTGCAATCCGCTCCTGTGAGAGTTAGAAACCTTCCTCTCGGCATTTGACATGGAAAAAACAGTCCCAAAATAAAGGAATAAATACGACTATTGTGTTCCTAGGGAGACATAATATTTATGCGGTTCTGCAGGTTGCATACTGTTGCGAGAGGGGGATTTCGGCTCGTTTATTGCCAGATAAGAAACAAGAGCCCTAAGACCTGTGCCAATGATCAGCTGTCATGCAAAATTCAGCTATCTGCTTGCAGAACGCTGAGAAAGTGTGGAGGGCTCAGTTTAATTATATGGTTTCTACTGGTTGTCTAAAGCTGTAAGCCATGAGACTATAACCAGAGAAATTGGATAAAACATCCTGGATAACTAAATTTTTTATTATTTAAGGAAGCTAAGTCTGAGAGTGCAGGCGTTCACAAGATGATTTGTAGTTTCAGTGAAATCAGGTCAATGAGGCTGTCAGATTTTGTCAGTTTTTCTCGATTTTAATTGGGTTTTTTCTGCTGCCAAGTCATGGCTTGTTTTTGTTCAGCACATATCAGGTAACAGCAAATTGTGGGCAATCCATTGGATATTACGTAACAGGAAAAATCTTGCAGAATAACCATGATTAGATGCTGCCAATGAGAGAAAATAGCGACATAACACTAACAACTTTGTTTTTTTTTTGTTTTTTTTTGATTGAATCTAAATAGCTGCTTTTTGGCTTAAAGAGTCTCATAGATATAATTTGAAGGCAAGATTTGCATAGTCCTATGAATAAAGGAAATATATAACTTTGAGTGGAGTACTGAGGCAGAAACAAGCAATTATAACTCAACTTATGTCTAAAAAAATATGCCACACCAGCATATACGGAGTGTTTTATGACAATCCCGCAGGAAATACTGAACTAGATATCTATTGAGGCGAGGTTTAGGAGACAAATTAGATAGCTGCCTCTTGGAAATCTTGGCAGCTACTTTTAGCAATAAATTAAAACAGTTTTTTTTTTTTTGTACGTTGTGGCGGATAAATTAGCGGCTGACAAAATGATAACATCTGTGATACGCGCGATATTCTAAAACGGGGTTTTATTTCTAATTTTTGTCTTAAAATGGAGCGCTTGGCGTAAAACTCATATATCGTATCGTATTCCCCGAACAACAGGAGCATATTTAATCTGTTTCCATAGGGCATGTGCCATAAGGTTGCACAGGGATGTGAGCATAGGTTCATGGTGTGCTTCCCTAATCAGGCCGGCGCGTGTTGGGACGAAGCAGCACACTGCAGAGGTGGGCTACTTTTGGCTCATCAGCACTTTGCATCCCCACACTTCCTGACACAGTTGTATTAGATTGAGGCTGCCCTCCAGAGAGCAGGCAGGAGAGAAGGATGAGCAGCAGCAGCAGGAAAAAAAAAGGAGAGAGAGAGAGAGAGAGACAGAGAGAGAGAGAGGCAGCTTTGTGGCAGCCTCTGGGAAATGGGAAGAGATGATAAGAGCTCCTTTGAAGAGAAATCATCCATTATGTTTACTGAAGGCATATATTTTTTTTAAAAAAACTGTTAATGTAGCTCAGCCCCGACATTCCACGGAGAAACTTGCTATTTTAATAAAAGGCAGCTTGCGCACATACAAAAAAAAAAGAAAAAAAAATCCTGTTAAGAGACACTTCCCATTCAAATCTCAGCTCTCCATTATCCAAATGCGCAGATTAAAACCCGGCATTCCAATCAGTCCGTGCTTTGGCGTGCCTTTGTTCAGAATCAAGCAGATGAGTTTAATGTGATATCCCCCGGGCAAAACGGAGGCAGCTCCGAAAATATGCACAGACCCCGGAATGAAATATGTGGGGCCCCTTAAAAAAAAAAAAAAAAAAAAGTCGCCGGCGATGCTCGAATCCCTGAAGTCGCCGGTCACTGCACATCTGTCACAGTGAAGAGGTGAGCTGGGGGTGAGGAAATATATATATATATATATATACAAAATCTATTACATCCTTTTTCATCACCACAAACAAACTATTCCTTGACCCGGGAAGGTGACCTATCGCACTCGGTATTTATCGAGTATGTTCTCTCTTCAGGTACTGACAGGGAGTTCAAGAGCGGTGCTTCCTGGCCCCTCAGATTCCCAGGATGGCAGGATAGCAGCGAAGTGATCCTGGGAACAAATATGGGGCGGCGTGGAGCGTGGGGGGGGGACGGCTCTGTCAAGGCATCACGGCAGCACCAGCTAGGCCACGCCACTGCAGACGTACCACAGGTCACCAACATCGCAGTGACAAGCCGTCACATCACATCACCCATGGCCATGTGGCTCACAGAGCTCCTGACACCGCTGTCGCCTCTCATCTACATGTCATTCTTAACCACGGAGACATTTACTGAGGAGGACCGAGGGGCTCAGGAGCAATCCCGCGCGGCGTGCATCACTGTGGCTTCCCGAGTGAAAATATAAAAAAACGAGGGATATCTTCAATAAATCGTTTAAAAAGGGAAACACGAGAACATGTTGAGGTTTTCTAGCAATAATACTATAAAAAATAAATAAATAAATAAATTTCCAGGTTTAAATGCCACATCCTGCAGAGCATAATCTTTCCTGTTGGAGACAACTGCCACCTTTATTCCCCCTGCAAGAGAGAGA
>JAOXYL010000059.1:4768484-4790203 GCA_028564955.1 Terapon puta
ATAAAAGGAGAGGCTCGCTGCAGCAGAGATGGCTCGGGCCTTTCGACACCGAGGGGAGTTGTTAGCGGCGAGGGTGCGTGACGTCCGACAGGAAGGAGGGAAAGCGGTCTCCTCGCTCTGCCGATTAGTGTGACGTCGAACAAAGTGACATTCGTGACTCTTCCCTCCCTCTCCCGCCCCTCCTCGAAAAGCGCTCGGAAGAGTATTAAAGCCGAGCAGACACACGGGAGCGTTTCCCTGATCGCATTACTCCCCCTGCGCCTGCATCACGCCGGCACCGCCCCCCCCTCCCCTCGACCACACCGCGACGTCAATTTGCCTCAAAACGCCGCGCTGATCAATCACCTGGAAAGGCCGAGGCGTGACAGGGCCCGATGGATTACAGAGTTTGGCTCAAGTCGCTCGTTTTCAACACTCTGACCTCATTTCTGCGAGGCGATGGGCGGACAAATACTGCAGCCGAGCAACAGCCGGGGTGGACACTGATTAAAAGTTGAGACAGTGTGCGGCCGAGTTGGGGTGTCGGTTTTCATTTTCTCACCGGAAAAAAATGCGAAACTTACCTGGGAAGGGCTTTGACGGCCAGCCAGGCCGAAAACAAAAGGATAATTTGCTCTGACAATACAGTGCTGCGGAGCCACGACGAGTGTATGCTCTCAACAACAACACACACTGTAGTAATGAAGCCAAGTTGTTCTATACGATCACTTGAACGAACCCATGTGCATTTTTAAGAGGGAATGCATTTGATTCTGGTCTTACAGCCTTGCAGCAGTTACACTAAGGCTGTTGTTTTCAGCAGTATTTTCTAAGTATCTTCAAGGCTGACCCCTTAAAGAAGCAGCAACAATCTCTTAAAAAACACTCGAGGCCGTGCAGCCAGATCTGTACACAGCTGCCCACGTAAACTTCTTTCCAACTAGACACTTACTATCTGTGCACTCCTGTACACGACTCTGCAATTACACTTTTATCTGCACCGCCACCGCCAGCCTACCAATTACAGAGAACGTATTACAGTGTGACAGAAGAGGGAGGCCTATCTGCACGACAGAAAGCAAATTATACCCCAAATTGCTGATTACAAGATGAGGACAGATCTAAACATCTACCTACATCAGCTGAAGTCCGTGTAAACAGTTGGCCGAAGCGAATACCCCGATCCAAAATAGTACATTTGCATTTCCCATGTGACTGTAGGCTGGGTGGCAGCCACCAATTAAGAGTGATTGTCTTTGCCACAGGCCGGTACTAAACATGTCATTTGAATAATTGACCTGAGTCCACCTTTAAAGTTGAAAATGCAAACAATGAAAAAGTCACATAAACTTGAGAAACCATTTTCAGGAAGAGTTTATCATTTCGATTCTGTAATGTGCTTTTACTCACAACAGCAACGACTTGAAATTCTGAAAAATGAGCCTGATTTCATAACATTGTCATCTGGTGAAAGTCCTGCCTTGTCGAGGGCAGTTTATGTGTCGCCAGCGCCGGTCACATTTTAACTAACGTTTCTTCAGCGCTGAGGAGAAAAACAAACAACTTTCCCGTCCGTCAAATAGGTTTCTCTTTAATCATTGTCTGCGAGGCTCCATCTCACACGGAGCGGAAATCGCCGCCTTTCTTAAGTGAGGCCCGAGCGGCGGCAGAGCTTTGAGCAGATCGCAATATTTTCCCAAGAGCGACAGTTTTTATTATTTTGGAAACTGGCAACCTCGATAGAGATGGCAAGGTCACGATCGCTGTGAGGATGATTCATTTCCCAGAAACTCAATTTATTATTTTTTTTAAAGTCCCACTGAGATGCGCATCTGCAGTCAACAAATCATCAATCTGGCTCCACACGAGGGGTTTGATTTGAAGCCCCTGTGACATATTTTGTCGGAATAAATCTCTTTTCAATGCCTATTTGACAAAAAACTGCTGAGGCTGCGGTTGGAAATAGCTGATTTAGTAGTTACCCCCCCTCCCCGCCATTTCTCACCATCTTAAGGGCAACATTTAAACTGAAAAACAATACCGACATCTCACTTCTTTTTTTTTTTTTTTTTTCCCAGGGAACAGCCAGGGAAACTAGACAAAAACGAAGAGGAGGAAAAACAAAACAGAAAAAAAAAAAGGACTGCTGACGAGTAAAAACCTCATCCCTCAGTTGAGATTATCCCCGTCTCGGAGTTCAAACAGCTGGGAGAGAGCAGAACAAAGCCCGTGATTGACGAGATGATGTTCCATTCATTAGATTGCGCTCGGGGGTGGGTCTCCCTGGGTGCAGACACACGCCACACACCCAGTCATCAGGATATGATAACAACAGCACTAAGACCCATCAACAGACTGCGGGTACAAGAAAAACACGCTGTTCGGTGCGTACACGTTCGTGTAAATCAATCAGAGGTGTTACTGCGACTGGTTGCTAATCCCCACTGCACTGCTGTTCAATTTCCCTTAAAAAGTCTTGTTTTTGGTGGGAACAAATGCACCAATTAATCTACTAATCTGTTCAGTTGTTGAGTTAAATGCACCGCTAACCCTAAACATGATTCACGCTCCACCTTAAATATCTACATTCTGCAGGATTGCTTTATTTTTACAAACCTCTGCATCCTAAAGTCTCTGCTTCCCAGCAGCGCTTCAGACCCAGGCAGGGGTGTACAGTGGGATGCACGGCGGTGGCAGCAGCAGCGAGCCGTCCGCAGACAGCTCTGTGGCAGCAGAAACCCGACCTTCCAGTGCCACGGAGTCTCATTATTTCAACAAAAATCAATGCAGACGAAGGGCACTTTGGGAGGGGAAAAGGCACGTGGAGAGAGCGAGAAACCAAAGGAAGGGGGGGGTGTGTGTATGTTTGTGTGTTTTTGTACCTGCATAGAAGTGCGTGTGCAATTTAGTTAGTTCATTTATTTTTTTTTACATTTTGTTTTACTCCTCAAATCAAACGGGCGGAAAGACATTTTTTTGGAATTGCTTCTATCCTAAAAGAGCTCTATCATCCAAATTTCAACAAAACATCTCCTTGTATGTATTAAGCAAGCAGGAAGTTTTAGCTGCATATCCTCCATTAAATTTGGGATTTAATTTCATCAAAGCTTTGAAAAACTGGATTTCAGAAACTCAACATTAAATTTCCATTCCAGAGATAATGACTTTTGGATAATCCACAGACTTCACTGACGGGAACTACTTTCTACTGAAGAAATACAGTGGACAAACTGCTGACGATGTGTTTCATGCGTTATCTAGAGAAAAAGGGAGCACTCCTGCTTCGTTTGAGAGTTTTCCACCCAGGTTTTTATGCTGTTTTGAGGAGAACAAACAAATTTACATTCACCTCCATTGCATGAGCGACACAAATATCTTAAAATCCCAGGTTATGCTAATAGGTCCAGTTTTATAACCACCATCGGGATTCACTTTTTTGTTGTAAATGGAGCAAATTTACCCTTCATATTTCTTTGAAAACCTCAAAGAAACGACTGATCGTATTCTAAAGCAACATTTCAAAGCATTTTGGGATCTAAAATGATGAACAACACCAAAAATGGCTCAATATAATGAGGAATCTCTGCACTGACCTAAAAAAAAAAAAAACAGTTTGTCAAATCGTCGCCTTGTACATGTGCGTGTGCGACACCGTGCGAGAAATTGTGCAAGAGAGAAACAGAAAGCAAACCCAGCGAGACAAAAGACGGAGAGGGCTGTTTTTAAAGAGTTGTGTAACAATGAGCCGCTGTCATGCGCTGCCCTTGGCCAACCTTCCCCGCGGTCCCAGGAGGCGGCTCGCCACTGGCAGCAGAGGCCGGTTCTGACTGACGAAAGGTAAGTGCAGATCGAGGCGCCGATATGGCCGATGCTCGACGAAATCCTGCGAGAAACCCACGTGCACACTCCCGACGCTTCCCGGTGACACCGCGGGTCGCTTTCGCAATCATTTTAGACTCCTCATTGCTGGATCGGGACAACAAACACTAACAATGTGTGCGGTGTAAAATAAACTGGAACGTCCTTCAATCGGGCATCTGGTTAAGAGATTCAGTCTGACAGTGTGTGAAGACAAACATGTTATGGGCATGGCTTGGTATTTGTGGTTGCGTCATTTTCATAAGAGAAACTAACTTCCCAGGGTTGTTGTTTTTTTGTTTTTTTTTTTCTCTTTTTTTCTTTCCAACTTTGGGTTTGTTTTCTTTCGCGGTGGGAATTCCCAGTCTGTTAGCTGACACACCGGCTCAGATCTGCAGCTGTCTGCCAGGAGGAAAACCCACAAAATATCTATAAAAAAAATAAAAAAAATCTGTTAACTCCGATGACTATCTGAGTCTCTAATCACAGCTTTAATCACAGATCCCACAAGTACAAGATTCGCCATCGACCGACGAAAAAGGTCAGCGCGTTAAACAACAGCTAACGTGTCGCAGGCGTGAAAAACGTGCACGTCCGCAGGCTGGAAGATCGAGATCAGAGATGCTGCGGGAGGAATACTGATGCAGGTGGGAAATTCACCCCACTCACACGCTCCATTCCTTTTTCTATCACCCGCACGAAATGACATCAACTTCAGCATCGATACACTGAGATATAGTTTAACACTACAGTTGAATCCGGGCACTTTCCTTTCCAAATGTGCTGAGAACTTCCTTGTGGCAAAGAGCCTGCTGTCAAAAAAGTGGAATGTGCCGCCACGTGACCGCGGAAACCGGGAAGCTGGATGTTTTTCTCACAGATGCTTTGATAAAGTCTTTTTTAGGGCTGGCTGAGTAGAGCCCAAAGGGTCAGGTGCTTACTTCATCGGCTGTATAGTATCACAACATCGACAATATAGATACTAGAGCTAATCCTTACCCATATGGAGAGTCTAGATAGATGGAAAATATGCAAAAATAAAACTGGGTTTGGGTTATACACATAAAACAAGAGCTTTTTTTTGCATAATAATACAACTGTTTGTTTCAGTCGAGCAGGCGTGAATCATTTCCCAGCTGTGCTAAATAGCTATAACAACACCAGCCAGGCCCTGCATTAGGTCGGTCGGCGTTGATGAAAACAGTTCAGAGGAGGTGAGTATTTATTTCCACCGCCACACTGACAACAACCTGATACCACACCAGGGAGCGGGCAGGAGTTACTCAGAGGAAGAGAGGGTAGGATCTGCATGAAAGTCAACGTCTCGTTCTCTCGGATAAGGACGCCAAAGCTGAAAAGCCTCTGGTGCAAAATCGGTCTTACGTGGACTGATCTTAAGACGCGTCCGCTTCGTATGGAGTGTGAAATTCAAAACACCGGCAGATTTTCTGAGCATGTGGGGGGAACAAACGCAATCAGCTGATATCTGTAATTTTTCCGAGCAGTCGGCTCTCAGATCTGCTTTTTTTCCGCGTACTGAAGACGGCGGCGGTGACGTAACAGGGAAGCGGTCGTAAATCGAGAGGCCGTGCCCTCGAGGAACAGCATCTACAATACCGCTTTCAAAATTCAAAATTTAAACATAAGGCTTTTACTACTACAATGACTTCACTTCGCTATGACTTAGATGCTATAAGAACAGGTGGGGGGAGTATGTATTAAGAGGTAAGAGGAGAGTAACATCTCCACGCCTGCCTGGAGTACTGAAACACTTGATAAAAGCATTTGTAATGCTCATCAAAATCAGGATTTCTATAAAAAATTCCAGCCCTCTGGCACAAATAATGCCGAGAATCTGGATTCTGCCTAGAAGAGGCTGCGAGTGTTTTTTTTCCTTTTTTTTCTCAGAACAATACAGCACAAAGAAGGGCGCTGACAAATTCTCACTTATTATCACTCATAATTTACCACTTACTGAAATAGAGTCTCATTTGGAGGAACACGGGGCTGCTTCTGTGAAACAGGAACGAAAAATATGCACACGAGCGAAAACAGCGTTACGTGCCCCAGAAAGTGACGTTAGCGCAAATGAGGCCGCGATGACCGATGCAGCTGTCATGACATAAACCTTCACACCCCCTCCCCACAACCCATCCTCGCAGCCACACCCTACTAACTCAGATTCATAGCAGGACCTTGATAATTATTGAACTTGGGTCGAGGGAGAAGGGGTTGGGGGGGGTGATAACCTCATGTTGCGCCTACTATCAGACTCTCCACAGCTGTTTTTTGTTTTTAATCCCACACCTGGACATGTTGCGAGTTACAGATGATCGCCCATGTGCACAAAAGATTAACGTCCGCCGGCTGCCAGATGGCGGGAAAACAACGGCGCGGGTGCGATCTGGAAGTGCGCGCTTCACAAACACTCGCGAAAGACGTACAGTATAAAGGCGGTCAGTCTCTCGTCCACAGCAGAGGGATGCATTGATGCTGTGACCACTCAACCCTCAACTGATACGAACTATAAGAGCTAACAATAACTGCTCACCGCATTTCATGCACAGTGTTATTGCGAATTTATTATATCCAGTAATTAAAAAAATAAAAATAAAGACACTTCTCTGCAGATAGGAAGTTCACCCTTTCAGCTTAAAGGCTTCGCTCGAGTTTGTGTTACTACCTTTAATTTGGAAATTTAGGTAATTAATGCAAATTCTGTGGCTCAGAGGTGAAAGGCCTGTTCAACACGCCGTTTTACATGAGAGCATTACTGCGTAAAATCTTTGTCATTAGCATGTCTTGTCTGATAGGCGCTTTTATCCAACGTGCTTTATGGCGCCACTAATGGATTCGTGTTGTTTTTACCAGCGGCGGCCCCGGAGCAGGACGAGCCCTTCTCCCGCACGACAGATCTAAAACTGAGTCCGTGGTAAAAAGCGCAAAAACTGACCCGGCGTATCTGCTGCTGACTTTTAACATGGCCTGTGTCCAGAGCGAGAATTTCCATCATCCTGAATACGAGAGGCCTTTCTTTAACAAAACAAATGAAGAGAAAAAAAAAAATCCATAACACTCTCAGACGCCGTGTCCATTTATTTGGCAGGGATGTTCTCGTTCCACTCTCTCAAATAACAAAGATGGAAAAAACACAATCGCCGATGATATCATGTGGCCCGACCTCTGCCGCTTGAATTTATGTGAAAACTCAGATGCGAGTTGTTCCAAACAGCATGAGAAAGCACATCAGGAGAGTCATAAAAGGCCGAGTGTTACTGTACTTTGTTTCACTCTGCTTATACGCCTCAAACATCAAAAACACATTCTCATTCAATTCAGTAAAAAGATAAGTGTATGTGTATCATACTAAACATATTACACATATTGTGAGTGTGTTGTTTGTCTATAGCATGTCAGGAAAGTGTGAAAAATAAAAGGTGCTGCCTTCAAATCACTTGTTTTTGTCGGGCAAACTGTCCAGAACTTACAGGAAAAGTAAAGACAGCGACAGAAAACGGAGAAAGGAAGCTAATCATGCCGAACTAACCTACATGAATTGAAGTTTTTCTTAAGTTTTTCTTAGTTAATGAATTTGATCTATTATAATATTTGGTGATTGTGAAGAACTATTTTCTGTCACTGGATGTCTTTATAAGTTTGGCTCATAACCTTAACACTACATATTATAATACTGGAGGAGTGAGTAATATTTTGGGGGGAAATTTAAACTTAAATAATAAATAATTTAAACTTAAATAATAAATAATTCATTTAAAAAATCTCTCTTTATATATATATATTGTTATTTAAATAAGGTCACTTATGCCATCTGAGATGTTTGCAGTTCATTTGAACTTTGCTCTGCGTCACAAATAACAAAACTTCTAACCTGGGGTGAAGCTAAAAAGGGGAAAAGGTGGATGGACGGAGGGATAGAGGGATGGAGGGACGGAGGGATAGAGCGGCGAGGACGGGTCAGGCCTCCCTACCGTGATTGTCGTCCGACTGGTTGAACCCGCACAGCTGGCAGATGGAGCGCACCCACTTGTTCATGTCCTCCTCGGTCTCAGCCACGAGGTAAAAAGTGCGGTCGGAGGTCTTGATGTCGAACACGAAGCTGTCCTGGAACTCCTTCCTCTTGAAGGTGAGGCCGGCGTCCACCTGCTCGCAGAAGTGCAGGTCGATGACTCGGATGGGCTTCTTGGAGTGGTCGTTCTTGTAGTACTCGAGCACGTCAGGGTCGCCGCTCATGCGCCCGCTGCGGAGTATGAACCAGCGCTTCTTCCATGCCTGGGGAAGGAGAACGAAGATGTGAGAAATATTACTAAATATTATATATATTCCATTCAAATTATTATTATTTTTTTTTGTAAGAAGGCATCTGCAACTGTTTCATTCATGTCTGACTCATGTGCGATGCAGGAGCACGTCGCCGTGGCAACGCACCCAACAGCTGGACTTCGGTTGTGATGTTATCCGTCGATCAAACAGACTCCAGAAAGAAACTACAGTCTGCTTTACTGGGGCAGGTCGCTGCGCTTTAGCACGCATGCGGTCGTGCGGTGGTTTGTGTGTCTGGGGAGGAGTGGGGAGGGGGGGCGCGCGGCAGCAGGTGCCTGCTCCCTCCCAACGTATTTCCTGTGCCGATGTGTCCCTCTGCGAGCTGAGCGAAGAGCGGGCGGCTCCATCACGAGGCCGCGGGGCTCCTCCCAGCTCGAGCCCAATCGAAATCCGTCGACATCTGCACGCGAACCCGTCGCTGGAGTTTCCTCCGCGGGGGGGGGTGTCACAATAAACATCCTTCGTCGTCGGCCACATGAAAAGGCAGGCAGTTATGATGCAAGAGCGAGAAAAGGCCCGAAAATGTGTCGACCTCGCGCCAATGCTGCGGCGTTTGCGAGCGGAGAGGAAGAACGGCGGCCTTGATTACAACGGCTCCACATGTGGCTGTCTTAAAGGGCCTCTGTGTTCTCTGAGCGCAGAGACAAAAGAGGAAGATAGACCAGGAAGGGAAAGGGGGGGAGAGAGAAGAAGGGGAGTCGAGTGGGGGGGTGGGGGGGGCTTTTTGGACGTCTGCCAGTGATGCACTTCCGCCAGGCAATGTCTCTCACATGCAGGCTGCTGACACACAGGATCCTGCAGGCCCCCCTCGCTCGCTCGCTCTCCCTCTCTCTCTCTCTCTCTCCATCAACACAGACACTGCCGCAAAGCTAACTGCCCCCCACCCCCCACCCCTCGCCCCAATCCCCTCCACGAGACCAGACTGACACAACACAGATGCACAAACGTCCACACAAGGGGCAGAAAAATGCGCTTTTTTGTCGGCGTCTCCGCGATTCTCTGCGCTCAAACTTTCTCCTGTTACTCTTAAAGGTCACGTTAAATCAGCTGCTCTGTGATCCAGATGAAAAAAAAAGGGGGGGGGCTGCAGAGGGCCGCAGCTCCTGCGTCCGCACGAAGCTGCGGCGTTTCTGCACCCGTCGAATCGATCGAAGGGCGCGTGGATCCGTGAGGCGACGCTCTCCTTTGTGTCACTTTAACATCGAGTCAATGCTGACGGTAACTACAGGGAACCCGTCGTATCTCTTTTCAGTGGTTTGTCTCCACTTTTTAGCGATGGTGAGAGATAAATCTTGAAAAAAAAAGGTTTTCTTTTGACATTTTGAGGCTACTTTAATGAATCCTCACTGAACATATAAGGCGACCGATCAGTTTCTTGTCACCCTGAGGCGCCCGGTGTCGCGATCCAATTACTTACAGCTGCATTCATTAAATACGTAGATAACCTTGGTGAAATAGTTCTTGGCTGATATTAAGTTTTGTGAAACTGTAAAATGTCCTCTTTTGGGGTGAGGCAGCCTCGACTATGAACAGGCTGGAAACGATTAGTTGAAACCGATCAACAACCTGATATCAGGACGGGGTAAAAATAAATGTCTCTGCCTCTAATGATTCAAATGTCACGCTGAAGAATTCAGTTCTTTTAATTCGGCCCAACCAACGGAGCACAAAAACGGATATTCACCACCACATCAACACTTTTTTTCCACCACAGATGATTCTAATGTATCATAATTTGCAGTATGTTGCTGCTTTAAGCACCTCACTGACCACACTCTGTTGAAGAAGGAGTGGTAAAAAAGTCTCAAAGTTATTTTGAGACGTTGTAATTCTGTTTATGTTTCCCTCTGAGGAATCAACACAGGTAAGAAGAGGCACGACGTGTTTTCTTTTTTTTTTTTTTTTTTTTTCTCCAGGAAGTGCAGATTGTGATCTTATCGTCGGCGTGTAGCTCTTGAGGTACTGGGGCATAAGACTTTCTCATTTCATTTTCTGTCAGACTGATACGCTGATAAAAACTGGAGGCACCGGGTCCTTAATGGCGTTGATAGCGGGGCCGTGATGCAGCGCGCGTCTTACAACCAGCCGCAGCCTGTGATCAAAATAACAGATTTCATCAGCGCCAGTCGTTCAGTTCTGCGAAAACCCGTCTTAGGTCATTGTGGGAGGTTGCCACGAAGCGTTACGATTGCAGAACTTCGTTGGTAAAGGGTGTGGGTAAAAAAAAAAAAAAAACACAGATTCAGAGAAGTCAACAGAGTGACTCCTCAAATTTCCTTCGAAAAGATTCCAGCGGAGGGTGAGCCTCCTTATTTCATAAAACGTCAAGTACAGTCATCTCACACCTCCAGAATAACAAACACTGAACATGGTTTCCCCCCCCCCAGGGCCGTGAAGCTCTTTGGTTCAGCGCCATTACACCATTCAGAGGGAAATCGCTGTAACTCTTGCAAGCCCCATTTAAATATTATTGCCTTTTCTGGAAAGAGAAAGCATCACTTAATTGAGACCTGGAGCGCTGCCCGGCTTCGAGAAGTCAGCACGACCCAGCTGGGTTATTCCTGGCATCCTTCAACTGCGGCCGGCGTATTAACCCAGCAAAGCAACAGCTCTCGACCGCAGAGGAAATACAACTAATTTAGGATGTCTTATCGTGCTAAAAATAGACTGGACTATTTTCCACGAGAAAAGCAGCCGCTGCCTAATTCAGAGATCGTTTACGGCTCGGGTGAGTCGACGAGGGGGTTAAATGATGTTTCCCTCTGTCGCGCTTTCTGCAATCTCCTCCCAGATATCTTGGAAATGGAAAATTAAAGAAATCGTGTGAACCGCGTCCAGTTTCGAAACAGCCTTTTTATTTAAAAAAAAAAAACTGGCAGTGCAACATTTTCTTTCCCTCTCTTTCTCTCTCTTTCCCTCTTATGCACTCTTTTCAAATTTGAGCAAACTTCCCTGGCGGAGTAAATCATGGGGGAGGAGGACACAACAAAATGAGCTAACCCACCCACCGCCTGTCCTACAGAGCATGCCTAAGCCCATCGATCACTGTCGAGGCGCTGGGAAGTGAGGGCCGAGGCCGTAAAACTAGGCTGAACTCTCTCGGCTCTCTCTCTCCAACTTTCCCCTCCCCCTCACGGCTTTGGTTTAAGCCGAGCTGCTTGTTCGAGAAAAAAAAAAAAAAAAAAAGCACAACCGAGACACACTGCCCCTGTTAACAACTGGACTGGATAGATAGTCCACTCGAGCTGAGAGCCAGGCCTCTAATCGCACCCTGAACTAATGCAGTGTTGAAGATATCGCGCTATTCCCTGAGCGACGAGCAGCGAGAAAAAAAAAAAAAAAAAAAAAAAAACCCTTGTTGTTGTCACTCCTTCGCACCGGCATTCGTTCATCATGATGTGCTGCTCTTTCCGCAGATGAGGTCGAAGCCAAATAAGGGTCAGATCTGAGCAGGAAAAACTGAAAACCACAATGTAGATTTTACTATTAAAGAGAAAACACTTAAGTGTTAAGCTTTAAAAAAAAGTTTAGGCTGTAAAGGTCTCAGTTTTAGACTGTAACAACAAGAAAAAAGAAAAGAAAAGAAAAGAAAGAGGATTGCCTTCCAGCGCTTGAGGCTCTCCAGGAAGAGCAGCCATCCGCATCTGTGAACGCGCAGCATTTAGTCCCGTCAGACTCACTCAATCATCCCTTAAAGGCTCGATCTTACCTTCCCGACACAGCCTCACTCGTCCTGCGCTGGTGGCAGCCGGCCGCAGATACAGAGAGAGACCGCGGTGGAAGCACAAAAAAGGACAACACGCCTGCGTCTATTTTAGACGACTGGGAAGGAAAGCATCTAATAACAAAAAAAAAAAAAAAACGCACAAAAAAAAAAACCAAAACAATCTTTTGAGCGAGTTTGCTTCTAAGAATAGGATCAAAACTGGTGCGTCTGGCCAATTCCCTTTGTTTCTCCGCGTGTTGATTCTGCTTCTGGTGGCCCGCAAAACAATGAGACGGCGGGGAAAACAAACAAATTCGTACAAAAGGTCTCAGTTGTCGAAAAATAAAAAGGGGATACGACTGTGAGGTGCGCGTTGAGAGTTCTGTGAGGCTTTATACACACACACACACACACACGGCGACAGCTGATCAAGTCACAACAACCATATACTGTATTTGCACGCGTGTGATGCAACAGTGGGAAAACAAGCCCCGTCTCGTGTCTTTGGAGCCGACTCGTCACTTGGGAACACTGACTAATGAACTTAGAGATGGCTGCGGCTGAAACAATTATCCAAGGTGTGCCTTTTTACAGTAAACAGGGCAATGTGTCGTGTGTGTGTGTGTGTGTTGTAGTAGTAGTAGGCTGTGTCAACAGGCCGGCTGATAAGCATCAGTCCACATGTTTTTAAATGTGCGTGAGCAAACATCCAAACTAAACACGTACGCCGTCCGAGTTAAAGGTTAGAACAGTCTTGTTTACTTCTCGGCCTATTAAAAGCAGGGGAGGCGGAGACGGCGGGTCGTCGCCTGTGACGCGGCCTCCTCCGCTTTACCTGCTGCTGCGGTACACACACACCGTGCAGCTGCACAAACACGGGCACTGTGGAGCGGCGGCGGCGTGCACACTCTCATCTGTTACCAGCTTTTGTAAAGGTCGGGCCCGTTTACCTCTGGCCACGCTCAGCCACACGTCGGGGTCGGCCGCCTCAGGCATCGTGATGAGACTGCACGAAAACGCACCGGTGCCGGGCCATTAATGTTTATTTATAGCGAGAGGTGAGTTCAGAGGGATCCCATCAGCGCTCTCAGAGGTCTCTTCTAAAGGACGGGACAGGGTGTGGAGGAGGATGAAGGAGGGCGAAGTGTTCAGGGGGAGCTTACATGTACACGTTCAGGACGAGCTGTCACACATGAAAATAAAAATCTTTCATTGTTTTGATTGTGTGTTTACGTTTTGCTTGAGACTTAGACTTAGACTTCACTTTATTGAACCCTTTGGGATGACTTCCTGAGGGAAATTCAAATTTCCAGCAGCAAAAAGAAACAGAAACAGAAAAGTAAGCATACAAACGAAAGACAGACAGCACACAGGACAGTATAAATTAGGATTAAGAAAAGAATAAGCAGTAACAATAACCTCTAAGTGGGATAAAGTAGACAAATAAATAAATATGAAATGTGGTTAAATTAAATTCAAATATTAAATTAGAATATTGCACAGTTTGCACATATTGCACAGTGGATGAGGTTATTGTACACAAAAAGGGAAAAAAGGGGAATGAAGAATTGAATTGAACATTTAAATAGTTTCACTTCTGTGATTAAACGAAAAAGAGTTTTTGTACAAAGCTTCATTATTCCTTGAAAAGAGGTATAAAAAAAATGGATTTTGATTCTGATGTTGGACTCAAAGCTCAATTGGAAGCTATCGGCTGCTGTTAGCATGATGCAGCTTTTCTTTTGACTCATCCATAATGGCTCTCGCGTCTATATAAAGACAGCAGACATAGAAAATATTCCTGTAATGCATCCACCCAGCATCTCTTCTACGCGGCCGCAGTTTCCAATAGCCTCTGAAAGAAGATGAGGGCGGAAAAAAAAGAGGAATATTTATCACATCGGCGGCTTTATTTCTTGTCCCTTCTGGTGCCTGAATGAGGCTCGAATCGCATGTTCCCAGAAAACACCTCCTAACAAAAGAACAGCAGAGGGGACACATTTCGCGGCGCGTGAATTAAAAGACGGCGACGCCATAATGGCCGCGATTGTACGAGCGAATGCCTAAACACTTGTGATTCTGGTTAATGTGGCGAGAGGGGGATGCTGGATGGGCCGCGGCAGACAATGACGACAGAGCCCTGATTATCTGGTCCTGATCAATAGCGGGGGGTCACACATCAGCCCACATTCCAGGAACAGATGGGGAGTTTTCAGCACGCGCGGGACGCGGTTGGGTTTGGAGAATATCGCTCGGACATTCGCACAGATTTGCATTGTTGAGCCTCCAGAGCTTTTCCCTGCAAAACCACAAAAAGGCCAAAGATGCTCTGCTGGTTAAGAGCTTGGATAGTCCACTATACGTGTTTGTCTCCTTTCCCGTGCCTGGCAGGTGCCGCGTATCCGCGACATCAGTCCCGTATCAGACGCAGCGAGCTTAAATAAACCACAAATGGGCATGAGAGAGCGCCGGGAAGTTCCTCGGATATCTCGCAGTTTACACAGGGCTCCGCGTCTCGGCTCTGAGCTTAAGCAGACAGCCGTCCCAGACAACGTTTACGACACGTGTTTCTGGAGCGTTTCCAATAAATCCGGGTCACAAACAAAACAGGAGTCCAGGAGTGTGCCAACAATGCGTGGCCATTTTGCATTTTCAGCAGCTCGGGGGGGGGGGCTATTATCTTGCCTGAGCGGTGAGGAGATCCAGATGCTCACCGGGCTGGACGCCACTCCGTTCCATCCGTGTACCCGGAGAAGTAAACACGAAAAGATGTTAAACAGGGTCACTCGTGGCCGCCAAACTACAGGTGTTTAACTCCAACGGATGCATTAGAGCGCCGCTGCCATTTCAAATCAAACCGCTCAGGTTTCCGCAACAGTCAAAACACTGGCCTTGGACGTCCAGCAGCTGCAAAACATAACACATGCAGATAAGACCCAAACAGGCCTGTAAATTCTTGTGTGTTAATAAAGAAGGTGGGAGGTGCGGCACGGAGCGCCAAGACAGACGGCGGCGCCTTCGTGGGTAGGAGCACTTAACTCTCCATGTTTCCATCACGTGTGGAATTTCCAAGTTCACGTTCTCCTTTCAGGCAGGCTTTGAAAGCCATTCAGCGCGATTCGGCTTTTCGTGACATTATAAATGCGAGACCACGCGGCCGTGATGGAGAGCGCCGTCCTACAGGTGTGACGATGATGGAGGAGGGGTGGGGGGGCTGCGCTCGGCACCTACGGCGCTCATCATTCACTGGCTTCGCGGGGGCAATGATCTGCGAAATTCTGTGGCACATCCTATGAAAAACAGCCCCTCGAAAAAGCTCTCGGCAGATATAATCAGCCTCAATTTGCAGTTAAACACTTCCATCATCAGGAAAATGAGCGCTCTCTCGCCGTGTCTCCGTATCAGCAAAAGGCCGGGCTTATTTAGCGCGCGCTCGCCCCGACAGTTTGACTAACGGGAGCATTATCTTTAATCAAAACTCTTTGTGTCACTTCCCCTTCCTCTGCCATCTGCTGCCGCTCGTACGTGCCTGTGCACCGAGGAGCGAACCGTGAGCATCTCCCGGCCTCTCCGACTCCTTCTAAGGTGGTTTTTAGATGCGCAGCAGTTGAGAACGCGGCAGCCAAATCGAGAGGGGACTCTTTGAAAAGGCATCTTTGGCACCACAGGTGGAAACACTTGCACACGTGGGGGAGGAGGTGGGGGGAGTCTGACCTCAGCACCTTAATCTGCGATGCCATCATCAGGCATCACGGCACGTATCGGTGTTTGTTCACCCAGCTGTGTGCATCATCACAGTCGGACACTGATGGAGCACTTTGGGGACTTGGGTGTTTGATGTCAACACTAGTATTAATATATTCCTCTGGGTAATAATAATCTTTCTGCCACCTGAACAATTTCACACACTGAACACATATACAGATAAATGGCCTCAATAACTGACTTTTTTTCTTAAGAATCACTGCAGTACAATTATTTTTAAGGCCTTCAAACATGTGGTTAATCAGTTCTTTTCCTGCAAAAATACACATCAAAATACAGCCCCCTATGTTAAAGTTAGGAGTTTCAGTTTTAATGTCTCCTTGTAATTTAAAGACACATGTGTCATCCTTATATTTTGTGCGCCGCACTGTTTCTAGTTCAAGAGGATGTTGCTGAATTAAAGGCGAAACAGAACATGCAAATGAAGACAAACGATTTGAGAGACAGAATATAATGTAAAACCTTCTGTAAAAGTATGTTATTGTTATTTACAGTGACAAAATATGACACTGCAAACTGGTAAACATCATGCTTTCTGCCAAATAAAAGGGCCAAACAAGAAAAACAGAGATATTTAGCTCAGTTAATCATTTATCATGAATGAAACGATCACATTTACCAGAGAAATTGCATAATCATTAATCATCAAATCAGATAGAAACGTCCAGGTTGGTTCATGCCCAACACACCTACTGTATGTTTCGGGTGCAATGTATCACCTGAAGACTTTGGATTCACACACAGGGCCTCGACAAAATAATCTTTTCTGAGATTTGCCTGGAGGAAATTTCAGTTCCTACAAATGAACTGTAATGACTCATCACTGTCTGGACCTTCGAGGGAGAAAATTGGTATCTTACAAATATCAAAAGTAGATGCAGAATTTAAGAATCAAAAAGGTATTTAACACTCCAGAAGTTCTCTCAAGAGTAGATTTTCAATTCACTTCTATCATCTTGGCTACTTACATGATGGTTTGATGCATGAAAATAAATAAATAAAGTAATAAATACAGTGTTACAAGCATTATTCACTATCAGTATTAGATGAGATAATTTATTACTCTTGTAAAGAGAAACTTGCACTCGCTTGGAGGCATTTTCATTTTGACTGCGATAACCACGTGTGTCACAACCACAGCGAAAAAAACCAAAAAAAAAAAAAAGAAAACACACACTACACATTTCCAACTCCTACAAGGCAATAACAGCACGGAACAGTGTTTCACACGAAACAGAAAGACAATCACGTCACCTTAAATTTAACACATTTACAGCTGTTAATGTCACTAATGTGTTTTCAGGAGCTGATGCAGCATCCGCAGCGGGTTCACACAAAGGCCAAAATGACTGTCAGCTCCCACTCTGGAACGATTTTCGTCAGAACGCTCTGATAATAGGAACATTTTAAGTGCATAAATATAGCTTCAGCGGATGTAAACTATTGAAATTTCACAGCGTGCCATGTTCAGCTGGTGGTAAACCGTCTGAAATCAGATGGTCAAACATACTTTTGCATTTTAAAAGGCCAGTTATCCATACATACACACACAGACACAAACAGATATTTTACCAGACTAAATAAATTCCCTTTTTACTTTTCTTATTTGTCTAATCATGTGTGCACTGCTGGTACATGATTTTATGATATATACATTTTCACGCAGCCACTCCAGAAATAGTCCCTTGTGAGTGGCACCTTTAAGGGCTCATCACTACCCTTCAAAAATAGGCCACAGTTTATGAGGCAGACACACAAAAAAACATTAACATGTTGCTGAGAGGAAAATAGCCACCACCTAAGGTTCTGCTGGAACATACATATTAACTATCACTGCCTACAGAGATGCTGTGCCGAGGGAAAAACACTTCCTATTTCAAGATATTTCACCTAAGATATTTGCTATCACGTCGATGGTTATGCAGCCTACGCATGACATTTGCATGGGCGTCTACAGTTGTAGTTATCCACAGTGCTGCACCCTAGTTTAAAGTATGTTTATTTGTATTGTAGGTCTATGTGAGCTAAGAAATGCATAGTTTATGAGCAAATAAAGATGAACAACTTCAATCTTTTGAGGGCCAGCCGATGGCCACCGATCGATCGATCAGTCAAGTAGCGAGGTTTTGTCACCGCATGAGGGAAATCACAGGCTCTTACTCAAAATGGTTTCCAAAACAAGCAGGTGTTTCTCTGGAAATGTGCATGTGGAAGAAGTGAAAAGCGATTTCCTGTCGCTCAGCATCTACTATCGTGGTGCATGTGAAGCCGAAGCTGCTCGCACGGAGACGCTCAGGGGGCGTCGGCGAGGCACTGGAAACTCGAAAGTGCGAGCAACCCTTCTCAGTAAGTCAGTCAAAGAGAGCAAGTGTGCAAAGTCAGATGTCCCTGGGTTAATAAATGCTAAATAAGAAAATGTTGTTGTTTTTGTGGCTATCAAAAAACAACAACAAAGCATGCACCTCCCACTGAAGTGAAAATGAAAACTGCGCTTGCTTTTGCTCATAATATTCAGCTTCACATGTCGCTGAACAGGAGGCCAAAAGGCATTTCTACTAACTCGCAGAGAGACCAATCTAATGAGGTCACATGACCTGTAAAGCCGCCGGCACATGTAAGAGCTGGTGGCTCGATTCCTGTATATGACTCTGTTTGGATGAAATCAAGAGTGCAGAACCGGGATTTCTCTTATGAAGAAAAAAAAAAAACAGAGGACCTACAGTGGAGCACTCGGATGGTGCTATAATTAGTAGAAGTGTGAGGCTTTTGATAAAGTAGAAGCACACAGCTTTACTCGGAGGACATTTAAAAAAAAAAAAACAAAAAAAAAACAGTCAGCAGCCACCAAATGTTTTTTTTCTGAACTGTAATTATTTACGACTTCTGGATCAGCAGAGGTTCCTAAAATAAAAAACGGATTAATCCCAGAGGTTTGGGACAGCTGTTCATAATACATGCTCTCGCAGTGTGACTCTTTTTTTATTTATCCATTTCAAATAAATATTAAATGAAACCACCTGTGATCGAGTATTCTTGAAAGCGGGGCAAACAATTAAAAAGCATTAACCCAAATCACGAGAGAAAAATCAATGGGATGTAATTTCCTTCGTTACGGGGGTATTTTAAGCTCGGCTGACGGGGTCCCGATGGATGGAAATGCGTTTATATGCTCATAGACCAATTTGTTTCTTTCCCCGTCGCGGGAACTCTGTCACAACACTTCCTGTAGGTACCATCCAAAGGAAGTCTGGCATCTGCTATTGGTGCAATAATTAAGTTCTGGAGAGAAACACACAAGCTTAACCAGAGTTCATGGCAAAGGACAGGATATTATGACAAAGGCTTAAACAAGGCCGCCGTGGGATTTCTCACAATGAATGTGAGAGGAGGGATGGATATATTTGGGGTTGGAGAAGGAAAATATAAGTCTGTGACAAACAAATGTGACTTTAATGCGTTCACTTCTTATGAGGGGCAATTAAGATTGTCACTGTGCCACTGAGAGAAATTTACAACTTTCCCCATTCAAAGCTTCTTAAAAGTGACCATATGCTGCTTTTAAGTTTTGACATCTGGACGCTCAAAAGAAACAACTGGGAAATTGCTGTGTGGATTTTTTCGCTATTTTCTGGTGCATTATTACACCGAAAGAACAGCTAAAAACAATCAAGAGGTTAATCAACAGGGAGGATTATGTAGCCCTGTGTCAAACACAAGTATCCCTTTAAGCGAACGTATCTGAAAACGATAAACTTAATCTGGCTTTGATAGCGCAGTCGCATAAAGCCACCCCAGTTTCGCAGCTTCTGGGGAAAGGCCCGTTGGAGGGCCCGCAGATAACGCGGAACAAGGAAAACGTCTGTGTGAGCGCTGGGTGTCTGTCAAAGCAGGAACTGGGAGGCGTTCTCCGCTGACCTCTGAGGGCAAGGACTTCCCAAAGCCCCTCTGCAAAACAACAGCAGACCCGGCAGCTGACAGTGGGACACAGGCGGCTGCTGCTCCGCTCGGCCTGCCTTGAAAACTCGCCGACTTCCCCCCTCCACTCCCCCCTCCTCCGCCTCCCCAGCCCTCTTCCTCTCCCCCTCTCGCGTACCATCCACAAGGTCAAGATGGTGAAGCCTTCAGAAAGTGGCAGCAGGAGAGAGAGAGAGAGAGGGAGAGAGCAGGAGCGGCAGATATCACCTCGCCGATATGATCTGTCTGGAATGTGGCGACGCTTTACTGTATGTGAACAGACACGTTTTGTGATGTCAGACGCAACAACGGGCAGACCGGGGAGGGTTTACACAGCAGCGGCGTGGTCCCGACCTGCGAACAGGACTCGGGGGATTGTTTACAGAGCGACACGCCGCGCGTATGATTCACGCCGCGCGTGCAGATTCGTACGCGCATGATTCATTGGGATGACTTATCGTTATGCATATGTCAACGCTGGGAGTCACAAAGAGACGTAACCTGTCTGGAGAAAGCTGAGCGGTGGGGGGAGAAATGAGCAAACAGACTGAAGACTCTAAGACAAGCTGCTATCAAAAAGTACATTTAAAGAAACATATTAATTTGCAGCTATTAATAAAAAGATATTTGCAGGTTGGTGTAGCAGACGTGATGAAACATACTGTCTGACCGCCGGCTGATGAGTAAAACGACCCCAACAGAGAGAGCTGTGCAAGAGGCACTGGCTAAGCGCTGGGTTACTCAGTTGTTTTCATGTTCCTTGTGCTTACTCTGGACATTGTTCAACAAAAGCAACCAGGCCACTCCCACCCGCCCTCAAAAACACTGTCCACCTCTGGAGCCTCTATCAGCAAGTCACCCCCGCCCCCCCCCCAAAATCCCCCAGTCCCAGCCCACCCGCCCCTGAGAAGAGACACATCCAACAGAGTGATTCACTCAGGGCCTCCGAGACACTGGAGCAACTGCTTTGGACGCGGCGTGTGCGAAACAGTGACTACACATGTCTGCAGTGCTGCTGTCACATGTTTGAGAAGGGGTGTTTGTGTGTGTGTGTGTGTGTGTGTGTGCGTTGGGCGGGTGGGCACACAGTTTAAGCTCATCATGTGTTTGTGCAGCGAGAAAGGGGTGAGTCACCGCCGAGAGTTAACAGCACTTGTAAACAATCAGCAAACATTTGACCAGGACCAGTCGCGCTTCTCGCCGAGCGCGAACATGTCGTCTCCTGCCTCCACCGCCGGTCGGTTCCAGGCTTCAACTGCCACGAGTGTTGTTTTTTTTTTTTTTTTCGCTCGCCCACTTTGCATACTGATTTGCATACCTGCGGTGGTAGTACCAGTTTCTCACTCTCTCCTGTCCTATCACACGACGCAGCGATTTCGCATGCATAGCTGTGTGCCACATCTCCAGAGGCCATATGAGAAAAGGTCACATGAGATCTGTTTTTTTTTTTTTTTTTTTTTTTTAAATACAATGGCCAGTCATTTCCACAACTCACTACTCATTAACAAACACAGGCCTCCACTGGGAGAGGAGTGGAATATTGACAGGGGAAGTGTTGTTAAGGATTTTTTTACGTTTTAGCGAATAATCTCCTAAAAGAGCCGCCGACTGTTGTTTCATTTAACGTGTCGGGTTCCTCACGTCTCGCTCCCGGCGCGATGGCCCATCAGACTTTGCGGCAACTTCTCCTCGGGAGAAACACAACGCACCTTCGGGGGCCGCCGCCGTCGTCTGAGAGTGTGTGAGAGCGGTGTGTCTGAAAATATCCCTCCGCATTAGGACGTCAGCTATGTCAGATGACAGCAATACTGGTGAGTAAATGGCCCCGATTGTCCACAGCCTGACTTTAAGTGGAAGGAATTTCAGATGGACAGATTATCGCATTCACAAGTCAGCCCGCTCTGGACACTCCATCTCATGACACTGTTTTCTGCCTGAAACTGTGTGTGTGTGTGTGTGTGCAGTTGTTTATAGGTTATTGCTCAGGGTGAGATGCAGGGTGAGAAAGGCTGAGAGGCCGTTCCCAGCTTTTTTTTTTTTTTGCCTGAGGAGGCTAATTCGTTACCTCCATTATTTCTCCTATGTTTCTCTCTCTCTCTCTCTCTCTCTCTCTCTC